>JAGFPH010000008.1:1165854-1259226 GCA_018207615.1 Philaenus spumarius
CAAACCCCCCTGAAAATTTCAAATTTTTTCAAACCCTTTCTTAGTGAGCATCTATGGCCCTAGAGGAAGCTGCATACCAAATTTCATTCCAATCCATTCGGTAGTTTTGAAAAAATCGTTTTTTAATAACTTTGATCCCCCCAAACCCCCCTAAAATTTCGAATTTTTTAAAACCCTTTCTTCGTGAGCACCTATGGTCTTAGCGGAAACTACATACCAAATTTCATTCAAATCCATTTGGTAGTTTTGAAGAAGTTATTTTTTAATAACTTTGATCCCCCCAAAACCCCCCTAAAATTTCGAATTTTTTCAAACCCTTTCTTAGTGAGCATCTATGGCCCTAGAGGAAGCTACATACCAAATTTCATTCCAATCCGTTTGGTAGTTTTTGAGAAATCGTGATGAGTGAGTCAGTGAGTCAGTGAGTCAGTGGGTTTTGGCTTTTATAATATATATAGATGATATTAATTATTATTTTATATTCTGTAATAAAGAAAATATGCAGAAGTAATTTAATGTAAGTTATAATGGGCAACATATTTTTATTTTATTTATCAAAGTAGTGTTACTGTATTTAGCATGGACAAGTGCTATTTCTCAAAAATATCAAAACATTGCAGTTTTGTTCTATAGCTGATAGCCTTATAATGAGGAAACACCAACAATTATATTGTTAAATTACAGTTATTCAAGTGAAGCTTCTAAAAACCAAATATTAGATAAGTACATTCAATGTCTATCATCTCCATGATAGTATTACAAACGTGCTTTATTTGTTTCATTTTTTATTTGTAAGATATAAATAAATAAATAAAGTTTTCTGTAAATATACATAGTTTTAACTGTAATCTTTCTAACCTTAATCCGTGTCCATGTGCTATTCAAAACTCATCAACCCCGTGGAACCCAAAGTTATTTTTGAAAACATTAAGTTGATTCAATGCAATAGAGTTGATTTACTCGGTGGCTTAAACAAATTTTAAATAACATTCTTACTAAAAATATCTCCTTTGTTTATAGTATAAATAGTTAAATCAATATTCAGTAAATAGTATACACTTTGTTGTTTTTGTGGAGTGTTTTAGTCAACTCCGTGGCTACTTCATTTTGAGAGTATAAACAACAACAAATTTTAAGTTATACATTTAACATTACTGCTGATATTCTATACTT
The DNA here is from genome assembly GCA_018207615.1 of Philaenus spumarius. NCBI lineage: Eukaryota > Metazoa > Arthropoda > Insecta > Hemiptera > Aphrophoridae > Philaenus > Philaenus spumarius. The sequence goes on from JAGFPH010000008.1 coordinate 1,167,028, forward strand.
GGTGTAAGTCATAATAAGCTTTCAGAAAATTCCAGCAAAACAATAATTTGAGGTAAAAAAAAAAATTCAGACCTGAAAGTATATAATGCATTACCACTGTTTATTATTGTTTTTAAATCTTATCTGCATTAAATTCGGGGTATAGTTGGGAGAGTTGGTTTTTGAAAATTTTCAGGAACATTTCGAAAACGATTAGCAACTGATAATCTTGATTGATACAGCTTTTCAAACGATCCCAGACACAATAAGGACGATGCAAAAATACAAATTTGGCCCTAAAAAATATAAAGAAAAATATTTTGGATTTCTAATTATGGAATATAGGGGTTACACTGTGCATAGTTTTATTTATACGTACCGAATTTATTTATACGTAAAAAATGCACTATAACAGATAGACAAACGAGTACTTCTGTAAAGGTATGGTGGTATGCTTTTGTTATGAAAAAATAAAAATCACCATCAATGTTTACATACATTTTTATGGTTTTAAAGGCTATCTAAACCGTTGAAGAAATATCAAAATAAGCAACGTTAGAATTCATTGGCAAGAAAAGGTAAAAATAATGTTTGTGACATAATGTCTAGTTTATAAATTGAAATATAGTACAGTAGTTTATTCATGTATATTTCCTATTTCCAATAGGGTACATATTTAGCCACCGTATCAAAATTGTGTATATTTAAAGCAGAGCGTAATGTTAAATATATGCCTTCACTCTTTCTTTTTTTTCCAAACCTTTATGTCATCTACCTTTTCTGAGTTATATACAGTGTTCATATAGTCTCTTTATTTTTGCTACTGAAATTAAGTTAACAAGACTTTGTATACATCTTGTTTTGCATAACATGACAAATTATTTTACATATTTGACCCTGTATGGTTTTTTGGTTTAGGGTAAGTGGAGTTAACAAATGAAAAGGTAGGTCATGCAATGCACTATTGTAAAGCGTATTAAAAGAGAAACAGAGTGGTGCAAACTAAAGCTAAGTATCTTGCTTCGTTTTAAAGTAATGGACAATCAAAGTTCTATAAAATGATATCTTTACTATATCATCAAAGCAGGTTATTAATTTGTTAATGTTAGGAATAAGTAGGTCGTTGAGGGTACAAATAAAAAAAAGTTATTTCATCAATGTTTTATAACAGATTTAAAAAATTCAAATACAATGTAAAACCTTACCAAGACAGGATAGCATTTTAGCTACATATAAAAGAAATAATGTTAGAGTACAATCATCATGTATTTACAATTATAAAAAAAGCCCCAAAACATAGAGGGTCAGATATGTCAAACAAATTGTTCTGTCGTACAACACAAGATACAAGAACAACGTTTTGTTAACTTATTTTCAGACCATTTGTGTTATTCAGAAGGTGGTTCAATACTTACTGTATTTAGTTTTGCTGTTAGGAACTTTGATGTTTTTCATTTTAGTGAAACATTAGTCATATTCCCTCATTTGACCAATAAGGACAAGGAAGAGTACTTTAGGTAGGGTGAATGAGGATAGAAACTGAAACTTTGATGATCAAAGCAAATAATCTAGTTGATAATTAAAGATAAATTTAATTGTTCACACAACCGTAGTATACAAATATCTAATAATTCTACCTGACCGGTATTGTATTCACATTGTAACTCATGATTGTATTAGAATAGATGTAAGGTTTTATCACGATGCAATAAAACCATGTACTTACATTGAAACACTGGGCAATAAATCAATAAATGAAAGTATATATCCGTTTAAAAACAATTGTCTCAGTAGTAATTAATCTGAAATGTCATTGACAGAGCCGTTTGTGAATGATTGTTTTAATTGAACAGCTGACAGTCAGCTGATTGTGATGCTGTATTGATCGTGTCTCTGCAACAGGTGTTCAATCCCTCCCCACGAAGTCCTGAAGGCTAAAAAACTTAAAGACATACTGAAGACTGAAATATTGGAAAGAGCTTTATTTCTTACGTCGTGGAATTGAAAAAACTGATATTGTGAAAAATAGTTTATTATTTAGGCATTAGTATTGTACCGTTATGGTTGAATCTGTTAAGGAAAAAATTAGTTTATCACGTTGGAGAAGAGATATTTATTTATATCACCCAACTTACAAATTACGATAAAATCAAACAAAGATTATATTAAAATGCTAGGGTTTTGAGGAGCTTCGCTCGCAAATATGAATAAACTAATTAAATAAAAATATCGGGTAAATATTGAGATGTCACTGGCCCAAAAATGTGTAGTTTCGTCAGAACCAAGCTGTTTCCTATGTAGGCATACATACATAATCGGCTATACCGCAATAAGGGTAAAACTACGGATTTCTGTCAGCATTTTTAGTCGTATTTCACTTCTCTTTCAGTATCTAGCTGCATTGCTCTGTTCCGGTTTATAATACATTCTAGAACGTTCCAGAACATAAATTCCCTTTTATGGTAAAGAACCTTCATTCTGACAAATTCTATGATATTCTGGAACATTTTAAAACAGTATCCAAAATTCTCGACCATTCTTTCTGGAACATAATGGGAACATTCAGGTACATTCTCGTCTACCTCAGCGCTAGATTCCCACCTGCTACATTGACTTCCCATAAGATGTTCATTGGCGCGATACGATCTTTTGACACCCATATCTCCGAACTCAAATCCTGGAGTTACAAATCGAAACCTTCTTCATGTATGGGCAGGAGGGCTACCATACCATAAAAGCCCCTTGGGGCTGCGGTGGGGTGTTGCAGAGTTTGTCGGACGTACGGTACGGAGATAGCGGCACGTACGGACAAAACATGGCTGCATTTATGATATATATTGAAGTGACGGGAATATACATTTTTTATGTTATTTTACAAATTTTGAAACTTATTAAACTGGCATTTTTGTAAATTACCCATTTTAAAGCTATTTATATAAAAACATTTTAATATAATCCTAGTTACTTCGAAAATATTTTGAATCGCCAAAAAGTATTAACCATAAAGAATTAAAAAATGCCTTAGGAGCAGTAATTTTTAAATAAATAATTTAACATTTATCGATTTTTTTATTTAAAGTTTCAAGTGATTTAAATGCTTTAATTAAATGTATTTTTCTCGTTTTAGAAATTGCTCACTTAAAACCCCACACATGGAGGCAAGTCTAACGTTCCAATCATTTTTGAAAGCGGCCCCAACAAAGTATCCCTCGATTTATTGTAAACACTTACAAGTGACACGAGTATTTCTGCTATTGTCTCCAGTATTTGTATATAGCTCGCATTCTAATTAGTGAGATCAATTAATTAATTACACCGAAGCGGTAGGATAAAGGACCCCGACCGCCATTGTCACCTTCATGGTACCGGCCGTGTCAATTAACCGTCGGACGAACGGATAACTTATGGTCGTTTGTGTAGACACCCATTACTATGGGAAAGTGACCCCTACACAATGACCCCTATTGTTTAAAATTTGATCACGCTTAAAGACGCCCTCTAGAGCTCGTGATAGCCTAACCTTTCCGCACTTTATTGTTGTTAGAGGCTTTGGTTTTAAACTTAATTAGGGGTATAGAAGAGCAGTGCCACACACATACATGCGTGTCGGTTAAGCCACTTGGGAACACAGTAAATCCTGCTAATGAGGAGACTAGATATTAATGTTCTTGTAATTATATCACTGTTATCATGTAAAGATTATCTGTAATCTGGTTTTTACATCTTGGAATTTGTTTACATCATAATTGTTTATTTGCAATATTATTTTAGTTTTGCCCTAAAAATTGGAAGTATCCTTAAAAGAGAGATACTAAATTAAAAGAAGTAATCAGGGAATTATTGAACTAACTTAGAATAAAACAAAAGAATAAGTAAAAGAAATATGAAAAGTAAAAACCTGGAAATTTAAGGGAAGGATACAAATCAAACAGTAAAGGAAATTGAATAACAGAAGGAAAAGAATAATAAAAAAATTCAAGGAAAAAGATAAAATAAAATAATTGAACAGAGAAATAATAAACTAAGAATAACACGAACCAATAGAATCAAAATGGTTTCAAATGAAAAAGTTCACACAAAATATCATCTTATTTTAACACAGAGGAAAAAAGAAAAAAATATATAGAATATGAAATTAGAAAAGAACAGCAATGGAAATACTCATCATAATAAGGGTAAATAAAGAAGTAGAGAAAAGAGAAAAAACTTTAAAACAGTAAAAACGAAAACCGCGAATAACACAGAAGAATAGCAAGGAACAGAGAATGTTAGGAATGGATGGACGAAAGAAACTTTGGGGACCTGTATACAGAAGAAAGGAGAACATGAAACAGATAAGTCTTTAACCGAAAATAACATAGAAGAATAGAACTTGAATGGGTAAATGAAGAGATACAGTCAGAAAAACAGGTGGAAAAAGAACAGTACAGAGAAGAAAAAAAGAAATACTTCAACTACAGAAAGAAAACAAATGGTGATTGTGAACAACTTCGAAGAATATAAACGAACAGTAAAGGACACTTATGTATAAGTAAAAGAAACAATGGGAGGAACATTGGAAAGTAGATAAAGTTATAAAGAACAGCATAAATCAAAATAATTGTAAATGGATTGCAGATTAAATACAGAGAAAATATAAATATATGGAAAATTGGGAGCACCATTAGTAAAATGGAGAAGTATAAAAACATAAAATGAATACCAATAACCTGGAAAAATAGAAAAGTGAAGAGATTAACAGAAATGGCAGTGAGAAGCAGGACACACATAAAGGTACAGAAAATGTAATTGTATTTATTTATGGGAAGATTAGGACTATAGAATCCTCTCTTTAATCTAACTCATTAGAAGAAAGAAAGAAGAAGATCAGGTACACAGAAAGAAAACAAATCTTAAAGATATTCAAAGAATAAAAATAATAAGTTGAACTGCTGAAATAAGTTGAGCGAATTTCCAAAATTATGTTTGTACATTTTAGTTTTTCAACCAACTATTTGGGAAATTGGTCTACTCACGAAGCCGCTGAATAGCTGCCTACATGTACGGAATATATTAGTAGAATTTGGTTGCACTTCATCATCTAGCCCCGCTCCTTTCGTGATGCTTCGTTCCGCTCGGAGTTTGCACCTCCACCATGGCTTGGATTATGCACTGCTTCGCTTCGCTTACATCGAGTTTGCTTTCCAGCTCTCGGCCTCGGATCAGAAGCTGCTACCACGTGGATTAGAACTACATACTTTTCTGATATTTTACGTTTTAAATTATTTTGGGAGAACCAAACAAGCTATAAGGTCGTGTAAAAAAATGTGCAGAATAATCTATTATATTTATTAATTTAAATACAAATCCAAAAACAGTCATTATATTATACAAAATGTCATTATATTATACAAAATGTCAAAAACTTTAAACTTCTGGTAAAAAAATGAGCTTCCGGTTGTTGGATTTTTAGCTAGCGAACTCGTCCAAGCGACTTAGTACACCAACGTGTATTCCAAATTTGGACCAAATCGGACTAAAATGCGGACGTTAAAAAGCGTACACAATATGTATGTGTAAATATAATAATGTTTATGACCCCCAAAACCTACACTAAGGACCGTGATTGGTGCTTATTGCGGCTCCCGATCTTATGTCTTACCACATGAGTCACTGCAGTAGCTTATTTTTCCTGTGTAAATTCGCTAACAAACAGGAAATACAATAGGAAAGACTGAGAGTAACAGCAGAAAATAGTTAAGTACAGTAAATAAGGACAGTGAATATCTGTTTGAGAAAACCATAGAAAGAAAGGCGAAAAGAGACATAAAAACAAAATTCTGAGGAAAAATGAAATTAACAGAGGAGAATAGACATTTTCAGAAAGCAAACGAGAACAACAGAAGGGAAGACAAAAGAAGACCTGAGAAGAAAAGCATTTATGAAGAAAACAAAGAAGAACTGAAAATAATCAAGACAAACGTTTATGTTGGTTTTATAATTTTAAATGTATTGATAATTTATAACTTCACTATTAATAACCCTGTTCAAAACAGAAAATGATTCTCCTGTAAAATAAGTCGTACATGTAACATGTCTTCGAATTTCTAGAAAATTGAGCAAGGTATTAGGAAATTGGAAAAAGGTAAAAATTTTCAGTAAATTTACCTTGTTTTAGGAACTGATACAACTACCGAATATTATTAACATAACTCTATGATTAATATTCTAAAGAAAAAATGTCAGTTATGGTATTTAAATTTCGCACTGAAAAAATAATAAAGGAAATGTTTTTGTCACGATGGAATGCGTCACGCCCTCAACTAATGTCCGAGTCGATCAGTTTTTATCGAATTACTTACAATAACTAGACAAGATTGGTTACCGTATAACTTGTAATTTGTAAGTCATAAACTTCAGCTTTCTAGTCATTAGTTTTGCATAGGAAAGTAAAAATAGAAAACAACTTCAGTAATTGTTTGTAACTAGAAGACTGTAAAGGTTAGGACTAAATGAAAGATATATCGCTTTTCTAGTTATTGTTTTATATATAAGGCATATTGTTTGATAAATATGGTTTCTTGGTGGTCTTTATTGAGTGATTCGCTTTTAACAGTTAAGCAATCTATATGTTTTTTGTGCCGTTTTTTAACGTATAAACTATCCAACAGTTTATTGGTGTTATTATAATCCTTTCAATAAAGCAGTTGTTATCACTAGGTTCATTAGATAAAACAAACAAAATGGCTGACAGTGTAATCCATTGTATAAATGTAATCGAAACTACTTTTAACCTCAAATAAAAAGTAAATAATTCGATAGTGCAGCTGAACCTCTGACGTGATTTGAGCTAATTTTCAAAGTTTATATGTTTTAGTGTTTTAACCAAATATTAGGGAAATTGGTCTACTCACGAAGGCACTAAATATGTGGCTAAATGTATTGGTAGAATTTGTTTTAACCTCAGCATTCATCCCTGGTCGCGCGCTGCTTCGTTCCGCTTTGCCTGTTTGCACCTCAACCTTGCGGCCTCGGGTCAGAAGCTGCCCCCACGGTAATGTACCCCACTTGCGTATATTCCTTCATTCTTTAGAACAAGTTAAGCAACTGATTGGAAACGCTTATGTATATCGAAACTAAACTTACTTGAACTTATTTAAAAAATATATATAACCTGACAGTCACTATACAAAATACGATTATTAGACAAACGCGTTTCAACGACTATCGTTATCCTCAGTGGCAAATTTTATAAAATTGAACTAAATAATTTGATAGCTGTAGCTCAAAGTTCACTGAGGATGACGAGTTTGTCATTGAAACACGTTCAACGAATGGAAGTATTTTGTGATATAATATGGTGTTTATCAATTTTTGAATTAACGTGTCCATACTATTCAATCTAATATTTATATTGTTGTTACCTCCCACTGCTCATTTCCGATTTTTTAATGCGAATTATTTTTAAGACGAGTACGAAATTATAATCTTGTAATAGCTGTTAATTATAATAAACTTGCAGAATTGGCTAAGAAACATAGTGATGTGATTAAAGAAAGTTACTTTTACAATAATTAAGATTATGCGTTTGACATTATAGAAAAATCAGTGAATGAAGAGTGTTAACATAAACTGACATTTTCAATAGTTGACATATAAAAATGATCTTATATAAAATTGAAGACAGCATTTTATTATTTTTATTGTTTTTTTGTTTTTTTAAACGAGACATGTTGAGAGGGCTTATGGTGTACAGGCGGATGTATTTTGAAAGAGAAGGAGCGAGATAGGCAATATGGCATCATTATTTCTGTTTTCCTTGTTTTTAATAATAAACCTCTTGCTATTACCAAGTATAGAGATTTAGGTTTAGGTAAGAACCAAGCACACATGTTATAAACACTCCTAAAAGATGTAGGCCTATTAGTTTGTACTTGCATGCACTACTTGTAGAGATGAGAAAATCTTTGACTTTTAAATATAGGCGACAACTGTGACTGTGACTAAAGTCTGTGACGTGTGACAATATATCAAATATACAGTGTGTGTTTACATTGAGTTTATTAATTTATAATGTAGTTTTATAATTAATAATGAAGGCTCATAATATTATAATTATAATATTATATATTATAATGTAGCCAAATCATTGTCTTCGATACAAAACAAGGCATAAACCACTCTTTTAATTTTTAAACTCATTGTCTATATAAATAAATATCAAAAGATAAACAAAATATATTGAAATTTTAGCTTCGACTGATGTGTACACAGAATCATATTCTTTTATTTAACGCTAACAGTTGTTTCTCGTTAGCCGCGTTATTTCTCGTAAAACCAATATCAATAAGTAGAAGCACGTTAGTAAAAATATTTCCCGTTAGAGTTCAACGTCAATGTCTGTGACTCAGCGACTTGTATCAGTCACAGACATCTAACGTCTCCGTTAGTTTTCGTACCCGTCAGTGGTAGTGACAACGACTTTTAAATATCAGCGACAAAGTAACAGTCCGCGAAATATCGCTCATCTCTAAAAGTAACTAAATAGTTGTTTTTATCAGGTTTTTTTAGGGCTAGCCTTAGCCGAGTGAAGAGCATGGCATCTTCCTGATCAGAAGTTCTCATGTTAGAATCTGAGACAGAGACCAGGTAGCTTTTAATATCTGCGGTTAGAGATAATGAGGGTGGAAGTAAAGCAAACGGTGGTTGGATCGCGAAATGACTAGTGCCCTGGCCTCCTGGACTGGGATTTTTGCATACTTTTACTACAGTATTTAGGTATATACAGAGTGTTCTTAAAGTTACTTTAACGCCCTTCATTATTTTTGTTACTGAAAATAAGTTAAGAAAACTTTCTATATACCTTTTGTTGCAGAACAGGACACATTTTTTTAACTTATTGAAGCCGTTATGAATGTCGGAGAATTGGACCCGGAGGAGAAGGGGTATAACAATTTCAAATGTAAAGGTGGTTCATGTAATACATCATTGTAAAGGTTTAAAAAAACAAACAGAATATCGCAAACTAGAGTTTAATATCTTGCTTCGTTTCAAAGTGTAATGGACAATCAATATTCTGGAAACTTACATTTTTATCATAATCTCAAAGTAGGTTATTGATTTGTAAATAATAGGAATAAGTGGGTTGTTTAGGGTCCTAATTAAAAAACAAAATTAATAATCTTTACAATGGTGGCTAACCCCATGAGACTCCAAAAATCATGGAGAGTCAGATATTTGAGAAAACATACAAAATTGTAATATGTCAAAAGTTCAATATTTACATTTAAAACTAGTATATATATATTGCTGCAAACATATCTTGCAAATGATTTTTTTTAATTTAACATCTTAACATGTTAAGATATCCCGGGTTATTTTAAACACTAGATATTAGTTTAAGAATATACAAGTCTGAGTGTTTGTCTGTTTTGTTTAACACTTTTTAGTTTGAATCTTGACTTCACCACTTTTTACCCATAGCACTCACAAAGAACAGAAATGGAACAACAAACTAAAAACGCTAACATGAATGGCTGGATCCGTACACGTAGCCAGAATTGTAGCATATAAAACGTCAACTTATTAACTGATCTATAGCTATACGTTTTAATTTAACGTATTATTGTATACGCAAAATATATACAAAGTAATTTTAACTTATTTTCAGTATTATTTAAAAGAAACAATAAAGAGCTGACGGGATAGGCTTACGATTGTTTGCATAAACTTTGAATGAACAAAAGACAATGCTAACAATCAAGCATGTTTTTAGAACTTTAGCAGATAATATTTTTTGAAGACCTATACTATTTGATGTCGATGTTAATATGAAAAAGGCTCTACAATAAACTGAAAAAAACACAATACCGATGGGGTCTCCCAATTCCCTTTAAATGAAAGAAACCATTCAAGTTTAGAGGTTATCACAAAATAGTAAACAATTTACTTACATCACTATGTTTTTCAACCATTAATATTTTTATCATTAATTCACCCTTTATAGACTACAACAATGCTCCACCTTACATACTAAATCCACTTATAAATTATCATCCAATATTACCTAAGATATTGCATTGTAGCCGTAAGTATCGTCACATTCTGTATCAACACCTAAGCCTGTGTTGAACCTGTATAAGCCTAACAGCTTTAAGGGTCTTAGTACCAGAAATAAACAGTTCCTTGCTTAAATGAACTACAGAAATTTACTGTTCTAAAGCAGTACCCGAGGATGTTAAATTAATGTTTTTTTTTTTTGAAGGTCTGGTTTCTAGGAGAAATAATGTCCCCACTCCTACATTTCCTCAAATTTTTGCTATACAGAGTGTTTCTCAATGCTCTATCAATACTTACAGAAATTGTTCCTTTGGCAAAGGCAATCTACAATGTCATTGTTAAAATGTTCTGAAGTACGTAGTGTTTTACACAGCCAACAATTTTTTTCACTTGTCAATTGTTATCTCAAAAATGGATTAATACAATAAATTGAAATTTTTTGCATATTTATATAAACCAATAACCACACTAAAAAAAGTATAACGAACTTTTTCCAACAACAAAATTTAAAATGGCGACAGTTTGAAATTTTAATATTCATTGAGAAACGACGAGCTATTGCAGTGGCTCTTATGGTGGTACGTAAGGTTGGGAGTGGCCAATGAGCACCGTCAATGGTCTCCAGGAAACGTTTTTTGGTGTTATTGAAAATTGTTTGTACAGTATATATAATATACTAATGTATATAACTACATATGTGTTCGCACTCTAAAGACCGCATTTTACATATGTTTTGGTAAAAATTTGGTACACAAATTGGTTTTCTAAGTCGCTCGGACGAGTTGGATGAGCCAAAAAATGAAACAAACGGAAGCACGTTATTTAACCGGAAGTATTTTTTTAGATTTTACGAACTAAAATTTAACTTTTTTGAGGTTTTAAATATACAAATTAATGAAGGATATTATTCTGCACATTTTGTCTTATACACGACCCATTAGATGGTTACCACAAAACCGATCAAAACGTAAAATACCATAAACGTACCCAATTAAAATCCACGTTTTTCGACGGCGAGGATGCAAATTTTCGAAGCGAGTTTGTCCGCTGCGAGCGAAGAGAAACAGTCCTAAATTTGAGGCCTCAAAGTGAAGGTGCAAATTTGCAAAGCAAGTTTTTTCCGCTGCGATCTCAACAAAGTAACCCGTGAACTGGGGCTAAATGATGAGATGCAAACAAATTCTAATAATATATGTTATACACGTAGGTAGCTAGTTAGCTCCTTCGTGAATATTTTTCAAACAGTTGGTTGAAATTCTAAAATAGCTGTTCAGCTGCGTGATCGAATTATTTAAAATTTTACAATATTTTTTAAACTAATATTCCTGAGAAAATTTGTAAACATTAATTTTAACCCTTCGGGTGGCTTTATTTATGAATAAATACTTTTTTTACAAATTTATATAAAATAATAACCACAATAAAAAAATGATAAAACAACTTTTTCTAACAACCCAATTTAAAATGGCGGCAGTTTGAAATGTTCGATCAATGCAATGATTAGAGCGACATGTATTACCGTTTCAATGTTGTCATCTTCAGGCACTAAACAGAAAACGCTAAAAAATTTACAATTCTTACACTACAGAAAATTTTTGAAATGTTATTTTTGTACATGTCATATTTATAAACAAATATTTTGTTAGTAGCTACATGCTACACCATTTGGTTCTGCACTTGACTCTACTTAAGAACTAGTACTCTTTTTGTAGAGCCCCACAACCAATAAATATTTAAATGTAAATATTTACATTTTAATTAGTTCAGATGTCCCAAATATATCTTGAAAGTTTACAGTTTTTATTGAACATATTAAGATATTCCAAGTTATTTTGAACACTTTATGTTAGTTAAAATTATAGAAAATTATTGTTTATTTGATTTGTTTAATTTGAAACTTTGTTTGAAATTTGACTTCCCTACTTTGTGTTCATAGCACTCACTAAGGACTGGCATGAACGACGACTTAAGCATTGTTGATCGTTTTTGTTATCGATATTGATCATCAACCTGTTAATTTGGAAAATAAAAACACCAAACAAATTAAACGCTTCACTCGATTCAGACAATGCATTCTGTACCTGAATTATCGCTGCAGTCTCCAAGCAAAGCAATCTAGAACGGATATGGAAGTGTTCAGAGTGGATGTTACAATTAGTTAACGGAAAGTACGTTCCTCGTGCCGGAAACATTTAAGTCGAAGTCGGTTCCAATAATTATGGGAAGTAATTACCCTTCTTAAACTAAAGGTGATTAGCCTATATTCACAACTAGCGGGCGTTATCCTAGCTTAAGTCTAGGTCAGAAGTTATCGAGAAACACAATATATTGCGACAAAATTCATTTACAATACGTAATCTGTTATAGGAAAAATTAGTTTGTTTAGAAAGTTTCAACTTAATTTTATAGATGTGTTTAGCGTTGTCTCGTGTTGAGTAACATGGGCTAAGTTACATCATGATTTTTAAAATACATTACAAAATGATTGAAAATGTATACAGTTGTGGCTTAAACCGTTATATATAAACCAAATAATTAAACTGAAGGAATATTGTTACACATAAAGCTATACAGTTTATTAACATTTAACACAAGACAAATTTTACTTAAACAAACAAAAACTAAAATTGTTTGCAAATTGCTGCTTTAATCCATACGATGGCTACACCAGACTGCACAGACCACTCGTGCTAGACGGATAACGAGCAACAAAATAAGTTTAGACACTTGGTTTCAGTGTTGCTAGAATCCTAATGATGAATTTCCTTAAAAATGATTTAATTTTACATTAGAATTTTAAATTTCCACGGAAGCACAATAATTAGTTTATTTAAACTAGTACAAGTTTCTTCAATTCTAGAGTGTATTTTTATACCTTGCTTATACAAGTGCTCATAAAGTCACTTCAAAGCCATTCATTATTTTGGGTTCTAAAAAAGAGTTAACAAAAGCTTTTATATCTTGTGTTGCTTAACTGGACAAATTTGTTGACATATATGACCCTGTTTAATTTTTGGACGCTTGGGGTGGGAAGAGGTTAAAAATTTCAAACGTAAAGGTAGATTATGTAATACACTATTGAAAGCTTATAAAAGAGAACAGAATGGCACAAACTAGAGCTTAGTATCTTTTTTCGTTTCAAAGTAATGGACCAATGGACAATCAAAGTTCTGGAAAATTACGTTTGTATTTTAACATCGAAGAAGATTATTCATTTGTTAATATCAGCAATAAGTAGGTTGTAGTGTTTTCCTTTTGTTCGTTAAACAAAATATTGATCTGGGGAAAATGGTTGCTTACTTTTTACCCGAAGCCGTGTACGAACGCTATAGCAGGAAACACAATTCAATTGAGACATTTAAAAAATGTCAGGTGTACGTATTGTAACTCCAGAAATTTAGTGATTTTTTCAGTGAGTCAAATCTGCCATTTTGTTGCTAGTATAAAGCTACTGTATATGTTTTTGTCTCCACGGGTTATACATTTCATCTATTCAGAATTTGTTCAATCTTTATTTAGTCTTAAAGTTTCTTCTTCTTTTTTGCTTCTCACTTTTCAAACGTTCGTCGTTTGGGCCGTGTACATTCTAAATTTATTCGACTTTTTGTTCCTCACACTGATCAGATATTCAAATCTGCGGTGTTAATTACCCGCAAAGTGGTTTTAACGAACGCGACCGGTATTTTCTCACATATATTTCTCACTTCGGTGATTTCACAGAATGCGACCAACTGCTCCACATTCTTTCGTTCAAGCTGGCGAGCTTTTGAAAACCCGAAACCACTTGTTCGTTGTAAAATAGTCTCTTGTTAAACGATGCTCATTAAAGATAAATTTTATTTCCCATGGATGAATTTCGTTATCTTTCAAATATTTGGTGTCAGTAAATTCCTTCATTGTCATGAATATGTATGTTTAAATTGATCAAAATAACAATTTTAGTTTATCAGGTACAAATCACACTTTAGTTTCGGGGGCCTTTTAGAGATAGTGGGGGAAAATATCTCGCGAATATCTTGGAAGTGACATAGTTTTCCAATTCCCTAGGTAGACTTTAATGGTGGCAGTGCAATAAAATATGCACATCAACCTCTTAAATTCTTAGGCAAATATTAATTTCGAGTTCTGAATATTTGAATATATGTGGTTTGGCATGTATGCCAACTCGTAGGAAATCAAAACTGACATTCAATGGGAGGTCCATTATGGTTTCCGTTTTCTCCTTTTAAGGTTCAAAGCCATAAAAAGGTTAAGATGTGGGAAGGTTGGTTAAGCTAGGTTATGTTAGGATAGGTTAAGGTAGGTATTGGAAAGTAAGGTTACTTAAAGTGAGAGGCTAGTTTAGGCCAAGGTATGAGATGTTTCATTAATTTATTTGTGGACAGATAAGGTAAGCTTAGATATGGTGTTCATGTCAGCTTAATGTTGGTGTAGGAAAATAATCAGGCAATGTTTTTTTTTATTCATTCAAACATACATTAATGGTAATTTTGATCGAGCTATTTTTTATTATACTTTTCTTATTGCAATCGATTGTCTTAACATGCATACCATTGTATTCAGAATGTTCTACAGTAGGCCTATACAAATATTTTTTTTCTGTACAGTTAAACAATGGCCGTAAACAATTATGACTACATCAGTCCCAATGTAATGAAATCTATTCTCTACATTCTTCATGACTATTAAGACTATCTGCATCTTAAGTTTTTTTGTATTTCTGAAGTGGATTCAGATGCAAATATTTGATAAATTATACAATGGCAATATGAAATATAATTTATTATTGTACAACATATATATTTCTGTAGAATGATATGTATTAGTATCGTTTGTTGTACTATTTTGGATAGCTTAACACTTTTTAAACTTAATTGTCAAATTTCAAAATTTGCTGAAATTTTATTTTTTGGCTAATATTTAAGTATTTTCTTCCAAATATTGTTTTATGTTTAAAAGGAAATAATTAATTTCCATAACTTTTATCTTTTTCAGTTTTTATATTTTACTATTTTTTACCAAGACTCTATTTTCGAATATTTGTACAGCAAAAGTTTTATATTTTGAACTGAAAACTTCTTTAGGCGCACCGAGCACTTTTTGGATGAGGTAAAATATATGAACTCGCGATAAGCTCTTGTGTTTTTTATTTCTACTTGTTTACACACGTACTAATAAATTAGAAGGTTAATGTAAAAGCTGATTGTAAAAGAAGAAAAAATTAACGAAATAAAGTAAGCAGGGGTAAATTCAAAGGCGTAAACTCAATAGCTGTATTAGTATAGTCACGTCACGATACCGATGAAATAGACATTGTGCTTCCTCATTTTGTAGATTGTGTTAACATATTTTACCTCTGAAGTGGACTTACACTAAATTTGTAAGTTGTGTTAAATTAGTGTACCTTGTGGTGCCTCTAAATGGACATAGTGCTTTCTAATTGTTTTAAAAACCAAAGATTCATGACAATTTTCACTTCTGTCGGTAGTTCAACTAGTGCTTTTTTTGTTCCTACAAGTAAAGGGTGTACATGCAAAACTCACAGTGTCCACTTTTTCAAACTATGGAAGAAACAAAAAACTAAATTTTAAAAACATAAACGAGGTTTCAGTAACATTATTTTTTTCAAGGACACTTTGTGGCTATATAAACCAATTGAATTCACCCCTAAACTCTTTGTGGATGAAACAAAGCTAGAAATTATGTTCAAAATGCGTAAAATGTGAGTTTTGCAGCAAAACGTGTTCAAAACGTGAGTCCATAGTACTTCCACCTCTCGACTGTTCCATACTATAACCAACTTTAACTAGTAACCTATCAGTTAGATTTAATCCACACCTCGTTATAACTGAAGCTTATTCACGCCAACTCTATGAAGGGTGTTTACTGGTCTACTGATTGCTTTTTATAGCTGAGTAAACCCAATGAAAGCAATAATTACTTTAAACAAGATATAATAGCCATATTACTTTGTTACAAGATACGGTGAGGATCCTATAATCATAGGTATTAAGCTATCCATTGAGCGGAACCCAACCGGCGAACACTAATTATCTTCTTTCTTCTGCACACTTTCCGTCCGACCGGAGGAATAAACTGTCAAATATTTCGTTAAGAAAACTGGATTCAATCAGTCTTTACGACTGGGATAATTGTTTCTCAGATTAATTTCACAATAAATTGATTTCGATGAAACTCTGGACAATATTTATTACCTGTAATTTTGTACTCTGGGAAGAAGGTGACTTATTGTTAGTGTTTTTGTAACGCTTGGGTTGATGCTGGGAAGTAGAACGTGCGATGAACTTTATTTTTGAATTATAAATAGTTTAATAATTCTATCGTTATCAATTAATTTTTTATGTTACGATTTTGAGATCTTTTAAACGGTACTTGGCAATACAAAACACATTTTGTATATACTTTAAGTCATCTTTCTTCCTCGCAGATCTAAAAACACATAAGTTCTTTTACCAAAAATAGATGGTATATTTATGTAGTAACTCTTTGTGTTACTTAAAATTAAATTGGTAAGTGCCTTTGACCAGTCATTCGAAATTTATAATGCCTTATGGTAGGTTAATCTAAACTGGTATGGCCTGTAGGTTTGTAAATGTAAAGTTAGTTGTAGGAAATATTTTGTTATGTAAATGCAAATCGTTACTATCTTTTAGTATCTCAATCTATATATTGGTAAGAATTTTGTGTAGTTCAATATAGATTTTTAAATAATTTTTGTTTGTAAATGTAAAGTATTGATTGAAATTGATAAAATATTTAAGTAAGTAAATCTAAACTGGTAAGTCCTGTAAGTATGTAAATGAAAAGTTAGTTGTAAGGTATTCTATAGCTATGTAAATGCAAATTGTTTTTATCTTTTAGTATGTCAATCTATATTGGTAGGACTTTTGTGTAGTTCTGCCTAAATTTATTTGTAAGTTCTTTTTGTTTGTAAATGTAAAGTTATTGATTGAAATTGATAAGATCTTTGGGTAAGTCAATCTAAACTGGTGAGTCCTTTTTGTTTGTAAATAGTAAGTGTTAAGGTATTATTTTCGTACTTAATGTAAATTGGTACGTTCCCCTGCTAAGTCACTCTAAATTGGTCCTATTGGTATTAAAGTCAAAATCGGTGTGTAGTTTTGGTAAATAGGTTTAAATTGGTAAATCCATTTTTTGTAGTTTTTTTTGTTTGTTTTTTGGTAAGTCTAAATTGGTTATTCCTTTTGGTAAATCAGTCTGAATTGGTAATCTTATTTGGTAAGTAAGACATAGTTGATGAGCCATTTCGGTATAGAACTTGTTTACAAACTTAGAGTATTTGCTAATATTTTAATTGGTTTGATTTTGTTGGTATGACCTTCAAACCCGCAAGTCTTCCTTATCGATTTGGCATTCATCCAATGAAATCATAAAATATTGTTTGTTATAGATTATGGACGTAGATCCTTTTTTATGTGTTCTTCTGAAAAATTGTAACCGTTGTTAACATTTTCTTCGACAAAATTTTACCACTGCACACAGTAACACTTTTATATTGAAACTGAAGACACCATAGATTAAACGTATTTCTCAATCATTATTTACGCATCTCAAGTTGAGAAGGGTTAAGGCGTTATTCCGCCATCGATTGTTTAATTTGTTCCTCCCTACAAATTAACTCCTCGATAATTTTTCCACTCAATTTGTTGTCAGCAATATCTTCGATGCAACATTTGGTAGGCAGTTTTAAATTAAACTAACTGGCAGTAAAATTAATTAAAAAGGGTGAAACAAAAAGGAAATTAAAAGAGAACTAATTAAGACCTAGGGGACAGCTAGTAGAACGGATATAAAGAGGGGAGTCACACTGGGAGTTGTTAACGAAAAGGGGGACGATTGTGTGAAGGGAATGCAGCATTGGCAAGCAGGCTATGGACTTCTAAGCGGAATATCAATATTTGGGTGCAAAAACTACTAAAAAAATTTAATGAAACTTGTTACACATATTATTTTAACCAAACACGTTAAGTACTTCAAAATATGATGTTTAGATCCATTATTGAAACAAATATTTTTTTATTATATTTCTACAAGAGTAAATCAAATTTAGTGGGTTTAATATTTTTATAAAGACAATGTTTATTTGCCTGCTAGTACTCCTTATTACACTTTGTTTCTGGAAATTGAAATATATTAAATTTGTGTGTACACAATTAAATTGCATTGCTCTATATAAAGGGAAAGTTTAAAGCTACTAAAACAGAACTAGCTAAAAAAGATGAACTTGTATTTCATTGAATTGTATGAGACTAATAATTATATCTGAAACTTTTAATTTATGAAGTTATAGACAAAATTACTCAATTACGCCAAGTATGTGTGTTGCTTATACAAGAACTATTAAAACATTTAAATGGAAGGCATTGAACTAAAATAAATAAATTTTGCAGCAAAACCTGGGCATATAGGTTTAGTTTGCTAAAAGAGTTTAATTTTAAGTATTTTTTTTCTTCTTTCTGATATTGGTGGGTTTTTTCTTCTTACTATTTATAAAGAGTAATTTTTGGTCGAAATGAGAGTATTGTACAAATTTTAATGTGTCGATGTTTTCTTTTTCTATGGGTAAAAAGTAATGACTTGTAATGGTAGCCCCTCTGACGGTCTTTGGACCGAGAGTATTGTCAGGAGCTATGATTGTTAGGAGATGTTGCAGATTAGGTTGAATAAAGACACATTTTTATATTATTATTCTTTGATTTAATAACAATTAGATTTTTATTTAACCATTAAAAGGACATTGAATTTGTTTTCAGGATTTGTATGAATTACATTATTATTACTATATGTTATTTATATTATCTACGTAATTGTAGTATGTGCAAGTCTAATATTCAGTCTCATAATTTATTTCAAGTTTATTGTGTTCTGTAAGTTCTACTTTGAATATTGTTTGTACTCGATCTCACCTGAAGGTCTTTTGAACAATTACTATCGAGAAAGTATTATCATGTCTGCAGAAAGAAAAACCTAACCAATAAATTATAGAATAGCCTATGTTGAAATCTAAATAATGCAAATGTTTTATATCCTCAGTTAAAGTCTTTCCCAACCTTTTTGACAATATTACAAAATAAATATTTTTTGTGAGTAACAAATCTGTCCTCATTAAATGTATAGTCAAATATTTGTTCAGTTTTGGTTATTGGGAAACAGGCTACAGCTTGATACATTTTGCGTTTCTGGTAAATTTAACGCTGAGACAGAAACAAGTGATTTATAAGAATTTAGTTTTTTCTTTTTAAGTTGCGAAACCATGAAAATGGCGAATGTACGTGTCACACTTTCTTCAACGCGGATCTAAAGTAACGCCCACCAAAACCTCAAATTCGCCAACATTTACCGCTACATTACTTTTTGTTAAATTGTAAATAAAAACCAACGCCGGCCGCACGTTCCCGTGTACAGTCGTAATGATTGCGTCATTGCGTGTCTGTCAGGCCTACGTGAGTCTGTCAAGTAGAATGATTGTAATATTGTAACGACTTGATAAAAACGTGTTGGCGTACGTAGACATTTCCAATCAACTGCTAACACACTGAAGCCACCCAAGCTCTTCGCATCGTTTATAAAGCTATCAAAATATTACCGAGACCCACCCTGACAAAACAATAAAATTAGCTGCCATAAGGAGTGCGTAGAAGACCGCATGTCCCTCCCATTAAGTGTTTAACCTAACACTCCCTTCACTCCAAACAATATCCTGTTATTTTGTTTTATATTGGTATTGAGTCTTTGAATTGTACACGTTCATTGACGTGGATGGTAAACTATTCAATGGTATTTTAACTGCTACACATATTTGTATCTATTGATGTGATACAGGATGCCGCGTAACCATTATACCAAACTTTACCATGCTATTCAGCAGATCAACCCTAGCAAATAATACCATACAGCATATGTCCTTTAGTTCAGAAGTGTTCTGTCTGTATGCGTTTTTTTTAAAACAATTATTATCTCATGAACAGTGTACGTTAAATACACGAACCTCAGCATGAAAGTTTATCAGATGGGGTAACACAAATGTGCAAATTGTTATTTTGATGGGACGTAGGCTAATCAGTTTCAAGATGCCGGAGATTCAAACTTTTCAAAATTATTTATCTAAAAAGCTATGGGTATTACGAAAACATTTTAAGATGTACAAAATATATAGTTACATACATCGCTAGATTTGTCTTTAAGTTTTCTAAATCTTTTGTAGCTTCACATTTTTTCTTAAACTCTTTAGTTTGTTTAGTATTCAACTTTAAAAAGTTTGTTCTGCGACCATCTTAAACGGATAACTTCAGCAATATAAAGTTGTGCACATTTATGTAAACCAGCTTAATAATTTCCATGGTGGTTTCATGAATTTATCTTACACCATTCATGAAATAATATTTTTTTACGCATACAGACAGACAACTTCTAAACTAAGCAAGATACTACATATGTTATATTGTATTATTTGCTAGTTTCGATCTGCTGAATAACGTGGTAAAGTTTATTAGAATACGCTGAATAGCTGAATCTTTAAACTTAGTAGAATTGGTTTTCAAATCAGTCCCCAGCTCCGACTCAGGCGCTGCTTCGTTCCGCTCTCAGCGGAAGCACTAGTTTTGCGAGTTTGCACTGGCGGCTTATGATTTTGGACTCTACTTTAAGAGTTTGCACCCTGACCTTTTACGCCTTCGGTTAATACTCGCAGAAGAAAATCTGGCTTTGTATGGCAAATTTATGGTATTTTACGTGTAACAATATGGGTTATAAGGGCGTGTAACAATACAAATGTTTAGAATAGTCTCCTATATTTTTTAGTAGATAAAACACACAAACAAATTTCATTCTAGTACAAAAATCTTTAAAAAGTAATACCGGCCAAAAACTTGTTTTCGTTTGTTGGCTAACGAACTTGTCCGAGAAAACCAACGTGAGTGACCGTTAGAATGCGATCACTTTTATATATATATATCAATTTCTAATGACACCCTTAAACGTGTTCTGGGGACCGTGATCAGTGATCATTGACCACGCTCGACCACCGGTTTCACTAAAAGAGGCCCTGCAAAAGCTCATCTTTGCTCTGGAAATTCTATAATAGTTAAAATATGATCAAACAGAACGCTAAGCAAATCTATATATTTAAAGCCGTAAGAAAAAAATATTTGGACAGTTCGTCTGAAACTACTACTGGGTCGATTTACATGCGGGTTTTACCAAAACAAAGGTTTTCGGTCCTATATTGGCAGGTTTTATTTGTATTTTGAAAATATTTACGTTAAATGGGTCAAAAATTAAAAATAAACTTTTCTTATAGAGATTTAACATGGGAGAAAAAGTCAACTTTTTCAATCCTTTGGACAGTTCGTCTGAGACTTCCACTGGATCGATTTGCATTCAGTTTATACCAAATAAAAGCAAAACTTTTCTATATTTTATTTACAGTTTTTATTTACTTTGACTTCATCTTAATTTCTTAAATTAAAAAAATCAACATTTCTAAACCTTTGCAATGATTTTATTGTAAAGTTCTTCAATCAGCTGATTGTAAACAAACAAAGTCTAGCAACAGAAGAAGAGCAAACGCTCATATAATATAACAGCTGATTTCAACTGTCATTTGTACAAAACCTAGCGTAGATTGTATTTTGGGGTTATGTTAACAATTACAATTCATCAATAATGTAATTCTTCTGAAGTTGATTTTTTTTACTTTCTCCACCCTATAAATAGTAGGCCTATATGGAGAAAGTATTGTTTTCGTAAAAATGTTCGAATTTGAATTTTCAGTTGAATTATCTGTTTTGGTGCTCCCAGAACCCTCAAAAATTGTTTAGTGCAATTATCTGTGTTGGTGCTCCCTGAACCCAAAAATATTTTTAGTGGATTTTTTTGTTTTGGTGCTCCCTGAACCCAAATAAGTGTTTTTAGAGTGGTGCCTGTCTGTCAGTCTGTCTGTATGTATACACGACCAGAGAGGACACTATTGGTCCGATTTTCATGAAATTTGGTATGTAGGTACTAAACCCTAATATCTCCAGAGGTTTTTTTCATTTTTTGGAATTTTTAATTTTAAAGAGTAATTTACCCCTAAAAACCCATAAAAAACGACAAAAATGCAAATTTCTCAAAAACTGCTCTAACGATTTTGATCAAATTTTCAGTATTTATAGTGCTTAAGATGCCAAACAAAATGACACCACCCGCTTTTATCAAAACTTCGGCGTTTTATAACTATGGGGAAATGTTTAAAAATAAACAAGTTTGTGTTATCAATCTAGCATCGTGGCGGCGGCAGCACGGGGTAGCACCACGGTAGCGAGCACACGGCCAGTAATTCAAAGGTCGCCCGATCGAATCCCGCCTGGGAAAATATTTTTTTTATACGATTGACGTAGGTAGAATATTATTTTTTTGTTTTTTTCTAAAAAGTAGTAAAAATAAAATGATTAAAAACAATATTATTTTGACTACAGTAAGTTCGGAGAAAGTTTGTGTCAGTTAACTGATACCGTTTATTTAAATATGAGTTATAAAATTAAGGTAGGCTGTAATACGTTATAAGATTTGCTTCGAGGTTATAAAGTGAATATAAATACAACCTTTTATCAACAATGAAATTATTAATTTATACAAATTTATGAAAGATACCCATTCGTTAAACTTCGGAAACATACGTACCCTACATCTTCGTATAACATATAAATATATTCGAGTATTAATTTCTTTATTATAATATTAATAACATGTAAATCATTTGATAATAAATATGAAATAAAAACCAATTAAAAGATAACATTTGTATCTTTATCTTTAATATATAATTAAGGGCTACATAAATACAACATTTTACAAATAGGCCTACAGTTTTAAATTGCAATATTTTTCATGGTAGTTGGCAACAGTATCATTTATGCAAGGTAATGGTTTTTTCTCCATTCTTTCCTATCTGTATTGATAGCCTAAAAAATTAGATTATGTGTATAAAATATTAGTTAAATTCACTGATTGACGAATGCATTTTTTTTCTTTAACTTTGCTACAAGAAAAATAATTGGAAGGAAATAGCATTTTAAAAAGTACATTTTATACATGTTTCGCACCATCTGCCTAGCGCTCCACTCACCACGAATGGAGCTGTATCCGCCGAGTATCGACGGGCAACAACTATCTATATATTTTAAGTTAGGTCTAGACTGTACCAAAATAAATAAAAAATGTTTATTGTTGATTCAGAAATCAGCTGTAGTCTCTAATATTTTCATTAACAGTTTATTTAAAATTTTAAATCAATTATTAGTATTTCGTATTTTTAGGTTAGGTTTTTATTAAAGTGTAGACCTGAGCCTTGCAGACTATACAACGGGTTCCAACGGCGCACATTGGGTTCCAACATTGAGTTGGGGGGTGGGGGGTTGGCGTGCGGAGTACGCAGGGGTCTCCCCTAGTAAAATTTAATTTAACAAATCGAATTGAATAAAATTAATAACAATTTTAAATCAGAAATAAAATAAAATTCAAACTGAACTTTAAAGTCCTTTTACATTAAATCATTAAAAACGAGAGTAACTTTACTATACTCCCGCGGTTTGACCTCTCCTCGATCGTCAAAGAGTTGTGGTTATTGTTTTTTAAATCGATATGGTTCATTAAATGTCTTGCTTTTATTTTAAAAACTTACAAAGAACGTTTTCGTTTGACGACTTATAATACTAATTATAAGTTAACACCCATTAATGAGCTATTAGGTATAAAAGACTATTCACGATATTTCGTTACATAGGATATAATTAACTATTTTGATTGGTCAAAGCCGAGCAACCCTTTCATAATTTGACTAAAAAATGTATTCATTAATTTTAAAATGTTTTCCTTGAATTAAGTTATACATTTTTATTATTTACTTTCTCATTATACTTGAATCATTTGAAACCTTTTGAGGCAAACTCAATGGGCTTTTGTAGGGATGATGTTTCTAAAGTTCTAACTAATTTTTTTTATCATTTTATTTTAATAATAGGCCTACTGATATAATTTTCTTTCTGTAAAACCCTTGAATTATTTCCTTGAAGAGCTGTAAGTAATAATAATCATTATTTGTTTCAGTTTAAGAACTTATTCGTAGTACATTGGTTCGTCCCATTTCAAAAAGACGGCTGTAAAAAACTTTTGTTTTGTAATTTAATTTACTGTTACTAAGCGATTTTATTCGGAAAAAATAAAATAACACTTCTAAGTATCTATTTTGAGCAGCATGCTGTTTGGACACGTCCAACATTAAAGAGTGTAGAATTTTGGTTAAATAAAAATTTCCACGTATAACATTATAAGTCGCCAAAATAGATCGAGCATACATAATTTTAAAACCAAAAATTTTAGACAAAAATAGTTTTGATTTTATTTTGTTCCATTTAAGATAACATCATTTTTACGTGTGTAATTTTATTTGCTATCACTAGAAAACTTATTATCAGAAACCAAATTTTAGTCTAAGGCTGTTGGATATCCGCTTCGAACGATACACATTGGAACCTATAGAATTAATGTTTTTGAACTTTAAAACGTGTAGAATCAATGTTTTTTAACATAAAAATATAGTAAATTGAAAGTGCTTTTACATTAAAAATGTAGATCTACTATTATTCCAAGTCTCAAGTTCTTTTCTACTATATATAAGTATTCATGAAAACTATACTGATTTTGACATGAGTCAAATTACGTTCGTATAGTTTTGTTCAAGTCAATAGCTCTATAGATTTTACCACAGACCTGCAATTTAGTTCTATTTCAAATTCATGAAATTAAAATAAACATATATATACATTTTTGGGATTTTATGTAAAAAAATAAATAGTATAATAGATAATTCTGTACATTAAGTTTTTTTACACGATATTACCGTTCGTCTGGTTCCCCCAAAATCGATCAAACAGTAAAATACATGCAAAGTACTAGGTTAATATCCTCGAGCAGAATTTTACCATGAGGCAGCTTCTGTTATGAGGCCGACGGCCAGGATGCAAACTCGCAAATCGTGTTTGTCCGATGCGAGAGAAGTGAAGCAGTAGAGACAATCATAGGCCGCAAGTTCGTTATGCAAACTCGATATGCGTGAGCCGGGGTTGGAGACTGAAGGGCAAAAAGAATACACGTATTTCTACTGATATTGCCTGTTTCTATGCAGTCTGTTTTAAAAATAAATAATTTTTGGAAATAATAGGTGCTTATACTCATTGTGACATCTTTATAAACTTTATTCTATTAAAAATCTTAGGTACGTTTATTACATTGTACCACAGTGAATTACTATCGAATTTCCCTAGGAAAGATGAGTTTTTGCAGTGACTCTATGGTGAGACCTAAGGTCGGGAGTAATCAATGAGCACCGATCATGGTCTTCAGAACACGTTTTGTTTTGTCATTCAAAATTGTATATTTGTGATCACACACTAACGGCCACATTTTACGTCCTATTTGATTCATATTTATTGGTTTTCTAAGTGATTCAAACGAGTTCGAAAGCCAAAAAAATCCAACCACCGGAAGCACTTTTTTAACGAAAGTAAATGGCTTTAGATATTTTTTTAATAAAATAAAACCATTTTTTGATTTTATGTAAAAAAATAATTTAAGAGATTTTTCTGCACAATTCACTAATTTGCACGATTTTATAGCTCATTTGGTTTGACCCAAAATCAACCAAAACTTTAATATACAACCAAAGTTGTCGGTTGAAGTCCACAAGGAGAAAAGCAAAGCAGTCCAAAATGCTAATCCACAAGGTCAAGGTACAGACTCGTAAAGGGAGTTTTCCTGCAAGCGGAACGAAGTAGCGCAAGAACCGGGGTTGAAAGCTGAGGTACTAACGAATTCCACTTACATATTTCGTACACGCAGTTAGCTATCCGACGTCTTTGTGAATAGACCAATTTCCATATTAGTTGATTAAATCATTAAAACTTCATTTTGGCAATTCAACTTACATCAGCGGTTCAGTTGCGTGTTCAAATTATTTATTTTTCTTGTGTTCTATTATAAAAACAATAATCACAAAAGCTAAATACAGCGTTGCCACAACTATCAATGTAAATCATAAAAGCATGTGATGGCATTGCCAGATCAGCATTAATTACGAAAACTATGGCTAAAAGACAGTGTTGCTAGATATGTCAACAATAATAACGAAAGATGAGCGGCAGTGTTGAAAGATAACCATCATAGATTATATTCCCTTGGCTAAATAGTTTTCTGTGGTGAATAGTTTGTAATTTTCTTCAACTATAATGTTTTACATATAACTGACTGTTTTACAAATTTTCACACGTGACGGTTTTTGCAGTGTGGCTTACTCTGGCTTACATAAAGTCCTGGATAGAAAACGTCTGTAATTTTACCTGTTATAATTTACAGTGACTACATATGACGATTAAAACTACTACTTGCGCAAGGTTTTCATATCATAATGTCCTTTCCCTTCGACTAGTACGAAATGTCAAGTGGTTGTAAGTGACGAAAAGCACTTTCTCTACTTGACGAACTGTCAAGAGTTCTCGAGTTACAATAGGATGTCGCAGAGTAAATATATACAATCGGTGACGGCACTTTCTGATATTCTGAATAATAGTGAAAGTTACCGATATCAAGTGTACTAAGCATTTTGGTTCGTCGACAGTCCACATGTTTTTGTTGTTAGATAACAAGAGTTACAGAATTCACTAGTAAGCGCAGGTGAAAAATCACTTGCAGATTAATTAGATAGACATAAGAAATTCATAATTATTTAAAAAATAGAAATTAAAAACAACAAACTGTATGTAGGCCTACCTAACTATGCTGATTCGATTTTTAAATCGTTAAATAAATGTGTGCAAATATAAGGAATACTGACTATCTATTTGTTAAAATTGTTTGTTTATATACATTATTTTATATCAAAATGAAGATACAAATATTATCTCTTAATTGATTTTTATTTCATATTGATGATATATTAAATGATTTAGAAGTTATTTATATTATAGTGAAGAAATTAATAATTGAATATGTTTATATGTTATAGGAATGTTTGCAAAGTTAAACGATTGGGTATATCTTCTTTAAATTTGTATAAATGAATATTATGATCGTATGAGGTTGTATTTATATTCATTTTATAACCTTATTGCAAATCTTATAACGTATTATAGCCTACATTAATTGGTTCTATAACTTATGTTTAAAGAACAATCAACTTCACAATACATTATATTGTTGATTTAAATTGTAAACATAACATAAAATTATAATCCACGTTAGCTTTTGTTCAAGTATTAAAGATTATGGGTGAAATAAACTTTTATATTTAGTTGTTACTCACGTATGGACGTGCACTTGCTTTTATAGGAGTTGATGATAGTTTTAGCAGTTAAAAATATGTTTTAAATATGATTTTAGTATTGATAAAAAGTACTTCTCCTTATTGTCGTGCTCATTAAAATTACTTTAGTAAAAGCTCTAAAAAAACCTGCATGAAATATTGTGAAAAAATAAATAATTCCAATGTATATGTTTTAGTTAATATATTTCAATTTAATAAGCATTTATTTAAAGGGTCCAAAAATCTAAATTTGTTTATCGATTTTCTTACCTTTTAAGGTCACAAAAAAATTATAACGACTTCGTTGGGGCGCTCTTGGAAGCGTATTAACTTCAATATGATGTTGATCTGAGTCTAGTGGATTTTCTACTTAGGTCCTTGCGAAGTGCTGTTCAGAAGACATTCTAAAATTACCATACTATGGTCTACTTACTCTCTTCTCACCTAAATTATGGAATTCTCTGTGGAGTAATTCAACAAAGCAAATTACTCAAAATGTCTTCAGCTTACAAAAGCAAGAACTAAGAATTATATGGCTCTTTCGGGCCATCGTCATTCTTTTAGAGTTGCGTTTAAAAAAATAGTTATTTTGACCTTTCTCTGTACAGGCATTTTTGAAGTAATAGAAGTGACTTTCATGGCAAACAGCACAGATTAAAAGCGTTTGACGAGCTACGGTCTGAGACTGTATCCCGTTTCATGAACAAACTCCCTAAAGAGTTTAAAGAAACAATGAAAGTCAACAATTTAAAAATAATTAATAGCGGTTGCTGAAGTTCAATTCTTTCGACGCTTGGCGCCTTTGGAAAATGTTTCTTGATGCAACATTATAGCCTATTATTAAATTTAAAAAAATATGAATATATGCTGTCATCATACTTTTTTAAATATAAATTTTATTGAAATGTTTTAGTTTTATTATTTAATATGAAATTTAAGAAGCATAAAGTTGTATACAAAATTTAGTGTGCTTTAAGACCATACGTTGGAAGTTATAACGTCTATGACCGATTTATATTTTTTACAGTATTAATATTAGAGGCGAATAAGGGAAAACAAATTACACAAGTCAATATATTGTCAAGAAATATTATATCACTAGTAAGCTCCGTGAAAAATCACAGGCTGATTAATTAGATACACATCAGAAATACATAATTTAAAAAACAAACTATTAAAAAACAACGTTAATGAATACTTATCTAGGCCTACATAACTATGCTGACGGGGAGTTTTTACTCGGTAAATGTGTACAATAATAAGGACTATAAAACTGTAGGCCTAATTGTTAAACATTTTTATTTGCGTACATTATTATATATAAAGAAAGATACAAATACTATCATTTAATCGCTTTTTATTTCATATTGATAGATCAAATTATTTAGAAGTTATTAATATTGTAGTAAAGAAATTAATAATTGAATATAGTTATATGTTATACGAAGATGTGCGAATGGTTCCGAAACTAAACGAATATGTCTCTTCTTTAAATTTGTATAAACAAATATATTGATGATAAAAGATTGTATTTATATTCATTTTATAACCTCAAAGCAAATGTTATAACTTATTATAGCCTACATTTAGTTATTTAACTCATGTTTTAAGAAAATCAACGTCACAAGACTTATATTGATTAAAGTTGTAAACATAAACCCTAAGTATAATCTTTGCTAGGTTTGTTTTAGTATTAGGCTACAGATGATGGATGAAATCAGCTGTTATATTATAATGTTACGTACGTAAGTACGGGCGTACACTCGCTTTTATAGGAATAAAAGTATAAATGTAAGTATTCAAACGACTTTGTATTATAGTAATTATAATTACCCCTTACATATTGAATTATTCTTAGAATTCTATGTAGAGTGCATACACTAATTAATACCTCACTCAAAATCTTTTGTCACTAAATAAATAGCCTACTGCTTACATTATAATGATCACTATTTTTCGCATAATTATTATAATATAATATTGTTATAATATTATATTAACGTAATATTATATACTACGGATAGCCTATTCCCTCTTCACGCGCTTACTTGTCTATATTAGGCCTATATACTATGTATCACCTATTCCCTCTCCACGCTCTAACTTGTGTCTACGTAAAAAGTTGCGTGACGCGAGATTTCAGAAACATAGTCAATAGTCAAGCGAAAGTGCCCAACGGGCCAATAGAAGTTATCACTTCAAAAGGGAAAACATTATGTTTTATTGAATTATTAATTACTAGCTGACCCGTGCGAATATTATGCATGTTATGAGTACTTACCTGATTTAATACCTTTATTTATTTATGTTGGTTTATAAATAACAGTTTATAAAGATTTATAAAGCTTTACGTTGATTTAAATCGAATGATTTGCACGATAGATTAAATTTGCATGTATAGAATGTAAACAATCTAACTATGCTAACACCTATCATGTTAGTTAAACAGATTGTTCATAGACAGCGCCTTTAATTAGGAATCATATGCAAGTTTGTTTAATAATTTTTTTACGAAAACATTAGTTTTATGCTATTTGTCTATTTTTCGTCATTAGTTGGGAACATATACTTTAAAATGACGTTTGAATCATTAATTTTGATGAAGAATTCGGGCATTGCTAAAAAACAACACATTTGAGAAATAATATAATATGTGATTATTATTATCACATTCAAATATGACTATCAGTGAGACTTTCCGTATATAAATTTAACATTTATCTAAAGGGGTTAATAAAGATTGATTCATTGACAAATTGAAAGAAATTATCAAATTTGTGCAGTTTTTATCTACGCTTTATAAAAATGTCAATATCTGGTCTGATGATGATTCCTGCATCAGCGAAACATGTAATCACAAAATAAAAAAATAAAAAAATACTACTATATGCTATCTAAAAGTATGATACTTAATTTATAGGCCTAATTACTTCGAAGGCTGGACAATTAACAATGGATATTTCTTTCAAACCAGAAAATCAATATATCTTTAACCAAGTAAAATAGAATAACTGTAATTCCTCTTTGCGGTGGAGGTGAGTAATTCATCCTTACTCAAATTATGTTAACGTAAGAGTCCCCAATTCAAATCAATAAATTAACGAAAGTGACTTCGAGTCCGCCCCTCGCTAACATTTTTATTACACCGCTATAACTCTTCGGATATTGGCGATGTTATCATTCGGTCTTAGACATGCTATTGTAAATCACAGATTGGCCGTCCCTCTTCGGTGGACATAGATTACAAACAAACATATATAGAATTAATCTCCAGCCGTACTGTGTCTTTCACGCCTTAAGATGATTTCAATAAAATTGTAATTGCTTTTAAAGTTTTGAACTTGGAGTTATTTTGAAAATTAAAATTTATTTACTTTATTGTTCTCAAAGTAGATTCCTAATGATGAATTGTTTATTCGGACTTTTGCAATAATTTGTGTTTA
Source organism: Philaenus spumarius (assembly GCA_018207615.1). NCBI lineage: Eukaryota > Metazoa > Arthropoda > Insecta > Hemiptera > Aphrophoridae > Philaenus > Philaenus spumarius. The sequence goes on from JAGFPH010000008.1 coordinate 1,197,868, forward strand.
CAAAATTTATTTCACGACTTTTCGAGAGTAGATGTATCTATATTCTCTTTATAAAATCAAAACTTAAAGATAAATCATGCAAACTGTTAGCTAAGTTAACATAGAGGCATAGACCTTTGTTAACCTCAACCAAAATATAATAAAAAAATAACAATAATGTATTAGAAAATAACACTTTTGACATATTGCGGGTAGGATAAATTCCCGTTACTTTGGATAGTCACTGGATTTAATTGGATTGTTACTACTTTGGTGTGCCAGCTTTGATTTTGAGTTTTGAAGTGAAAACTTCTTTAGGCGTACCGAGCATTTCTTGGATGAAGTAAAACATACGAACTCGTGATACTCGTATTATAGTAAGATGCTAAACTAAGACGCTTTTGATTTCGCCCATAATTTCTTCTTCATTGTTTTGCACACGTACATAAACCACAAGTTGAATGTGACAGCTGATTGTAAAATAAGAAGAAATTGACGAAATACGATATACAGTGGTAAATTCAAAGGATAAACTCAATAGATGAAATGGACATTGCGCTTCCTGTTTGAAACTTGTATTAAATTGGTGTACTTGGTGATATCTCTAAAGTTTACATAGTGCTTTATCATTTTTTTAAATGTCTAAATTAGCTAACTTGGTTGATATGGTAATGAATATAAATGCATTAAAGAAACGTCTGTAGGTTCAGCATAGGCCTACCCTAAAATTATGTTGTTAAACTTTAGTAAAAATTAGCAGTTTAAATTTAATATTTAATAACAGATATTAAAATTACAATAAAGTAAAGCCTTTCCCGAAGATTTTCAAGAAACCTGTGTTGGTTCAGTATAGAAGGGGAAAACTGTCATGCTATAGAATACAAAATCATGTTTCTTTAATTTTGTAGATTTCAATTTTAAATGGGACAATATACAATTTAATCATACAATTTCGAATTAAACCGTTTTAACCAATGATTTATATCCATGACAGTTTTCACTTCTGTCTGCAGTACCAAGATTGCTTCTTTTTTTTCTCCAGTTTGTCTTTAGTTGTCTGTTTTTAAAGTTCGTTGTTAATTATTTGACCTCTCTATCATCTTCACCAAATGGGTTCACTTTACAAAAAAATAACTATAACAGCTGATATTCATTTATACGTTTAAAACTTTTTATTTATCAAAATTATGAAAGTTGAAATAAAGCCTCCAGTTCATATATTAAGGTTTCACCTATTGTTTTCTTTTCTGATCGTCTAGCAGTCTATCAAAAACCTCGTTAAGGCTACGTTTTTTTCGAAACACTGTGGTATCATCATCAGGGGGCACTATAAGTCTACGCGCTTGATGGAGGAAGCTATTAAGTTTATAAAACACACTGCAGGTCCTGCTTTCTAAATAAATAAGAAATTTATTACAAAAATTTATATCCATACATAGAAGCAGTGATTTGAATGGCGAACAAGTTTAAAATATCGATAGTTAATAACTATCAAATTGAGTAGTAACTTTTAGAAGGTACGTTATGAAAGTATTCAATCAGTTGGCGCAACTCTCTTTAAAAAACGTGCTTTACATTATTTTAAAAATTACTACATCTTAAATAAATACTTTGCACAGCTGGACTTCTAAAATGTTGAATTGGAAAAAAATATTAATAACTACAAAATAAATGTTAAATTTAAGAAAACTAAAATTACAGCATTTCAGTAATTCATTTTTTTATATTAATATCCTTAAATTTTTATCAAACTTTTGAAATCACACTATATACAGCCATGCTATGAGCTTTACACTAAAAATATTTGATTTACCCCTTTAAGGCGAGGGGAGTGGATGAAAACCTTTTGATCTATGTAAATGATTGTATGAACACTCTTTGTTTTAAAAACATTTATTTTTTTCAAGTTTACGAGTTCTTTATAAAATTTTAATATATTTAAAACTATTTAAAACACTAATATATCATTTAGTTAAACTTTCAGGATTTCATTAGAAGGCATTTAAAGTAAATTTATTTAATAACACTGTATTAAGTTTCTTTGAACATTTTATCTTTTCACTTCAGAGCGCTCTAATAATCTTCTTAAACTCTAAATATAAAATTCAAGCATTCCTGTACATCAGCAAGATAACAGTTTAATCCAGCATCATTGTATCCCTTAAATAATATTCAACTCGGTCATATTTTGCAAGTATATTTAGGAATTTCCTTTGAATCTAGAATTTCTCTTCCATCTGGATTGGTATATATTTTATTATTTCCAGTAGACGGGTTCTATAAAACAGAATCTTTATTCTGATCTGTCTAAATACCCACCCTATACAATTTGTTTTTGTGTATCAATTTGAATAGAAAAACAACTTAATTTGAGACTGCTATGTTTTTAGCATGTACAAGAAGAAGAAAACATCTTTATTTCTCATAGAGACTACACAATAATACTCAAATAGTAAATATTTACATTTTATGTATCAACATTACTAAAAAATAAATTTACAAATTTGAAAAAGTACATAAAACAGTCATATCCATTAAAAATGTAGGAAACCCTATAGGATCAGCCCGTTTCGGTTCTCCAACAGAAGAAAAACTAGCAACGCCTAAAGTGCTAACATGACTACACTAAACAAAACAATAGAGTGCCATTACCATAACATCAAAATAGTGGAATCTATGAAAATGCAATTTGAACTAAAATAGAAATATATAATAAAATTCAAAAAAATTCACGAATTATTTGACAGAGAAATAATTAATTATTGTTTTTAAAAACACATTGATTCCTATTTTAATTAATATAATTTGTGAATAACACATTATGGTTCTGTCTATATTTAAATAAAATTAATATTTTTACATTACTAAAATGTACCCACATTTCTAACCCCTAATTTAAATTATTCCAATCTCACTGGTTGCTTATAATTTCTCCTACTTCCTATTGTGATATTAAGAGACATTCCTCAACTCTTCTACCCCGCAATTGTTGATTGCACTACATTCAAGCAGTGCATACTCTCTCCCCCCCCCCCCCCTATCTCTATGTGATCTCGTAACTTAAACCTTAACGTTCTCTCTCTATTCAAACTTGTTGCAAACAGTATCAAATGTTAAAATTGTTTTGTTTTGTTGTTATTAGAAGAAAACAATTACTATTGTGTCATAATAAAAATTAAAAAGTTAATACAAAATAAATCCCATAATTACATACAGAGATATTTTGTTTTTTATGTTCTAGTAAAATGAAAATTATAGTTTATTAGTGTAGCTCGTGCATCAATGAAGATGGCAATTCTGTCGTTGGAACGCTTTTAATTAATATTCGTATTTGCTGTAAGAATCTGTGTTTCTAACAAACAACATTTCAGTGTTTACGTTTTATTAATTTATCCGCCCATCGGCCATGGATCAGAAGCTGTCCCTACTTGGATTTGTACCCGGTATTTTATTTTTGATTGTAAATTTAACTGCTTCCATAATCCTTTCTTTACTCTTTTTTATAATTATTTATAATTTATTTCTGCAACCTCAAAACTAGCTTGCCCTAGAGGATGCCAAATATTTTATTTCATATTCTGTGTTATTTTGTTTAGAAGTTAAGTTTTATTTTATATTACAGGTTGTTATTTTATTATATATTTTATTATTGTGTAGTTATATTCTATATTTTAATTTAATTTTTTATGTGATTGTATATAAATCAGGGAAAAATACATGTAATATACATATTTGTATTATGTGAATATATATTACGTATATGTACATAATATGTGTATGTAATATGTACACATATGTGAGGTGTCCAATTCCAAAACTCGACTTCGCCAGGATAACAAACTTTTCAGGAAAAACCAAAAACTATTTTTCAAGAAATGCTCATAAATAATTTTATGCAAAGTATTTAAAAAAAATGTAGAAAAATTATCGAAGTTAGTTGTATATGGTGATGAAAAATAATTACTACAAACTTAGTTATTTGCTTTTTAAAAAATAGAGAAGACGAGTTTGGTACAACTTTTAGGATAAGAAAAGTTTTGCTCCAACAGACACCGGATAAGACAAGTTTTGATTGTACAACTTATTACTATGAAAATTTGGTTTGCATTTTACAAGGAAAACCGAATGAAATAAGAATGCTTCAAAATTTAATCAAACGTACTATTTTATTTTTAAATTTTCAGAATAATGAAAAGAAATAGGTATGTGGCATATAGAATTAGAGCCCATCAAATGTATGTTAAACAATAACATGAATAAGTTCTTCCTCTTGACAGCAATAAGATTCTGCTCTTCATAGACCTGATTACCATTGAGACTAGTTTCTTCCAAAGAACTCAGAACGTTCTTCAAGTACTGGGTTGAGGGATTGTCAAACCACTAATTTCTAAAGTGACTGATTAATACATTCTTCACGTCTTTAATCTTTGCTGGCTTAACGGGAACACCTCTTTGAACCACATTGATGGTTGAGTTTTTTAGTGTCTTACCTTTCTTCAAAACTGATTTTGAAGTGTTCAAGTCAGATTTTTAGAAAATTTCACCCCTAATAAGAACATTATTCTTAGATTTGTTTCGCTAAAATACAAAACGTTTCCATTTAGAAAATTAAAAGTGACAATTGCCTGATTTGTTCAACAACAAACTCTGTTGGAGAAACTTTTCAATCTATTACCTCACAGTTTTCACCTAATATTTTTACTGTTCTATGTTTTTTGAAAACCTCAATATATATGTATCAAGTTCACAAATAACTGGCATTTTTCTGAGATTTTTCAATATATCCGAAAAACCTGTCAAAAGGCAGGAATGAATGGAATCTGGCTGGGAAAACAAGCTCTATTCTCTACACACTTTCTGGAGCATTATTTAATAAATAATGAGCACACATGAGTAGGCTACTTTCCCTGCTTCTGAGGATGTTGTATAAACATCAATTTAAAAAAATGTATTAGGCAAAACCTAATAAAACTCTTACAACAACCACTAATAACGAGCACAATGAACAGTTTTAAATTGTAGAGGTTAGAATAAACCCATTGTGACAAAGTCTGCGGTCGGGCAGTCACGTGACCTGACAGCTGATAATCAGATGGATTAGACCAGTTTTGGAATAACAACTGCGTTGGAAAAGGCGAGTTTTGCTACTATAATTGATTTTTACAGATAATTTTAACAGGAAAAGACAATTTTTGGCACATTTGTTTCATCAAAATTATGTAACGATTAACCCAAGCAATCCAGTACCATAGCTAACTCAATGTCGGAAAAAGTGGAAAAGACGAGTTTGGGAACTTGACGAATCATGTATTTTTAATGTTTAATGACACTTCAAAACGCTTTCTGGGACCATGTCGGTGCTCGTTGACCCCTCCCGACCTTAGGTCTCACCATAAGAGTCACTGCAATAGTTTATCTTTTTTATGGAAATTCGAAAATACAAAAATTTAAATAAAAAAAATCGGAATTAAATAATTTTGTTGTGCATTTTTTAAAGATTTAGTTTTATATTTTGAATGATCCCTTTAAAATATATTGCACTCTCTACTAGAAAAGAAATTATTGTAAGATTCTACGATGCCTTCGTTAACCCTTAAGCGTATTACTTAATCAATAATAAATAATAACTAAATAACATTAAAACATAACGCACACCCTGACTTAAGTGGTAAGACGGAGGAAATAAAGCAAACAGTGTTTTACCTGCTTTAAATAACTAGTTACCTGTTCTTCAGCTTTTGATTTTTTGGAGATTAAATATGTAAGCTACAATATTTAAGCTAGAGAATAAATCATTAAGCGCTCAAAAGTAAATTTCAAAATATTTGTTACTTTTACCTCTCAAACAAAGTGACTGCGTGCAAGTAAGTTGCCGAATTCCATTTCGATTGTTTAAATGATAACCAACGACGTATTGCCAATTTATGGTTGATCAAACTTGATCTTGTTATTTTACTAACACACTATTGACGTTTTATCATTATTATATTAATATACTAGAGGCCTTCACCTCCTGCTCGCTTCTTTCACTAACCCCCGCGGCGAATCAAATGCAAACATAATATTATTGTATTCTATGATATTTTCATAAGAATGACGATTAATTAGGATAGAGAATTAAAATTTGTATACTGAAGTGAGGCAATTTTCAAGTTATAAAATATAACCAAAATGTGATAGGATAAAGCGGTATTTCAAACTGGTCAAATAGGCATAGTCAAGATTCTCTGTTGGTTGTGAAGAATAACTACCAGATTCTAAATTCGCCAAGTTGGTTATTATTGCAATAAATCTAAATGCCTTCAAGGTACGTGTTCTGGTTCAGTATTGTAATAACCTCAAATTTATTTAAGCATAAGATTCAAATCAGCTGTTTTATTTCTAGTATGTAACACCATATGTTTGAATTACAATAAAGTAAACCTTTTCCGTAAATTTTTAGTTTGTGGTTGTTTTTTGTTTGTTAAACTAACCCAAAAATACTGTTGGTTGTAAAAAATTATTAACTGATTCTAAATTGTCTAAGTTGGTTGCTATGGTAATGAATATAATTGCATTTAACACACGTGTGTCGGTTCAGAACAGGCCACACCTAGAATTCTATTGATAAGCTTTTGATTCAAATCAACGGCTTTATCTGTTATATGACTGGGAGTGAACCTCCGTATTTTGACTATTTTCAACCATTAGAATCAATATTTTACAAAATCCTTTTACATAGTGATATAAAATACCCTGAACATTTTAAGGTTCTAGCTATCACAATTGTTTCTCTACGTTGATTATGATTCATTCAGTCGTTCAGGATTTCTTCTTTCATATTACAGAGCTTTTAGATTATTCTTATTCAAGCCGTATGTTTCGGGGTTAGTGGAAAAGCCTATTGTCTATTCGTTCTTCGATTTTTCTTTCGCTTTCTCTACCTAACTCTCTGAGTTAAATCCACGTGTAATAAATATTTTATAAACATTTGTCCAACTGGTCTTTCTTCCTCCATCTCTAATTATCACTTTAATGGAACCGGCAACTTTCCACAACGGATCTTTCTCTGTTGGGAAATTTCCCAGTAAAAGTTTAAAGCAAGCACACATTTTGATTAAACTTTCATTGCGAATAGTTTTCCAAGCAGTACAGTGCCTACCCCTTGTTTCCCCTTGCCCCCCTCCTCCTTTACAAGATGTAAACTTTAGTCTCCTTCACTCCTTCACTGCTTCACCCTCCGGTCATAAAGACTTAATAAAGTTCTAACTTATTTCAGATTTAACAAGCGAATTCACCCCCGCCCCACCCTTAGTCAAACTTTGGGAATTTTCAATATAAACAGCAATACAGTCAAGACGCTTTAATTGTGTTTTATTATAATGAAAAACCTAATGATTGATTCAATGAAGTATTTGTTTTTAAAATTCCACTTTTTTTATATTTTCAGGACGAGGGAATAAGGAATTTCTCTTTTACAAAGGAAATATTTTCAAGTTTAATGAATATTTGCATTGCTTGTAATATAAGACGGGTTTTTTCAGTCCCCTATGGCTATTTGCTTCCAATATTAAGAGCTTCAATATACACTGAAGTAGAAAAAATTAAAATTTGAAATGTCTATTTTTAATATCAGATTGTAATCTCAATTAGAGACATAATATATTGTTGGATTTTCGTTTTTGCTTTACTTGTAATATTTAGGCAGAAGGAGAATATTATAGAAATAATTTTCAAAATTTATAAAATGCTATTAACTTATGTAAATTCAACTATATGTAGTTCACAGAATTTCTAAAAACATAAACAGGAGAAACAAGAAGGTACTAAAAGCAAGACCAAACAATGCAAAGCAATAATAACCAAGAATCAAGACAGAATGAGTAATTGACGAGTTTTTAATAAATGCATTTATGTTGGAGAAGCAAGAATTACTCTATTGGCGGATGATTTCTATAGCATGTGCTGCCAGTAACTTCTATATTCTGTGTGTGAATGTTTTGGCGATAATTTTTTTTGACTATTTATTTTCGGTTAATATATACTAATCCTGACAGAAAAATTTGCTTGTCAACCTCTAAAAAAAACCTGCACATGAGCCTTTAGTGCAGTTAAAATAAGATTTCCATTGGAATGAATACACCGAGGTGGGATCGTTTGCCTGGAGGCTCTTTTGATCATAAAAATTGTAGAAAAAATCTACCAATTCCGAAATCCGGAAGGGGTTTTTTTTGTAGTGGGAGGGGGGGGATTTGAAAGGGTACAAAAAAGCTTTTTACTTTATTGGGTAAACTGTAGATTGTTGTAACAAACATTAATTGAGAATGTTGTAGGTTAAGAAAATACCTTATTTAAACACCCATATGACCTTTAGATTCTGTTTCGTGGCAAAAGCAAAAAAAAAAAACCAAACTATTTAAAGTCGTTCTAGAAAAGTAAATTTGTTTACAAACTCTCTTCTATACTAATATTGTAAAGAGGTAAAATTTGTTTGTTTTTTTGTTATTTTGTTTTTAGAGGGTAATTTTTGGAACGACTGAACCGATTGAAAAAATAGTTTTACTAATAAACAATTTCACTACCCATGAGTAACATTGGCAATAATAATAATTGGCATAAAGGCAAAAATCTTTTTTTATTTCAATGTTTGTAAATTTAGTCGGATAAATTTTTAGGTTAGGCATATACTGATAAATTACCCTAGCAACCAACTGAATAAAATAACAGAAAAAACAGCTGTTTGCTCTAATATTTCTATTAACAACTGATTTCAAACTTTGAAGCAACTATTTTTTGTATTTCTAACTTTTAGGTTAGGTTTTTATTAAAGTGTAGACCTGAGCCTCAACATTTACCATTATTTACCACCTTATCTTTGGGGTTATTTTTAATCCTACACTTTTTTTACTCAGGGCTTTCCTCTATTTATAGCATAAGAATGAAGTAACAAAAATCGGGCCCTTTGCAGACTGCATGCCGATTGTATGCAAACTGTTCTTCGTGTCTGGATGTAGTCTGCATATAGTCTGCATACAGTTTTCGAATCCAGATACTTGTATGAGAAATATTGTATCAAATACATGTATGTTACTTGTTTTGTGTACACACTAACCAGCCAGTGTTTCCCGAGATGACGACCGATGAAGACGTGGCTTTAGCTTGTGCTTGTCATTTAGTTTAAGGGTCGGCTCTAGCTGTCGGCCATGTTGGCTGACACTCCATAAGATTAATGTTAAATTAAAATACAAAGTTTCCCTTTATTTTTGATCGGAAAATTATAAACGATATGTCATTTTAAAGCTATGGTCAATATGCATGCAAATGGCTTTTTCAAAACTAAGGAAAGTATTTTGTTTAATATTTATTAACAATTTAAAACATTGATTTTTAATATTTTTTTATGTTGTCACTATTAATTATAGCGAAAATCAACCAAGCCATTCGTCTGAAGAATTTCGTCCCCAAGAGTTTGGTATTTTTTTTAAAACGCTATTTTACTAATTGCGGGTTTTAAATGGATTTAGGCTGAGCAATGTCCGTGTAACCTACCGCCGCTATAGGGTGGATTTAAATATTTTTTACGTTGTAACTATTAATTATAGCAAAAAATTACCAAGCCATTCGGATGAAGAATTTTGTCCCTAAGAGTTTGGTATTTAAAAAAAAAAACGCTTTTGGATAATTGCGGGTTTTAAATGGATTTAGGATGAGCAATGTCCGCGTAACCAACCGCCGCTATAGGGAGTCACAGGTTGCTTTCTGTTTTACTAGAGCCGACCCTTAAGCCATGTGGCTAACCTACCGAGGAAGAGGCGATGGTGGACCAGTACATTTCTTAAAGAAAGTTCGTACTATGGTCTAAAGTTACTATCTGACCTATGGTTTGAAGATGGTGCTGGTTTCCGGACCTTTACAAGAGTGACTCCTACAGATTTTGATGATTTGTTGAACATTGTAGGGCCAAAAATTACAAAGAAATGTACACGTTATAAAACCTCCATTTCAGCTACAACTATTCGACTTAAAGATATTTAGCAAGTGGTGATTCCTACACAAGTTTGCAATATACATTTAAAATATCCAAACAGATAATTTCCTGACACATTCCAGAAGTCAGTGAAGCCATCAACACCACACTCCGTATTTTGTCAAGGTGAGTTGAAAACATAAATAAACGAGGATTGTCTCAAAAGTAAGATCCAATACTTTTTCTTATAATTAAATAGTGGAAAATATCTTTAAGTTATTTTTGGAAAAGTACATAGTATAACACACTTATCTTTCTTTATAGTCGCCTTATTTTTCAAAACATTTTTGGTATCAGTGAAAACTTTTTTTTTCAATCCTGCGTCACACCTTTCTGCCTTTCTGACATACATTGGAAAAGACAAGAAAAGTATAGAAGAATAATGGTGCGCTCACGACGAGAAAAGAAATAAAGAATATTAGCTAAGTACAGAACAAGGTATAGCAGAGGTGTCAATGAAGGTGAGGATAAAATGTGGCTAGGTTAAATGTTAAAAATAACAGAGGAAGTAAAAGGAAATAAATTAAGAATGTAGACAGGTAATAGAAGTAGAAACTGGAAAATGGTTGATTGTACTGCTAAAAAAAACTAAAAAAAAGAGTTCGAAAGTTAGAAGACGTTTAAATAACTTTACTGCCACAAAGAGCTTTATTAAGAAGATATTGAAAAGACCAAAAGTTTTTATAATCGCGACCAATAATTGTTAGAAGACAAACACATTTCTACCAAGCAGTAATGCTGGCTAAAGGGTTTTTGTCACGCGGTAACAAATCTAAAGACAGATATGGAAAGGTGTTGGATAGATGGGAACTCTTGAGGAGGATTCAGAATTTAAGGAATAATCAAACTAAAATAAAGTTGTCAAACTTGAAAAGTTTTCCTATAATCACCAGAGTAGATATGATAGTGGATATTCACCGACAGAAAATAGTAGGGTATTATAAGATTGTGTTCTGGATTATGGAAGTAAGATACCTGTCACTGACCTACATGCGTGTATTCCTACACTTTAAATTTGTCAAGGTCCACAAATTGTTTTCTGGTCAGCTGTGATGTGGTTGTTCTCTTCTCAAAGTAAGTAAATGCATTAAGAATGTTTGAAAGAAAGGCAAATCGGGAAATGCATAAAGTTTGAAAGAGAACATTGGAGTATTTGAGAATATTTTATATAAGTGACATAGTAAAATGAGAGTAAAGTGTGTGTTATAAAATAAAAACAGGGATTATCTATACTTAGATATATTTAAGGAAAGTCTGCCAATTTCTTTTCATTATTGGAAATAATGAAGAAGAAATAAAATAAATAAGTGGCGTATGCAAGATCTGTAAAAGTAAATTATTATCACAAAATCCAGATCTTCAGAAGTGAGGATCAACCGAGAAGAAAATATTATATAAATTATAAATAAGTATAAAACAGAAAAAGAATCAGTGTTTATAACGTTAAAAGGTGCAAAAAACCACTTGTCAGATGTAATTAGATTTTTTGCAAAAAACTCAATTAATTTTCGCGGCTACCAAAAAATTAAAAAAAAATCAAGCTTTATGGTGATGTTGTGTGCGTGTTGTAATTTTTAATTTACATTTCTACTTCAATAGTAGCCTTAAACTTTATAATAATTTCTAGGAGCCACGGTGGCCGTGATTGTTAAGGCGTCAATGCTTTATCAATCGTCATGGCAACCATCAATGGAAAAGGTCCGGGTTCAATTCCCATTGACCCCGAATAATTTTCTAAATGGTTTCTTAACAGACATCGTTGGCTGTGGTTCGGATTCCACGTAAAACTGTAGGTCCCGTCTTCATTAGCCTTAAGTGCAAAACAGCAGGACTTAAAAAAAAAATATATATATAATAATTTCTTTTAATACAAAGGATATAATTCCTTTTAAATAAACACTCTCTGGAAGGATTTAACTATAAGCTACGAGGTTTTACATTTAACAATTTTAAACTGTCATATTTGTTTTGGTTGTTTAAGAATTAATTAATTATAAAAGCTTAACGTTAAAACAAATTCCTGATTTCTCATGCACAAATCATATTATTTGAAAATCACCAAAACAAATTAAACCATTGCATTTGTAACACGACATATACACGTAATAACATTTTTTTTTTAATATAATTTTTCTCCTGGAATACTTAGATTTAATAAATTATTACCGAATTTGTATGCTATTGTCAGTTAATCGCTTCCATTTATATTACAGACTGTGATTTTGTTCATCAATATTCTAGGAAATTACCTTTCGTTTTGTTTTAACATAAACTCTAGTTGTCTGTGGTTTTTCGCAACAGTAGATATTCTGTAATTTTTCTTTCAGAAATACATTTTTTTATCGCATTTCCATTAGAAATATTAGCTATTGCAGTGTATCTTGTAATTAGACGTAAGGTCAGGAGTGGTCAATGAGCACTGATCGGTCTCCTGAACACGTTTTTTGTATATTTATATGTATAAATGTGTTCGCACTCTAACAGCCGCATTTTACGGGCGGTTTAGTACATACGTTGGTAAGTCCCTTGGACGAGTTCGTTAGTCAAAAGAATTAATACACATGAAGCAAGTTTTTTCGGAAGTAAATCTTTTAAAGATTTTTTGACCTAGAATTTATTGGTTTTGGGATTTATCTAAAATAAATATAAGCAATTATTCTGCACATTTTGTTTGTTTTTAAACGACTTTATAACTCGACTGGTTCCCCAAAATTGATCAAATCGTAAAATACAATATAAAAGTACTTGGTTTAGTTCAAGAGGGGATTTTACCTTGGCGCAGCTTCTGTTACGAGGACGATGGCCGGGTTGCAACATCGCGGGTTATACTAGTTTGTCCGCTGCCAGCGAAGCGAAGCAGTCCAACATCCTAAGTCGCTAGGTCAAGGTGCAAACTCGATTTTTCTTACCAGAGTTAAACTTTCGGGGTTTTATCTGTAAGAAATAAATATAGGATATTATTCTACACATTTTGCTTTTTACACGACCTTATAAGCCTGCCTGACCTCATAAAATCTATAAAAACGTGAAATACTATAAAAGTTCCTGGTTTAAATCCACTTGGGGGCAGCTGCTAATCCAAGGCCGACGGCCGAGATCCAACCAGCGTAGCGAGTTTTCTGCTGCTAGCGAAGCGAAGTGTTTCATAATACAAGGCCGCAAGGTGGATGTGCAATCTCACAAAGTGTAGTCCATAATCCGAGTTTTTCTACTGCGTGTTAAACGAAGCAGCGCCTGAGCCTTGGCCGTAGGCTGAGATGGAAACCAATCCTACTAATAGGCCTATGTAGTACAATTTTGGAAATTCGCTTAACTCACCTCAGCGGTTAAGCTGCCTGATCAAAATATTATGAACTGCAAAATTCTAAAAAAAATAAATAAATAAAATTTAGAATTTGACGTTTAACAGAATAATCATAATAGTTGTCCAAAAATGTAAAAAAAAAAAAAACACGCCATGTGACATATCAAATTGAAGGAATTTTCAAAACAAAACTAATGGTACCAAGAAATGTGAATTTTATTAATTTTTCATTTCAAAATATGGATGATATTTTATATTAATACAAATCTGAAATAAAATTATTCTACCATTTTCCTAAGGAAATTCAAATAATAATATGCCATTTAAAACGGGTTACCTTTTAACAATTTTGAGTACCCCTAAAATTTTTCACTTTATAGATTATTTTTAATTACTAAACTATGAAAAAGTAAAATTCACGTGATCTACTCAACAGTCATAAAAGGGTTTGTCCTTATTTTTGTTTGTACAAAAGCCAGAGGGGGCTCCCATACAGCTCTTAATTGCATTACATACGGTAAACTTATTAATACAATATTTGAATGAAAATCAAATAGCATATTTCACAGACATAAACAGAAATAGTAAAACAAACACTACAATTTAAACAAATAATTAAAAGCCATATAATATCCGACTATAATGGCTGCAGTCAAATACAAATACTTTGAACGCAAAACCAAGTAAACGAAACCTCGTGTTTTAACTCACGATTTTATAGTGAAAAGCACAAACGATAAGCAAAGCGCATGTTGTGTTTGTGTAAAATTTATTCTAAAATAAACACTAAGTGCTTCCGTTGCAGTTTGGAGTTTATTTTACTTGTTGTATGTATACGTTTTTAGCGTTTTACTTTGTCAAAAGCGATAGTTTGAGAATTTGTTTTAGGAAAATAGTATTTTTATAGTAAAAGGTTATTAGTTTGTTTTACATTGCAAAGGTCATTAAAGGCATGGATCGTTTGATATCGTAAGCGTTTTAATTATACAATTTGAAGATTGTTACCTCCTTTACTCAGATAATGATATAGTTATAAAATAGTTATAACATTTAAAAAATTTATATCTGTATTAAAAAAAAAAATAATAATTAGATTTTGGGGTATACCAGTGCTTAATTATTGGTGTATGAACAACATTTAAAATAATAAAATACAAATTTGTGGACCTTATTACCCATGGTATAATAGCAGTTAATAGCGTGTGACAAAAAATCTAATGGGCTATGCAGTATCTGATTGTACACATTCAAATAAATGAAGAATGTTTAGTGACTTTTTCGAATTAGGCTTAGTTTAATCGCAATCCGCCTTTTTGTTTATTTACAAACAATTACTGTCACTCCAGAAACAGATTAGATATTGAGTTCAAATTTGAAATAAGCGTTTTGTACGTTACGATTTACAAGTGTACGAATCACCAAGAGTTTTTTTAAAATAACTTTCAAAATGGTGGCGTTACAAATGTTTAATGTAATATCTTGAAAATCGTTAACGTAACAAATAATGTACAAGAGACTAAATATTGTTCTTTCTTAACGACACAATTAAATTTAGCCTAAAACCAACGTTTCAGAGCAACGAATTTTATCGTATTTATTAAAACTAAAAGAATTCAAAAAATGTTGGATTTAGGCTAATTTTGTATGTTATAGACAATTACCAAGTAATAATATTTTCATTTTTATGTCTTCATACCTCGGTTACCCTTTGACCTACAAAAACGACAAAAAACATTTAGTTTTCCCTTAAAAAAATCTAATATTTTGTCTCTTCTACATTTTTTTGTAAAGTTAACAATTTGCAAGACATTCCACGTTCAAAAATTGTAACAAAGTTAGCACCAACAGTTTCGTCCAATGTGTGGACCCGGTTAATTCTTTGAAGAAATCGAGCACGCCAATGAAACACCGATAACGCGTTTTATTGCTGTAATAATAAATACAAATTACAAATTAACTAAATAGGTTAAAATATATGACTTAAAAATGTATAAGATTGAAATGAAATTATCCAATAGAATATATGAATATTTTAATCAGATAATTATTTAGTACGTTTTCCCGCATTTAAAGTGCACAGTTTACATCCCTCCCTACAAACAGTTTAGGCTAACCTCTCTGAACGGGAACCAGAATATTAAAAATTTTAAACGCAATGTTCGGATTGGGTGCTAATACGGATGTACTGAATATGCTATGTGATGTCTTCCGTTAGTAGAACAGTAATTTCAAAAACTTTTGTTTTGGTAAAAGGGTTAACCGGGTTTGAGGTGTATTTCGAATTGTTATAGTTAACTTTTTATTTGATGAAAAGTCATTTTTGTATTTTATAGTTCATTTAACTTGACTAAATATTCTCATCCTAAGGGAAATTGAAAACAAATTGTTAGCACTTATTTCTACTTATATTTCTGATTTCTATGGAGTCTGTAAAAATAAAACTATTTTAGAAAAAATACGTAGGCAGTCTACTTATATTTATTGTGACTCTTTCATAAACTTTGTTCTAGTATAACATTGTAACACATTTATTAGCGAATTGCCTTGGGAAAGTTGAGCTATTGCAGTGACTCTTATGGTCGGGAGTGGTCAATGAGCACCGATCATAGTCCCCAGAACACGTTTTGGGATGACATTAAAAATGTCATATATGTGTTCAAACTCTAATGGCTGAATTTTACGTTCTATTTGGTAAACATTTGGTTCAGACGTTGGTTTTTCTTAGTGGCTCGGACGAATTAACCAAAAAATCCAACCATTGCAAGCAGTTTTTTTAACTATAGTGAACAATTTTGAGTTTTATGTAAAAAATAAACATAAGAGAATATTCTGTACATTTTTTTAAACGAATTTATATCTCGTATGGTCCCAACAAAATCGATCAAAACTTAAAATTATTAAAACTTCTTGGTTTAAATCCAAGAGGAGGAATTTAACTTGACGGCTTCTGTTACGAGACAGACGGCCGGGTTGCAAAATCGCGAAGCAAAGCAGTCCAAAATACTAAGCAGCAAGACCATATTTATTACCACAGATGCACATGTTTTATAAAGAGTTTTAATTTGATGTATCACAAGCAGTATGTAATCAAGACAAATTTTTGACATGGGTTAATAGGAGTAGGGTTGATGGGATTGTGCAAAAAATGCATCGTCTAAGGTTCTCATTAAAGATGTTAACAGATTTTTCATAACTATTCCCGTATTTTAAATAATATAAAATTATAAAATTATATTTCTTAGCATAGCGAACGACTTCTTTAACCAACTTGTATTTTTGTTACCTTAGAGTTCATTTTTTTAGGGCTTAGTTTGATGTCGCCCGTGCCATAAGTGTCTGTTACAAATGTTTTACCTCAACCTGGCTTTTTTTTGGGATTTTGTGAATATGTTTCGGTGAATAACTGTCCTGAGACAATATTTTGCATTTATCTTTTGGTTTTTTAAGTAATATAAAGTTTTAAATATAATACATGCAATAACATTTTTTGGAGCGTTCCGAACAAATGCGTTACCTGATTTTATTTTCTTACCACAAATAATCGTGATTTTTAAAGGGCTTTAATTTGATGCACCACTAGCCATGTGGTAGGGGGGGGGGGTTGTAATTTTGTAATAAGGTTTTATAAGGTTTCCCCTGTCAGTAAATAACGTCCCGAGATCTGATTTTGCATATTTCTTTTCATCTTTTAAATAATAGGATCGGAAAGTTTTAAAAAAATCACGATGATTTAACTTACCGAAAGGTACATTTATTATTATTTTTTTAAACAATTTGACCCATTCAATTTTGTTGGATTATATTTGCTGTTTACATTGGTGTAATACGTTTAATCGGGTTCCCCCTGATAAACCATCTTCGGTAACCACCCCACAGAGGTTCCAGACTTGTCTTGGCGATAAAGAATCTTGACTATGATTATCAGATTTATCAATACTGTGATTAAAATAATTATCATACATGTATGCTAAACATCTGTTAAATATTCAATACAAAGTGCAAACAGCTTGTTATCAAATACTGATTATAAATTTACATACAACATTCAACGTGATTAGTGTAATGCTGTTTAATAACAACACAATGTACTGTATTTAGCCAGTTCATGCATTTCATAAATGAATAAATTTAAGTGTTATTGTAATTTAGTATTTTGATTGATTCTGGTGTTAGAATCTGGTATACAAATAAGATGAACATTTTTGTACTTCTAACCTCCAGGAAGTTATAGTAATTTTTAAAAAAAGTGCACACATGACTCTTAAAAGTGTACCATGCATGTGACCACCTTGCCCTTATTAATGTCAAAAACTTGTGAAAGTGTTTTATATGTGTGTTTTATTATGTGTTGTGTATATTTATTAACACGAATGTATTTAAGTGAGCTGCCGATTACATCACAGATGGCGAAACTGGTTCTCTATCAAAAACATAATCAATAATTCGGCCATGTAGCTGAACCGCTGAAATGAGTTGCACTAATTTTCAAAATTAGGTTTATATGTTTAAGGTTTTAACCAACTATTTGGGAAATTGATATACTCACGAAGGCGCTGAATAGCTGGCATGTGTACGATATATACATATATAAGTAGAATTTGCACCTAAACCTCCAGATTCTCTACTCACGCGCTAATTCGTTCCACTCACAGCTAAACAACTTGCAAAGTTTGAAATTCGATCCTTGCGACCTATGGTTATGGAGAGCTTCGCTTTGCTCGTAGCGTACAAACTCGGACGTCGGCCTCGGATCAGAAGATGAGGCATTTTAATAACTCAGGTAAAGTAACCCAGTATACCGGGCACTTTAAGTATTTTACGTTTTGATCGATTTTGAGTTATAAAGACGTGAAAAAAAAAACAAAATGTGCAGAATAATATCCTAAATTTATTAATTTGTTCTGATAAAATTATAAAAAAAATTTTATTGTACGAAAAACCTCTAAACGATAGTTATTTTCGGCCAAAAACGTGCTTCAGGTTGTTGTATTCTTTTTGCTAACAAACTCGTCTGAGCGACATAGACAAAAAATGTGTGTACCAAGTTTGGACCAAATCAAACTTAAAATAAGGCCATTATAGTGCGAACACATATATACATATATTACGTCCGGTAAAAAAACATGCTTCCGGTTGTTGGATGTTTTTGGCTAACGAACTTGTCCGAGTGACATAGACAACCAAGTGTATACACAATTGGACAGATTGGACTTAAAATTTGGCCGTTAGATTACAAACACATAATATACATAAGTTACTTCCGGTCAAAAAACGTGCTTCCGCTTGTTGGATTTGTCTGGCTAAAGAACGTGTCCGAGCGAAGTCGACAAGCACCCTGTGTACCAAATTTGGACCAAATTGGACTTGAAATGAGGGCATTATTGTGCATCACATATATATACATTTATGTTACTTCCGATAAAAAAACGTGCTCCCGGCTGTTGGGGGTTTTTTTTTTTTTTGCTAACGAACACTTCCGAGCGACATAGACAACCAGTGTACCAAATGTGGACCGATTCGGACATACAATACAGCTGTTAGAGTGCGAACACTTATATACATAAGTTACTTCCAGTCCATAAACATTTCTTCCGGTTGTTGAATTTGTTTGCCTAACTTACGAGTCTGCAGTCTTATTTCTATAAAGTATACTACTCAGATTCCATAAACATTGCTTCTCTTGATACATATTAAGTCAATTTTACGTTTAGTGTTCAGACTGCTTCATCATAACAGACTGTACACAACAGAGCCTCTCATAAACCTTAGGCTGGTTTCACATTGGAACCGACTACGTGCGACTGACGACTACGGACGACTATCATCCAAATTGGTCGTATTGTTAGAGCTCTCAGATTGGAGCACAAACCTCGTAGTCGGTAGTCGTTGACAGCAGGCGATTGCGTGAATTGTGTGTTGAATTTCGTTGCAGTTTTTATTTATTATTTTATTTAAAATATAAACGGATTGTTTTACCTGGTTAAAGAAGAAGACGTTCAAGAACGGAACGGGTTAATCAAATATTCATGAAGAGAGAAGAGCATGGCGAGTTTGATTAATTTTTTTTTTTTTTATTCCAGAGGCTCTCCCTTTCATGAATCAACAGAATACAATTTTCCGGGTTAATTATTATTATTAATTCACAAATACTTCTTTCGACTTCATCAAATAACACTGCCAAGTCGCAGGAAAATCCCAGCTGAATGGAATGAAGTCGCAAGTCGGATCTAAACGTACGTAGTCGCACGACTAAGTCGATTCCAATCGGAGAGTGCTGATTACACTCGGGAAAGTTCGTCCGTAATCGTGCGACTACGTACGACAAAAAGTCGCACGTAGTCGGTTCCAATGTCAGACCAGCATTACGCTACCAAGCACTTTACTCGACTGAATCGGTCCTGTTCACACGAGTCGAGTAAGTAGAGAATTTCGGTATGTGGTTAAGCTGCTTAAAGACGGGGAAAGTAGAGATGGTAAGTTGCTGGCTGCAAGTACTTGCTAGCTGCACTTACTGCATACTTATCTTGTGTATAGGGGTACTTTCCTTTCCAGCGCTAAGTATTTGCCGGCGGCAAGAAAACTCAAACATGTTTGATTTAACTGGCCTGGCCGCCGCAAGTAGCGGGTCACGTGGGTGGTCACGTGACCACTGGCGGCCAGAACTTTCCTGTCAAAACGTGTACTTGCCGCCACTAGAGCAAAGTGGCAAGTGAAATCAGAGTTGATCGTTGATAGTTTATAGACGTGACAACGTGTTTGTTTAAAATGTCAGACAAGGGCCCTGCTGAGAAGAAAAAAATTATTAAGTGGAGCTGGATAACATTAGTAAGTTTTTAGAAATTTTTTCAAAATTACGAGCTATGTGGAGCATACGTCATAAATAACTATGTTGACAAACCAAAACGTGAAAGTGCAATGCGTATATTATTATGTGACCTTCAAGAGCAAAGTATTGTAGTACCTGACATTACTTTTCTGCGATCTAAAATTAAGTCGATCAAAACAACGTACAGGCAAGAACGTCTAAAAGTAGAAGAACCGAAGTCAATTGGAAAAGGTACTGATGACCTGTATGTACTAAAACTATCATGATAAGACCTCGCTGATTCGTTTTTAAGAGTTGTAGTAGAAACACGTACTTCAACTTCAAATTTAAAGGTAAGTCTTGTGAACTGTTTAATTATTAATTAGGTGTTAGAAGGAGAGACGGACCGATAAATAAAATTTTGTTATGTAACTTTACATAACATTACAGTAGGCTGAGTAGTACATTATTTTTATTATACTTTAAACATGCTTTGTTTCAATTTCATAAGTAAAAGTTAAAGAAATACTCGTTAGCTTTCCAACCGAAATATTATAAGATGATTGTTTCAGTAGTTTTTTATGAAACGATTGGCCACCTTCATTAATGTTGCCAAAAAAGGACGGTCTTTCCTTTTAAGTGTAAAATTAAATTATGTTGAGCAGTTTGTACATAATGTTTATTTTAGGATACAAAAACAGTACTGAACTACAACATATATGCCTACTTTTTAGTAATAACTAATCAGTCAGATAAGTAGAAAGTACTGGAACGACTCAAATCTGATTGATTTCTTTTGCCAAGGTACGCAACCAGGACCCATGAAATAGGCAGCAATCTTGTTCCTCTTATCAGAACCTTTCTTTGAACAAGTGTTTACTGAGCGATCCAAGCTCAATGACGGTAGTGGTGTGATGATTGACCGCCAGGCGCCAGAATGAATCACTCCCTTTTCTGTATCCTCAAAATCGACGCTCCCTCTTTCTACGAAAGTTGCAGTGGATGTGGTGCGGAGCCAGTTGTGAAGTGTGCACGTACACTGAACAATCACATCCACTGTCTCAAGGTTGAGATCGATTGCCTTCCCAAATATTCTGAATCGTGATGCTTAAATACCAAATGCATTTTCAACTACCCTACGAGCCTGTGACAAGCGGTAATTGAACAAACGCTCTTCCAGTGTCAGGCTCTTCCGAGAGTAGGGTTTCATCATTTTCATGCTAAGTGGAAAGGCATCATCTGCGACTATTAATTACATAGTCGTTTGGCCATTGAAGCTAATTTGCATCCATAGCTTTCTTTAGGGAAGATAGCCGGAAGACACTGTTATCATTTTCTCTACCGTTTGTACCTACCCAACGTCTATGTATAAAAACAGATAATCTGCATCTACTAATGCCAATAAAATTATGATGTAAACTCCCTTGTATTTAAAAAACTCTGACTATGTTCCGGGTGGCCTTTTGATTGACACATGTTTACCATCAATGGCACCAAAGCATGATGGAAAATTCCATTTTTGTTCAAAACTTCTCGACACTCATACGTAATTGCCTTTTAAAATCAAGAGGATCTTCTGTCGCTAGTTCACGGAAAAGTGTTGCAGTTGAACCAAGTTCGTCTCTCCTGCCGACCCATTTTTCACAAACACTCTACTTTTATGCAAAACTGATTGAAGTTCTTCGCTTAGAATAACAACACATTCTCCAATTGCTTCATTAAATGTTTCGCAAAATTCTTCATCGCAATCAGACATGCTCAACTCACGACCTCAAAGCAGACTGGCCGCAAGTTCTTTCCTTGTCACTTGCTGATAGTACTTACCCTGTGTAAAGGAAAACAGACGGCAAGTGACGTAATGGACAGTACTTGCAGCCAGCAACTTGCCGTCTCTAATTTTCCCGTCTATACGCTACTTTAGGGAAGTAGTCGAGTTACTTTACCACGTTTGAAAAACTACTTGACTCCACTGCTAACTCTCCACTTGACTACTTGCCTGAGTATTTACACGGGTCAAATTACTTGACTCGACCAACTACTTGCCTGACTACTTGACCAGTGTAAGCAGACATTTTATTTACAGTGTTACAAGATACACGTCGACTTTACGTTTTGTATTGAAGGTTACACACAATTAACGATTTTAAATAAGCCTACAATTACACGCGAGAAGGTTTCACGAGTCAATTTCCCGAGGTTTATCCACAGTTAAAACATAAATGTACTTTAATTGTAAAACACATACACATGCACTGTTCTTTAAAATAATCTTGAAGCAAGAAATAATAAACATTTAATCTAAGTGTTTTGGTCAAAATTAAAAATGTAGTACGTGTTGCAGCAGAGTCTGTATATTTCCCGCCGAAAGTTATCCTGTTCTAATGAGTTTTGGTCAATCAAATATCAGATTTGTAGGTTAAAGCGGTGGACTGTCGAGAAATAGTGGCATGTATCAGAAGTGTGGTCATGCAGAAATGAACACAACCTCCAAATCCTGTGTCGGCCAGATACATGTGGACATTGAACCGCATCGTTAACCCTCTAATAGCTCCATTTATTCGCAACAAAACGCGTCCCTCAGTTCGTGGAGTTTGGAGTGCAACCGGTCAGGTTAACATGTTGTTCACTAAAGGTAAATTTTATACACATTGATGTATTGTAAAATCTTGAAAGAAAAAAAGAAAAACATTTCTGAGCTTCAAGTGAAAAAAATTATTGAATAAAAAAGATTTCTTTATAATTATTTACAGTCAAGTAGTAACTTTACTTAAAAGTATCACAATATCTAAATTTATAATCTTCCTATTTTAAAGAACAAACAAAATAGTAAAAAAATTATTATACTGGTAAGTGTTTAGTTCTGACATTTTTTAAAGTTATTAATAAAACATTTACCAGACTTCTTCAACAGTACACATTGCAGTCTTAATAACTGAAAAATGGCGAGTGATTGATGATGCTTTATGGGTTTTTTGTAGGTAATTCGGTTATATTTATTTAGACCCACGGAAAATAAAACACTGCATTTGATTGGTAATAAAACAGTAAATATTTTGTCTCTTGTATATTTGTTTCAAGGTAACGGTTTTCTAGGTGTATCGTATTAAACATTTTGAACGGCCGCCATTTTGAAAATACACAAAATTTAATTACGATTTTTTTTAAACTTGTAAAAAGCTACGTCAAATCATTTACTTCAAAATCAGTAACTTCAAAACAGTTACATCAAAATCAGTTACGTCAAATCATTTATTTCAAATCTGTTAAGTCAAATCAGTTAAATCAAATCAGTTACATCAAATCAGTTCTTCAAATCAGTTACTTTAAACTAGTTAATTAAAATCACTTCCGTCGCATCATTTACTTAAAATTACTTACTTTAAATGAGTAACTTCAAATCAGTTACGTCAAATCAGTTACTTCAAATCGGTTAAGATAAGTCTGTTCTTAAAAAATGAAGTTAATTCAAATCAGTTATGTCGAATTAGTTAGGTTATTTCAGTTATAAGTCAAAACAGTTACTTCAAAGCAGTTAACTCAAGTCAAATCAGTTTAGTCTTCAAAGTGTTTACTATTTTCTGGTATGTCTTTATGTGAAGAAAGAACCATTTTTAGGGCCTAACATGAAGCTTTTTCATTGTTTTGATGTATGAATCCTGCTCCAGAAGTTTAGCACCTTAATTCAGAACACCTTTTATAAATAAAGCTACAGTGCACATGAACAAGTCTAACTTCTAAAGTTCATCGCCGTCATTCCACAAATTCCCCCTTGTAGGAAGTAAAATAAAATAGACACAATAACGTGGAAGCTTTGACAAATAACTCGGCAGGTGTTTACTGCCGCGATGAATCATTACGACGACAAACGCTAGAATTTATCTCCTCCAGTTTTGACGGCAGCCGTCTAATTGGCATCCGACTCTACCAACATAGCTTCATAATATTATCTCCTTTCTATACAAAGACTAGACAATCGCATAAATTATACGCGTCATAAAATTAGCCACAAGTGTGATAACTATAAACGTAACAGGGTTAGGATCGAAATAAAAGTACGCCGCAGAGTGAAAAGTTACAAAAGGGGGAACCTAATGATAGAAGTTGTCCCAAAGTGGAAGAGAAGATTGCGTTCGACTTGAAACAGAAAAGAAATTTCAGTATTCCGTAAAGACAATCTAAGCTCTAACGCTTCGATCTAATCGAATCCGGCGAACACGTAGCCGGCGATCAAACGATGGCTCGAGTCTTTGAACTGGGTACAGTAAACAATTAGTTTATCAAATACAATTACAGAAAATTTTATTATGTCAAATTGTTCTTCTTAAAAGTGTTAACAGATTCGTTAAAGTTCAATTAAGCAAAAGCGGAATGAAACTTATCTCGATACTTTTATCGTTTGTTTTATTGTTTCATGTAATTAGTTAGATTTAAATTTATAGCCTCTATTTTTATTATATATTAAAAGGAGGTGGTACATTTCATAAATGCATATAAATACGTTTAATCTTTCTATAATATAAAAAAACCTGTCATTCAAGCAATAACTCTAGCCCTACTGCGTATGAGTTAGAATCCAAATCACCGTTAGCCTCACCACACTACCAAGATCCAAGTTCCACTGTCCTAATCAATAGTAATTTCCGCGAAAATTTCAAAGTATACGAAAATTAATTGGTTTACATTTTGTTTTGCCGCGAGTCGACGCGGGGGTTGGTGAGCTAAGCTAGTATGGGCGAAGCCCTCTATTTGTACTATATTAAAGTGGAGGTTTGTATGTAGGCCAATAGATGTTTGAGACGGAAACTGCATAATCGATTTTGACGAAACACTTTTTTGTTAACCATTGCCGCACAGGCAAAGTAAAAAAAAGTATAACGACACGTGATTTAGGTGACTTTATGGACTTTGTCGGCCAAATTGTTAAAAATAAACAAAACTAGTTACCGAAACATGAGTTAGGCAGTGTTAGGCATTCCTACAAA
Source organism: Philaenus spumarius (assembly GCA_018207615.1). NCBI lineage: Eukaryota > Metazoa > Arthropoda > Insecta > Hemiptera > Aphrophoridae > Philaenus > Philaenus spumarius. Next base: position 1,222,944 of record JAGFPH010000008.1, read on the forward strand.
ATGAAAGCAAAAGTTTTCCAATAAGAATTTTAAAGTCAGATCCGTGACTTTTCACTATGGAAATTTCTAGTGGGTGCGTGGACGCAGACCCGACTCTGATTTTCCACGGAATTACTACTGCGTACTAAGATGAATCCGAGATCCACAGGTAACGGTACTAGAAAGTTTAAACTTTTGCACGTTTGAAGCCTATATTCTCGGGGAGGAATGCCTAGAGTCAATATTGTATAAGCTCCTAAAATAACGTTATGTTAAAGTCACGAGACCCTTTTGTAAGCGTAATACCCCACAATTTTACATATTTGGGTTAACCATCAACTTTAAAACAATGTTTTGGTAACTTCTACATTTTTGCTCAATTATGTTAAAAATAAATATTTATTAAAAATCACATCCTCCAACCACAGGTTTACACGACTTAGGAGTCTTCTGGAAAGTCAAGTGATCAAATCCATGGCCTGTACCACCACCAATTTGGTTCCACCCTATGAAAAGAAACTGCCATATGGATAACGCCCCAAGAGCAAAACTAGGCCACATCAAGGAAAAACTTCCACAACTTTCTAGAACTATCTCGATTTAGTGGAAATACTTAAGGGGGTCACTTTGCTAAAAATGGTCAAACAAATATTTTTATTTTGCTGTTCTATTTTTTAGCACAAAAATTTCTTTTTTAAATTGTTTATAATTGGAAGGATACATATTACATATGAAAGTGTTGAAAAAAAGTATTTTCATAATAGGTTCAATCTCTGGAAGGGTAGTTTTAGAGTGATATTAGTAGTAAACTAATACGCTGACGCAATTTACAAAACATTTACATGTCATATTGTATTATTACTTATGACTACTGAATCTAAAGAGATTGAATAGATAAAACTCATGACCAGTTCAAATATTGGCTTGTATTGCAGTATATAAACTATTATAATATAACAGCGAGAGGGGAAGCGGCGAGATAGGCATTACGGTAGCATTATTTACATCTCCTTAGTTTTAAATTCTAAACCTCTCACGAATACATACAGATTCAAGCTTAAGAACAACCAAGAAAACTTGCTATAACCATTCATAGATGTTGCTAATGAAGGTACTTGTACATGTAATACTAGTAGAGATAGTAAAGTACCGTAACTAAAGTATTCTTTATTTATCAGTTTTTTTAAGGCAAGCCTTAGCCGAATGGATAACGTAGTTACCGGGTTCGAATCTCGGCTATTAGCTTTAGCCATTTAGACCGTTTAGCTTTTCATATCTGTAGTTTGAGGGTAGTAGGGCGGAAGTAAATCGAACGGTGGTTGGCTCGCTTCCACGCTGACGGGATATGACTAGTTACCTGGTCTCCGGCTTGCATACTTTCACTAAGATATTTATACAGAGTGATACAAAAGTCCAGCCACCCCTTAATAATAAAAAAATTGTTGCACGTATCAACTCCGTACTTTCAGAGACCTATTCAATTATAAAAAGCTATTTTATTATGATTTAAAAAATGTTTCCGCCATCTTGGATTCGCCAACTTCAATGTAACTTTGATTTTTGTTTTTTTTTAATGGAAAGGTGGTCATGTGATATACATCATTTCGATGTAGACTTTCAAGAGAAACTCAATAGTGAAATTTGCACGTCCATATTTTTAACCGACTAAAAATGGCAGCCAAAAAAACAACGAAATCATGTTTTCCGATTTTGTCATATTTTACTGTACTATTTAAAAAAAAATATTAAATATTATTCTTTTTGGATTTAGAATTAAATAAGTTTTCAAACGATATGCAACACAACGATATTGGGTAGCAATTAGTTGAACCACTCGAAATCAATTTTGAAAAAATCTAAATTACTGTAACAAAATTTTTGAATTGGCTATTTATGTCATGTTTCATTTCGTTTTAAAGGTTGGGTATTTAAAATTTAAAAAAAACACAAGTGCAAAAGTTTTAAAATTCTTTGTAAAATCATCATAAAATATAGGGTGTTCAATAAGAAATTCGACAGGTGATCACCATATTGAAAAAATGGTGGTAATTTACAAAAAATTTTTGAACTACATATTTTTAATTTCTAAAAAAAGGAAAAGTTCCCTATATAAAGTCAGCATAATACTTTATAAGATATCATTTAAAAAAGACACCCTGTATATACAATAAACTAACTTAAACTAAGTTGTCGAACTTACTTTAGGGGGGGGGGATTATTTGAACAACTCCATTAAAAGCAAAATGGCTAGAATTTAATTCTTAAGTTTTAAAACTATAGCCAATACTAATCTTCATGGGATGAATAAGTTAACAAAAATGACAAATTACCCAAACGAAATAAGGTTAGCCATTTTTTTCTACAAATGCACTTTGTAAATGTAAAGAGATTGGAGCAATAATTGGCTGAGCGCTGGCTGTTGCCAATCACTATCGGAAACCATTGATGTACATAATTAATCATAATCTCCAGAGGCCATGCCTTGTTTGTACAACCATACACACAAGCCTCGCCTTATGTTTGTTATACTTACATAATTTATAGTTAATGTCAACTTAACCCCTTTAATGTTTACCTAATATTAAATTCGAATTAATTAACGTTGTTCAACTTTCGACGATATAATTAAATACGTGAAGTTAAATAACAACTTAATCAATTTCCAAGTAAACTTTGCGAAGTAACTGTACTTTGTTTATTTTCGATTTAACAAATATACTAATAAAGTAAAAATATGTAAAGAAAATTTATAATTATACTAATCTTTTACTTCCGGTACCACGCTCTTGTGTTAAGAGTGGAAACCTGGTTAGAAGAAAAAGGTTAGATGAAAATATGTTTGAAAAAGATAATTTGACTTCTTGTCACTGATATTTTTATTAAAACCATTTATTCTATAAAAACGTTTTTGGATGAAGTGGAAGAATATATCCACTTCACTCAGAATATATCAAATAAAATAAAATCAATTTCTTTCGTATAGTCTTATAATACAAGGTGTCACAAAAACAGCCTATACAGGCTCGGACTGTAGGCGTACACATTGAAATAATTAAACAAATATTGAATAATGTTTTTTTTTATTTGTCTTTGATTAGTCGCAATACGACATTTTGTGTTTTTTTTTGCAAAAACTCGCCGTTACCCCAGAAATAGATGATATTGGCTTCAAATTTGGTATAAGCATTTTGTATGTTATGATTTCCAAGTGTACTAAACACAAAGAATGCATTTTTATAATTTAAAAAGTGCGGTTGTTACAAATGTTTAACCTAAAATATCTTGAAAACCACTAACTTTACAAAAAGTTTACAATAGGTAAAATATTTTTCTTTTTTAACGACAGAGAAAAATTTGTTGTGGTTTTTTTCGTTTTTGTAGGTTGAAGGATAACCGAGTTATCGAAAAAAAACTGAAAACATATTTTCTTGGAAATTTTCTACAACATTTGACATTTTTTATTATATAACATTCTTTATAAGATCCAATGGATTTTATGAATTATGATCACTTTTTTAATTGTAGATAATTGTATACTGTATATCGTGTTCTGTTTTGTGAGTGTGTTTAGTGTTGTAATGTATTTCATTTAAGTGTTGAGTCCTACACCTGATGTAGCCGACTGCGATAGGCGAATCACCGCTGTAGTGTTTCTACATTACAAAGACGAATTGCTTCGACTACAAAAAAGTTATTTACTTATATTCAAAATGAACCTAAAACCAACATTTTTGAAATCCTAATTCAATATGGTGGCTCTTAACCATTTGACAACGGCGACTAACAGTATACTTCAATAATGCTAAAAAAATATTAAATGCAAAAAATCCATCAAAATAGCAACAGCTGCCCCAACTGCAGTTTTGTACTTTCAGCAGCGAGTTGGCATTTATTTAAATTTGTTGTCAAATGAAGTGTTTACGATTTTTTAGAATTTTACCATTGTTATTAATCATAATAAAAATCTATGAAATTGTACACTAAAACATTATAAAAACAGTAGAACAGGGATAGAAACCATTCACATTAAATTAATTGTTCGATGTGATCTCCATTGGCGACAACGCACTGCTCTAGTCATCAACCCATAGACTCACAGACAGCAAAACCGTGTGGTGAGCATGTGATCAGTAAATTTTTTAAGTATGTGCGGAATGTGCCTAGCATGTGCTCAGGAAAAGTGAACGTCCGCGCTCACAAGGTGAGTTGCACATGCCAGGAAAATATTCCTAGAACATGCTACGCACCTTATATGCACATACTCTGCACGTTATGCACTTATATAGGATATGCCTGGTATATTCAGGGCACATTCATTATCTATTCATTATTTTTGCACATTCTGCACATATGGTGGGCACATTTACTACCTTAAAACAAGCTACACACATTCTACGCACATGCTGGGCACATGTTACACTTATATGGAAGTTTCCTCGTACATTATGGGTACATTCATGTTCTTAATATTAATCTTGCATATTCTAAGCACATGCTACACGTATACCTCATCTATGATCGTCCTATATACATACTGTACTCTATACACATGCTATGCCCGTGCTAAACTTATACATAGAACATGTATAGCATATTCTGGGCATATTTAATACCACAATTAAACTTCGATCAATCTAGGGACGAGCAGTTTTAGAGACAGTTTTGTATTATATGAAACACAATGATTCAAAAGTTATTAATCAAAGTACATTAGGCTCTTTAGATATGAATGAAACATACATGATAGAAAATCAACAATAATGCCATTAACTTACTTCATACAATGAATAAAATAATACATCCTCCCGTTATTGAAGATTTTGTTACATAATTATCTGAATGATGTGGAAGCATAAAAAACTACACTTTCCGAGACAGTCTAAAATTATTTATTATTATTGCTGTATTATAAAATGTATGTATAAGAAGAACTAAAACATAAACATTTTAATCATCTTTTTATAATCAGTAGGATCATAACAAGAAAACTTCTATGTTCCAGGTTTCCTACAACAAAATATAATTTGTTTCATACAAACAGTAACTTAAACCAATTATTTTAATTAATATTGAATTAATTGTTGAATATCTCATTTAAAAATTAGAATTATAGTAGGAATTATTTAAATTATGTAATGTCCAAATTATTTAAAATTAATAAAATCAACTCCTATAAAAGCAAGCGTACATACGTACTTACGTACGTGATCAACAATATGATATAACAGCTGATTTCACCCATCATGTGTAATACTTAAAACAAAACCTAGCATAGACTATACTTTCGGGTTATGTTTACAACTTCAATCAATATCATTATTGTGAAGTCTTGTGAAGTTATTTGTTTTTAATATGAGTTAAATAACTAATCTTATACGTTATAAAATTTGCTTTGAGTCTATACAATTAATATAAATACAACCTTTTATTACGAATATATTCATTTATGCAAATAATAGAAGAGAAACTCCTTCGTTTTACTTTGACAACATTTGTACATCTTCGTATAGCATATAAACATATTCCATTATTAATTTCTTCATTATAATATTAGTAACTTCTAAAAAATCATTTTATCTATCATAATGAAGAAAAATCAATTAAAAGATAATATTTTTATGTTTATTTAGATATATTAATAATACATATAAATACAAAATTTTAACAGTTTTATAACCGTTAAAATTTTACAAATTTACCGAGTAAAAATTCCCGTCAGCATAGTGTTAGGTAGGCCTAGATAATGTCTGTTGGTTTTAAATAGTTTTTTTTAATGATGTATTTCTGATGTGTATCTAATTAATCTGCCTGATTTTTCATTTGGGCTTACTAGTACTAATAATAATGTTTGCTTATATATTGTTACGAAGTAGAAGTATTTGAAATAAAGTAATTATATAATGAATGCTCATTAAACCTTAAGATCAGCTCAGATCAGCTGGTAGCATTTTTGTATGCAGATTTAATATCGAGACAAATTATTATAAAATAAAGTCAAGTAAACATTGTCGAAGTTGATGAAATAATTATATCCAAATTGAGTAACAATAATGTATGAGATAAATCGGTTGCACTATTGCAAGGAATTATTCAAATAAAACTAGATCTAGTACAATAAATAACTATTGTACCATTCCGATATCATAAAATTATTCTTATCCTGAGAACTACAAACTTACTTTGAACAACAAGAAAATACAAATTGGTACATTTGTTTTAAGCCCACTTAACTAACTGGTTCTCCCAAATTAAGGGATAGTTTTTACTAAAATGTTCTTCCGTTTAAGTAACTTGCCGCATTTTTAAAATATCAGTTATTTTTTAAATACAACGAAACTTTCGGATTTTTATATTTCTCTGTAAATCTGCAGTGTAAAACGTATAAAATGACTCTTATGTACACACTGGTTGTAAAGTAAGTTGGCCGATAAAAATAGTGTCAAAAAAGTATCGAAACGGCTGGATTTCTCGTCTTTTAACAAAGATAAAAAAATCGTATAACTTTTCATTTTAAAATTGTTGTATGTATATAAATTAAACTGATCAATTAATTTATTATATCTTTATGTCGTAAAACGTAAATAAATAGCTTGAATACACCTGTTAGACGGTATAGGTTTAACAATGTACTTTTTCCGACTTAATTTACAAATATTGAAATAAAAGCCTATGATACTCAGGGGCAGTGTAGCTTTTTATTAGTAAAACATTTCTTTCAATCGGTTCAGTAGTTCTATAGAATACCTCCTACATTCAACAAATTTTACCTCTTTATAATATTGGTATAGATGTGTATATTTTGATTTGGATATTTGTATGGATTGCAATTACTATGGTTCCATCAATCATTTATTTTATTGACACAAACTACGCATGATTTTAAATGATTGTGCAATTTGTTTATATATTTTATGCAAGTGTATGTTATGTCAAAAACGTGGACAGAATACGTGATGCGGTTTAATAACAGAATTCAATGATGCACGCGTCGACAATATCTCTTAATTGACAGCAAATTCGTTTGCAATATATTCGCCAACTAACAATTCAGAGAGGCATATTCTAAGTGGTGCTCTAATTGTTACAAATTCAATTTGTAATTATGGAGCTTTAAAATGTATGATGTACTAGTATTTAATCAAATATTTCACCCATTTTTTACTTAAAGTTTCGTAAAATTTTGTAAACAATAAAATGCTAACAATAACATTATTTTGAAAAAAATGCTCGTATAAAACGGTAAAGCGACAACACGACTGTGCAATAAAACTGCCAAGGGTCATCGGTTTACCTGGTTTGCAGGGCTACGACAACACGACGGTGGTGCAGCTGCGAGTGGGGTCCGTCGTGTTGTCGTAGTCTGCACGGCTTGACCGGGGTAAACCTTGATGAGGGTTTGACAGCCAATGGTGATAATATTTAGCCTGTACCCCTGCGTAAGCAATATATAACATTTTATTTATTCTCAACAATGCATATACATGCAAAATACATGCAATGTTCTCATGCAAAATACTGTGACTAAACAGTTTAGGTAAGTCCTTTAGTTTTTTTTTAATTCTAATTATATAAAGTGATAATACGACGAAATATTATAATTATACAAATATTATAATCATACTGTTATCGGTAAAATACTGTGATTAAACAGTTTAGGTAAGTCCTCTAGTTTTTTTTTTATTCTAATTATATAAAGTGATAATACGACGAAATATTATAATTATACAAATATTTTAATCATACTGTTATCGGCAAAATACTGTGACTAAACAGTTTAGGTAAGTCCTCTAGTTTTTTTTTAATTATAAAAAGTGATAATACGACGAAATATTATAATTATACAAATATTATAATAATACTGTTATCGGCAAAATATGTGAAGAGACTTTAAAGGGGTAAATATTGTCTAGATATGAACTCAGTTCTGGTATGGATAAAGTTTTCTTCAAGACAGCCTCGCAGGTAGACGCGGAGGGATTAGGGGCTGGGACCTCGCGCAGACTACGACAATACGACTGAGTCGCTAATGAGATTCGGCAACGTCGTGATGTCGTAGCCCTGCAGATATATTTATTGCCCCCCAAGGGTTTCAGGTAGCATTCAGTCGTGTTGTCATACAACCGTATAAAACATTGTATACTAAGTGCTTATCAACATTTAATTAAATTACGTCATTAAATCTTTGAAAAAAAAACTAAATTCAATCGTCTAATTTAGAATTTGTTTCTGTAATTTATTAAAAATTTTCAACTACAAGTTCGTCTTAATATGGGAAATCTTTATTGTGTTTTGTAGTGAAACTTTACACTCTTAGGTGAATTTAGAATAAATAATATTTATTTTCCTTCAATTATTTACACTTAAATGCATTTAATTTGTTAATACACAATAATTCATAATAATTTACAAGTTTTAGTGTTTAAACCAACTATGTGGGAAATTGGTCTACTCACGAAGGCTCTGAATAGTGATGTGCCTGTACGAAATATATTAGTATAACTTGTTTGCACCTCATCATTTAACCCCACTCCTCCAACTCCGTCTGACTCGCTGCTTCGTTCCGCTCGCAGCACCTATACCTTACCGCCTCAGATTAAGTAAAATGTAAATACACACAGTTGCACCATCATACATACTCACATACACTCAGACTAATATAAACTACCAGACATATAAATAGATATAAACACATGCATCCCAACTTAACCAATAAGTACATACAATATTCACTACACCAGATTCTTAAATAGTCTATCGCAGGACTTGAAACCCCAAAGCCAACCCTTTGGCGAAATATACTACTAGCGAAATATACCTAATTATCTTTGGTTATTACCTGATTTTTAAAGGCAATTCATTAAAAAATAGTTTTGGACAAATATATAAAACGGACTGTTTCGGTATTTTATACTCATCTAGGCAGTATTTCTTGTTATATAATAAATTTAAACATTTCAAATATTTCCGTTCATGCTATAAACAATCTACAGGACTTTATGGATAAATAATTGTTTCTGGTGCAATATATTTAGTTGTTAAAAAAAAAGAAAGTAAAATAACGTTGGGGCTTATTCTTGAAAATTAAGATTCGGATAAAATGATTTTGGCTAACAATTAAAAGTGTTGTGACAATAAACAACATGAGGTCCACACGAAATCGAAATCACATTTTATTCTTGAGCTATTTTGTGGTATTTGGTTTGTGTTGGTCATAAGATGCATTCACGAATAAAAAAATTTACTTTTTATATCTAAATACAAATTTTAAAAAAACTGCTTAATCGAATTTAATGAAAAATGCTGGATCGAACGAAGTTGATAATATTTTCGTGAGATTTTGTGAAGGAAACATTTTAATACAGGTAAATACACACTCACACGCGCGCGTGCAAAGAAGCAGATACACACAAATATGTTCAAATACAAAATTCATTTGTATTTTCGAACCCATTACAATACAGTAAATTTCCTTAAATGGAAAGTAAAATATGTATAATAGAATATCTGTAGGCCTAGGTTATTAATATATCAGTAATTATTTCTTTGTCATTGATTAATATCTGCAGATAATTTTTAGATATTTATCTGCCTATTATTATATGTTCTTTTAAACAATATACATATTGTTTTTACAGTTTAATGGTTTGTTCTGAAAAATCAAAGTATTTGTAAACATGTTTAACTTTAAGGCACTCGAAAACAGAAGATTTAAAGAAGAACGTTTTTAAAAATAACAAAATTAGTAACTATCTTGCATTGTCGAAACCTGCATAGTACCGGATTAAAAAGTCAGTCAACCTTTTAGCAAATTCTTGTGCATTTAAGATTTTAACATAAAAAAATCGAACCGATTTTAACTTCCCTTGTTTGTTTTATATTAATGATATTTAACTATAAAGCCTGTTAACCAGCAAATATTTTGATAAACTGAGATAAACATTTTCTGACCTAAGCAATCGTAATTTTAGTGAAAATATTTATCGTAATATACAATAATCGGTTTTGAATTAACTTCGTAGCGAGTTTTCGCGGGATTTAGTGAACGAAACGAGCAGGGGAAGGAATCCTCTAGTTGATTGTATAGAAAAACATTAAGTGGATGGTCTTCTTCGTTTTATGAAGTTTAAAAATGGTCGTACAATAAAACTTATTTTCTGCTACTTAATAATACACCCAAACGAAAACTCCGTGCAAACATCCATTCGCATCAGGCAATCGTTTGTGTTATCCATGTATTTTAGGTCTAAGAAAATACTCCTTCAATTTGTATAAATTTATTAACTCCCGTTTAATTAGCCGAGATCGTTACGGCACTTCAAGTGGAAGGCAATATGCTGGAGCAACAGTTGAATTTAAGGAAAGTTTACATTCTCAGCTCGTGGATTGAATACCAATCGAGTACAAATTTAACCTAACTACGGGGGAACGTATTACAAGTAAACTTGAAACCCGATGTTTATTGTTTCGGGTTAATACAACACCTTTTGGTAAAACATTTAGTTTCAGGACTGCTATACTTGTATCCTTTCGTCGCTTGTTCGTTGTAAGTGGTTTTGTGCAAAGTTTATATATTTTACAAAATATTCAGCCTTAAAATTTGTAAAATTCTTAATTTTTTAAATGCACAAAATAAAATGTTTATATTTTAATAAACTTCTTTTTTTATCATTTATTTGTATCTAAAAAGGTTTAGCCAGTGGTCTTAGTTTTAGAATAAGCTCCCATAATATCAGTGTGGAATATTCTATTTGGACTCTAAATGTTTATCTAGACGATGAGAAAAAATCTAATTATCCTTTATTATATTTAATAAACTTCTTTCTTGCCTTTTCATCATTTTTTGTTTATATTTAACGGTTAAACCAGCGTTCTTAGCTTCAAAATAAGATCTCATAATAACAGTGTGGAATTTTCCATTTGGACTCTACATGCCCTTTTTTACGGAAACAAAATGTATATAATTTTATTAACCTTTATTTTATGTAATAAGCTTGTTTCTAATCTTTTCGACAATTTTTGTTTATCTTAACGATTTAGCCAGAGATCTTAGCTTTATAATATGCTCCCAATTTATAACAAATACCACTTTGCAATTTGTTAGAACCCTCTAGTGATCATTTTGTCGTGATGGATTTGTATTTTATCTAGCAAACTATTTATCATTCAAGACAATTTAACTTGGGAGTTTAGTTATTTTTTCATGTAATTTAAAAATGTTTTAAGTTTTTTAAATGTAGCCATTATTTTCCCATATGGCTTCCAAGTTTAAATGTTTGTTGTGGAGTTCGCTATTTTTTAAAGATTTGTATTGTATTTACTCTCAAGTTTAATATCTTATTACTGTACTTATTTTTTGTATAACCCACTCGTGTGTGAGTTATATCATTTAAACTTTCAACAAATATTTTAGTACATTTTTAGGAAGCGATATCTCGATGTTTTATCAAGTAAAACATTTAATTACTAAGCCTTATCTAGGAAGAGTAAAGTATAGGCCCTAAATCTAGTACACAAATTTAAATAAATAATAACATAAAAACACATGTCAAACAAAAATGTCTAGAGCCAATTCATTCATTAATTATTATTAACATTCTGGCAAAAATAACCTAGTTATAAATAAATATTGTGAGAATACTTGATTGAAAGAAAAAAACATAGAATCTCACAACTTATTCGTTTCAACGGCATTGTCGTCATCTAACACTAGCAAATTTAGTTATAGTTTGATTGTTGTAGCTAGTGCACCCCTGAAGATGGTGACATTGTCGCTGAAACACTTTTGAGTGAATAAAGGAATTAGGTATGAGAAACGTTTTATTTTATCTAAATAGTTATTGTCAAAAAATTTATCGGTTGTGTGACTGCCCACAGAAGTGAAAACTGTCATGAATATAAATCGTTGGTTGGATTGACTTACTCCAAAATTTTATCATAATTTTTATCTTGTCCAATTAAAATCTACAAATAAAAAAATAAACATGATTGTCTTTAGTAAAAAAAGTAATAAAAGAACAACCCTAAAAAACACATACAATTATAGGTTCTACTGAACCAACACACATTCCTTTAATGCATTTACATTCATTGAAAACCAAGTTAGGAAATTTAGACGTTTTAAAAAATTGAGAAAGTACTACGTAAATTTTAGGGGTATCACCAAATACACTAATTAAACCTAACTTACAATATTAATTAGGAAACACAATGCACATTTTATCGGTAGCGTGACGTGACTAAATACATACAGCTATTGCGTTTCAGCCTTTGAATTTACCACTGCCTATTTTATTTCGTTGGTTTCTTCTTCTTTTAGGATCAGATGTTACACATTAAACTTCTGGTTTATATTAGTATGTGTATAAACAAATGAAGAAGAAGAAAACATTGACAAAATCAAAAAGCGCAAAACCTCTCACTTTAAGCATCTCGCGTAAAGCGGTTCGTAGATTTTACCTCATCCAAAAAATGCTAAAGAAATTATCACGTCAAAAACAGGAACCTTTTTGTGTATTATAAAGAAGTTATTAATGATTATATTTCAGAGAGCCAAATAAATAGTAGTCACAAGTTAAATATATTTATATTTCTGTTTGTTTATATTTGAAACGTAAAATTAAAAATATTTAAAAATTTGTACTAGATGTTGCAATTTGATAATTTGATTGTTCTTTGTTTGAAAGGATGTAACTATAAAACAACTTATCCCATTAAAATGAAACTTTTAGTCTTCTGATCTAACCTCGCTTAACATAGTGACAACTTTACCAATATAAACACTGTTCAAATGTTACTGTAAGAGAAACTTAATTGGCACTGAAAATAAAATGTTGCAATGTAATGTTTTAAACGTATTCTATAAGATGCGCGATTTTACTGCTACGTTTTATAAATGTATCCTGTAAAAGAAATTAAGGTACTCTATTGACTGGAAACGATTTAGGAGGGCATTATTTAAAAACAATATATTTCTAAATTAAATCCGGGGAATTAATTCGAAAACAAAAAGCGAACACCCTCAGAAATACATCGTTTGGAAGAGAATTACTCTCCTAATAATGGAGAAGCCCTAAAAACATTGGGACCTGGGTTTGAAGTCTAAAATAACTGTTAGTACCGGAATTCACGGCCATTTTTATTCAGATGAGGTTAACTATAAATCTTATGTTGAAATTGTTAAAACAATATATTCTGATATTCTAGAGCATACAATACTTTCGTATACAAATATATATATTTTTAAAATGTATTATACCATGACCAATCTATGCAGATCGTCTAATGATTTATCTATCTTTCTATATAGACAAATGAGGTGGAAGTCATAAAAAAATTACTTCCCTGTCGGTAATACATCCATTTTCACAACAGTAGTCTATTTATTGATTAAAAATTTTTATAAATGACCCCTATTACGCTAACTATAGGTAAGTTCATATGGTTTTGTTCTTTTAAGTCACCCTTTTGTGATTATATCCAGAGTAGCTTCCATTTCAGGGTTTTCATGTGAATGCAGTCTCTGATGGTGTTTACCTGCTTTCTTTCTGACCTCATCAATGACTAGGTTGATGTTCAAGTCAGGGTGCAGATCCTTGTTGCGCACATACCACAATGCGTTTACTATCTCACGAAAAACTTAGTTCTGAAAATTTTGGATCATTTCCAGGTTAGTTTTCTTTGTAAACCCCCACAATTTAAGTCCGTACATCCAATCAGGCTTGAGTACCTATTTATACATTAATAATATATTCTCCACTGTTAATTCAGAGTTAAGCCCGAGTAGCCAGTACATTCCTTTGGACTTAATCGTGAGTTCTTCTTTTTTTCTTCTTAACATGCTCTTTCCATTTTAGTTTTGAATCTATGGTTTTACCCAGGTATTTTGCTGTTTTCGCAAATGTTACAATCTGATATCGCCTGTATCTAATGGAGCCTGCAAATCCACTAACCTATGGAGTACTTCTCTTAACTTTTCCCAATCCGTTCGTTTACTAGTAAGCCTTAAAAGTTTTTCCTTCTGAATGATTGTTTCACTTAGCGTTAGGATCACCGGAGAATGATCAGAAGATAAGTCATCATTACACTCTATATGGAAATATTTACATGACACTTCCTTAGTAATAAAAAAGTCAATAACATCCGGCTTTTTTGACAAATAAGTTAGGTGAACCAGTTGAAAAAAATTCGCACCTACAATCTTTCCGCCTGATAAAGCTCTCTTCCTTTTGAGGTTATCAACCTGGATCCCCTCCACGTATGCTATATACCCTCAACGTATGCATTAGAGTCACCCCCAACAATAAAACAATTCCCCACAGGGTTTTGAAAAAGCCAGTATACTCTTCCTTTGTTGGCAAGTGTCTAGGCGGGCAGTAATTCACTACGATTTTTAGCTGTTTGTTTTTTTGCTTGAATATCAATAGTTGTTACTTCCATCTTTGGATCAGAAGTTTTGTGAACTTCATGATGTAACAAATTGTTTCTTATAAATATAGCAGAACCTATTCTCGCTTTGTCTGAGGGATGTGGGGTATGATAACAATCAAAATCACCTATCTTGACGAATGATTGTTTGTGAGATGTGTTTCGTAGGTAAGACAAAAATCAATTTTCTCATATCTCAAAAATATTTCTAATTCTGCAACGCAATGTAGTAGTCCATTTGCGTTCCAGGTAGGAATGCGTAGAATATGGATCATTTCTTATTTTTTAACGAGGGCTTCTTAATGTATTTTGTTTTTATCGTAGCTATACTTTCTGGAAATGTCTTAATTAACTTGCCTTGATTATCCATCCGCTTCAGGATGAGATTCAAGGTTTCCCTTACTGAAATTTATTCCTCTTTTCTCACATTCCTTAGGATTTGCTAAAGGACTTACTGCCATTTTCTTCTTTCCTTTCTTTTATGTTTCATTTGCTACGCTATTAATTGATTTCTTATGAACAATTTGGGGCTTAATCTGCCCCGTTCCCCTATTATTGATTCATTTGTGTCTCCTATCTTGCTGTTCTTTTGCTACAGGGCATCCCCTATAATTTGCTTAATGGGCTCCTCAGCAACTAATGCATTTAGGTTTTAGATCTCTTTAATGAACACATGTCTGTAGGATGTTTACCTGTACATTTAACACAGCCATATTCTCTCTGGCAGTCTGTGTGTGTGTCCAAAGGCCTGAACGCGTTGACATTGTGGAATAAGGTTTGTATTTCCCCTCAAAGGTTCAATCTTTACAGCTATTAAAAGTATTGATTTAATAGAAAAAAAAATATATTTAGCATCATCCTCATTACCAAAGAAATCATAAATAATTTAAGCCTCTTGTTATTAGTAACATGCACACCATTTTCATTTTCTGCTGCTTCTTTTTTAATTATATTTGTTGCATCAAGAATATGGAAACCTCTTCCTTTAAGATCTGATGTAATTTCCTTAACATCACATGATGGATGCAACCCTCTCGACATCACCTTAAATGCCTTTTATCTTCATATGAGTGCCATTGTATATTTTCAGTTGTTAGACAACTACTTACTAGTCTATAAGAGTTGCTATCAGGAGCAATAATCTTCCAGACATCATTGTTATAGGAAGTGTACCTACATTCTGTATCCCTTTTCAAGTTCTGAAACATTAAACATTAAACATTAAGTTCACCATAACCCACAGTTAAATTATTTCATTTAGTGTGTCAGACATAACATTAATATTATATACGGTGCAATTCGCAAACTTTCACTTATGGAAGGAATAAAAAACATGCTTTAAACAAAAATATTATAGTACTTTATTTTTCATACATAACTTTATAAATTGTCTACAAACCATATTTTTTGCAATAACTTTATTTTTTAATTTTTACAATATAATGTTTTTTATTTGAACTATTTTTTATTCTGAATGATAAAATAATAAACATGAAAAAGTTTTAAAAAAAATATAACTGTACCTTATGTGGAAATTATTCGAAGTAATCAGGTCATCAAATCAGTGTACAACATATTGAAAAAACATGATATCACTAACATTCCCTAATATAACAACATATTTAAAAGTAAAATATTATAAACGAGTATCTATTTACGATAATGTATGATTATGTGTATAAACCATTTTTGTATTCATTTATACGGTTAAATACTTTATAATATTGTTTATAGTCTTCTGCCTTAGCTTCCCAAAGTAGTCACTGTGCAAGACTTTAGCGGCACCTACAAAAACTCATAAGCTTATTAGACTTTAATAAATTGTTTCACAAAGTGCTTTCATAGATTGAACAATTTATATATACTTATGTCTACTAGTTTTCTTGTCATTGAGTCTCAAAATTATATTCTAAGTACAAATTGTAATCTTTGGCAGTGCCCTCATTGTCCCACAATTCTTCTGCATTCAAAGATTTGTTAGTAAAAAATTATAAATATTCCTATATTGTATTTCTACTACAAGTACATGTGCGTAAATTAATAAGTTTATACTCTAGTCGGACAGTAAGTGACAGTAGTCTTATTTTAAAAACAAAATTAAGTTGACATACTATTTTAAAAGTGATAGGCATTTGAACTATTATATAGTAAGCATTTTTCTTTGTTTGTGTTTGCTGTTACCTAACATAAACATTTTAGAAAATACAGTTGGTTGTGAAGAATAGTTGTCCGATTCTAAATGTGCAAATTTTATTGCTAAGGTAATAAATCTAAACGATTTCAAGAAAAGTGTGTTGGTTCAGTATAGACCTAACGTAAAGTTGTGTTAAACTTGTGATCCAAATCAGCTATTTTATTTCTAATAACAGATTTTTAAATTATAACACAGTAAGAATTTTTCATTTATATTTTGTTTGTGTTTGTTTTTATTGTGTTAACCTAACCTAAAAAAAATCGGTTATAATTAATTGTAAAACATAATTAATTGATTGTAAATGTTCTAAGTTGATGTGCATGGCAATGAGTGTAAATGCATCCAACAAAAGAGTGTTGGTTCAGTATAGGCTACATATAGAATTGTATTGCTAAGTTGTTTATTCAAATCAGCTGTTTTATCTGTTATAGGGATGGGAGTGAACCCCCGCATTTAGACCATTTTCAACTCTTAAAATCAATATGCTATTTTGATCAAAATCCTTCTTCTACATAGTGTTATAAATTGATTCTGAAAGTTTTAATGGTATAGTTTTGGCTATAGGCTACGTTAATTATGAATCTGTCTGGCAGAACTTCTTCTTTTGTATATACAGATTAATGGATTCATTAATTTATATAAATCTATTGTAATAAAACATAGCATGCTACGTTCTTGATGTTATTCAAGCCTCTGTAGAACGCACTGCAAACAAAATAGGACGTCATAACAGCAACAGCTAACAAGCAATAGTTTCGTTTCAAGTAAGTAGGTGTATTGTTGGTATAACGGGCGATAATGATATCTAGGATACGTCCAAAGGAAAACCATAATTAGGCCATGATTTTCCCTGCTGACATTCCTTAAATAAAGGAAGCAGTAAATACAATTGATCGCTCTTTGTTTTCAATTAAACATCAATATTTCTTGGAGTTGTGTCTAAACTATTTTCATAATAAAATGCAATCTAAATTAAAACTAAAAGTAATTGTTTTTAAATTGGCATTTATATTGGAAATTGTTTGGACTTTTTAATTTGATAAAAAAGAGGAATATTTTATCAGAATCTGGATATAGTTTATTCAAGTAGGCGAATGATTTGCGTTCATTTTAATATTCAACTACTTTAAAACATTTGTATTTGGCATTCTGCAAACAGAATCGCAGAAAATTAAACATTAATATACGGAATAAATTGGAAAAGAGTTACACATGTTTCGACAATGCAAAACATTGTCTAAATACGTAAAACTTAGGGGAGACCTTTCTTTGTACAATTAATTAGGATCGAAATAGTTTGACTTATATCTATACATTTAATTAAATCATCATATTAACTGGAAATGGCTGCTTGGCTGGAGTTTAAACCATTAGACGCAGCATTTCTTCGGAAAGGTTTAGGAGAAATCCACATTCGAAAGAGTCTAATCGTTCAAAAGTAGTGACGTCATATTAGTGACAAAACGTTACTATTTCGCCTTCATTTGGGTACGATTCTGCTTATAACTTTGGACTGGTAGCTCTATATTATTCTATTTGATATAGGCCTACTCATTGAAATTACCTTTCCGAGTTCTTTCAAATGGCCACCGTGACTATTCCATAAGGTTGCATAGTTTGGGAGTTATAATACAAAAAGTTTGTGTTTTTCTTAAACATTTTGGTTTACCGACTTGTAACAGCTGTAGCTTTTCAATGGTAGGTTTAGTTAAAATTTGAGGCCACCTAGGCTATTGTAAATTTAATTCTCTACATTTTGCGTATTTTAAAATTGTCTCCGATGCTATCCAAGGGGTCAAAAATAGTTTGATAGTTTAGCTTTAAGGTATTTTCGGTCGTTATTGCGCTTGGACAAGTAGCGTTTACAGTGTTGAATAAAATTGTTTATTTAACCACGCAGCTGAAACGCTAACGTGAGTTGAGCGAATTTCCAAAATTAGGTTTAAATGTTTTAGGGGTTCAACTAACTATTTAGGAAATTGGTATACACTTACTTTGCCAGCGTGTACGAAATATAAAGTTGAATTGGTTTGCATCCTAGCCACCAACCCAGGTTCACGCGCTCGCAGCTGAAACAGTCGATTTGATAGTTTGCACCTTTAACCTGCGGTCTAGGATTTGGACTGCTTCGCTTCGCTCGGAGTTAGCATCCTGTCCGTTGTTCACGTAACAAAAGTTACCACATTTCAAAATATCCCTCGTGGATTTGAACCGAATACTTTAATAGTATTTTACGTTTTGAATGATTTTGGGTGAAACAAACAAGCTATAATTTATAAAAAAACTAAATATGTAGCATTATCTGATAAATATATTTGTTTAGATAAAAAATAATAAAACGTTTCATTCTAGTACGTACGAAAAACCTACAAACAAAATGTACTTCCAGTAAAAAAAGTCGGGCTTACTTCCGGTTGTTGGATTTTATGATTAATTTTAAACTCAATAATAAGGTGGTAAAATATATGAAATGTCTGAATAAAATTTTAAGGTTTAAGATGTAACAGGATTATTTTGTAATTGTAAGAGAAATACAGGCAAAAAGAAGAACCAGCATGACTTATTTATAACCACTTAACACGAACTCGATCGAAAAATTAGAAAAAAACAAGGATTTCAAAGTCTAAAATCTGGAGTTAATGGAAATGCAGCTGAGAAAAAAAGTTGACGGAAGTTTAGGGAATATGAGTAAGCAGTAGACTATCCTACTAACCCTAAACATGTTTAATCAGCCTTATATTTAAGGAAACAAATAATATTTTCAGAACTGTAGGATTTTCTTTGAATTTTTAACAAAACGTTTTGAAATAAAATTATCACTTGTGTTTTGTGAGTATATATAATATACACACACATATGATAATTTATAGGGCTATGCAGATGTGATTGCGTGTGTATGTAGTAAGAAACATACCTATATTTGTAAATAAATTTGAAATCTTTTTATTTTTTTTTTTTTTCTGTAAGTAGTAGGCCTAAATACTAAATAAACGTAATGACTGATTTTGTTTGTATGATGATAATGTATGATCCAGGAAGTTAGTGAATGTTGATTTTATAGATTAATAGAAATTTGACGTAATTTCAGAAGCCATATGTAATCTAAGTCAGCTGTCATTGGAATACACAATGATTTGTCAAGTGCGATAATAATACCAGAACATTACAAAAGTGTTAAGCGTTTGCTACACTGTAGTAGATTTTAGAAAATCTCTTTTGAATGTAACTAAAATGTTATCCTCTCTTGGTAAGACTTTTAAATTGTATGTGCATTTTGTTAATCTAGATATAAGCAAATCGAAGAAATAACCTTTTCATAATAACTTTTTTCTAGGAACAAAATGTTTTTAAAAACAAATAATGATAAAAAGTTTGCCTAATTAATAATGGCATAAGGACTTCTTAAGGAATCATTTATAAACTAACTTATCAGTTAATGTTTGGAACTAGAAACATGAAATTTTGCCATTATTACCACAAAATTCGCATGTAGTCATTTCCATAAAATTACAAAAATTCAATTAATAGTCATGGAATCTTAATAATTTATGAACCGTTATTTAGGAGATCAAATTTAACAGTTTTTTGTCTCTTGTAAATATCTAGTCAAATTTACGGATTTTGAGATATTGAGATTTAGAAATTAAAAATGGCCGCCATTTTGAAATCGTACAAAGTATAAACTTGATATTCTTTACCAAAATTGGTCTTAGATGTAATACATATAACAAATTTGAAGTTGATAGCTACAGAAGTTCCTTAGATATAACGTATTAAGTAAAAAACACATCCAGACAGATAAACGGAAAATTATCGTTTTAGGACTTACCTTCAAATGAACTATTTTCATCATTTTTGTATGAGGAATATTATACCAAAGTCCTGACAGCGTTTTTTTAACACCCTGAATACATATTTCTCTCCTCCTTCGAGTATATATTTTAAGTTAGTTATTTAAGATCGTCTTATTAATACTTGGTACAGAATTTTGTAAAACACAATTAAATAAATAAAATTACTAACATTTTTTTTTAAACTTCATATATATTCCAATAATTTTGTAGATTGATATTTGATACGAGATGTGAAGGTTTTTTGTACCTTTATATCGCATGGTATTTCTTCGAAATCTATTACAAAAAAGTTGTATTACTTTACTTTCAAAACCCAAAACTATTCCAATTAAAATCTTGCTTCATTACCGTTGGTTTACAACTTTTCTCTGCTACGTTTATAGCGTACTCTTTTATCCGATTTTACTTACATAACTAAATTTCCGTGCTAGACAAACACTTGATATTTCCTACGTAATTGTAATCCTATATCTAAGCTGGAGTACTTTAAGTCTTTCTAATCCATGATTTAAACATCAAAGGCTCTAATTACCCGGTAACCGGATTATTTAACGAAGTCATACAATGCCGGTTACAAAAGGTTACCCCGAACATTTTGTGCGCCGAAGAAAATCCTGTACATTTTTGCAACCGACTGACGGTTCAAAGGGCTTCGCTACGACAAAGGAAGTCCTCAGACTCCTTAATTAGGGCCGGCCTTTGAGGATCAGCACATCACATTTTGATATACGTGTTCGTCTGAAGGAAGGTGACTACAAAGGCGACTTGTTGACCGTTTATTTTGGCGCTTCAAATATTTCTTATTCCTGTCAGGAAAAGGTTTCTTTGGCTTAACTTTGTCATAAACACTTTAATAGAAGTTTACTTTGGAAAGTCTTTGGATGGCTTCTTTACTTTCTTGTCGCTTTGATCACTCATGTTGATGGATATTGGATGATTAAAACTTTGAAGGTTATTAACATCACGTGATTAACTCCTTGATATCTTAAAATTAATATTCTCAACATTAATATTTTAGACATTATTATGCTTAATAAACTACATAGAGAAAACATTTTAAACAATTATATATTGGTCAACATAAATCTAAATCAAATAAACAAAGTACTATGAACTATTGTTTCTAAAATGAAGATAAACAAAGGTCAACGTATTGTATTCATAATCTTTTGTGCGAACTTTTTGATCCATACAAATTCTAACCTACTTCTGATTACGCTATAATTTTTAAGTTTACTAAACTTATTGGTTTTAAGCCATGGCCAACGAAGAAATTTTAAGAGTTATTTAAAAAAAAATTTAACAGAACTAAGGATTTGAAAATGAATGTTTTTTGTTGTGTATACGTATTTTTGCTAAACGGTAGGACCTGTAACACAGTATTATACAAGCATTGCTGGATCTACAAGTTTTTCTATATGTCTTACTATCGTATCTCTGTTGCTTCTACCTTAGATATAGTTAGAGTTTTAGATGTAAGTAGAGTTGTGTACTTTTACCCGTGTGGGTTGAGTTATTTTTCACACAGATTGAACTGTAGCAAAGATCTACAATTTTGGTCTATGATTTTTTTCGTCTCTCTAATGGTTTACTTTCGATTTAGCCAAAACATTTAGTGTAATGTTTGTACACTTTTCAAACATGTTTGCACTATTTGATCTACAACTCTAATCTAATGATTATATCTCAAATTTTCTCTGTTTGTTATATCCGACTGTTTTTTGTTTTTTTTATCTACATGTAGGGCCTACATACAACTAACCATTACATTTGCAAAACCACAATGTGTAAAAACTTACAATTTGGTAGGAAACTTAATGTTACCTTAATGTTGCTTGTTTAATATTACGTGTTTATTAAAGAATTATTCTTTCAATTCAATTTCCAATTTGTTAAAAAGTGTAAAACATCATTTCATCCAAACAAAGAAACCTACGTAAAATAATGTATATATTGTATAAGCGGCTTTCTCCTGACTGAATGACAGACATCGAATAAAGATAGAGCAAACACGACTTAAGATATAAGTACACAAATTTGAAGGTATATTCTTATTGGGTCATAGACGCACTAAGAATGGATTTTGTTAAGTTTTTGTTTTAAAGCGTAAAAATAGTGAAAATTTGGGGGTTCACTCCCAGCCTTATAACATATAAAATAGCTGTTACGATCAAAAGCTTAGCAACACAAGTTTGTTTACATTCATAACCGTAGCAACCAACTTATCAAATTTAGAATCGGTTTATTATTCTTCACAGCCAACATCTTTTAAGGATGGAATAACAAACTAAAAACAAAAACCAACGAGAATTGCTTACTTTATTATAATTCAATTCAGACATCTATTGTTACATATTATAAATAAAACAGCTGATTTGGATAAAAAAACTTAATATAATTTTAGGTTTGGCATACAATGAACCAAAACACGACTAATTGTTTTTTAGATTAGAAAAAGGCAACACAATGCTTACCGTACTGTATTATGCTTCAAACATCTTGATAAACATATTCAATTGTTTAGTTAAGTTGGTAATATCAAAATTTGTTTGAAATGTTAAATATTGATTATTTAAATAATAATGGTGTATTTACAACGCATGCTGCAATTCGAATTATACGGGTTGGTAGTGACTGCGATATAATAAATACAAAATAAAAATTACCCTTTATATTCTTAGTGCTTTTGAATAAAGAACTACATTTTTGAAAATAAACTGACTATATTAATTTTAAGCAATGCCGACGTGTCCATCCAATTTGTCAACATAATGAAATTACAAACTAATTCGCAAAAATATTCCATAAACCCTTAAAATAAAAAAGCCGATAAAATACCAATTGAAAAGAGAAAGCGTGAAAGAGAAATCATTTATTACAAAGAGATATTTTCTTATAATCCCCTCTCCTACCATTTCCTTTGGATTCCTGTATTAATAGAACCGGGAATAAGCATTTAATTAGGGAGGGCAATATTGCTGTCAAAGCAAAAAAGGGGTAAATCCTTCGGGTTGAATAATTAATTAAATATTTCTACCATCATCAGAATAATTTGTCGGTTTTGTTTTTGCTCCTTCGGTCGATAGAATAGAATTAGGAATTTATTTGCTGTGAAATACGAGTTGTTTTAAAACTCGATGACAGAGTCGGAATTAAGGGCGTACCGTAACTTCTGCTGAAATGTGCGTATGCCGTGTGTATTCTGATTATGTGTACACCGTAGTAGGTCTTAATTTATCTTAATTTAGTCGTCACATAGGGAATGGGGTATTTATAGAATCTACCGAGACATAAACAATTTGACTTGTCAGAAACTGCGTTTTAGATCACCTAATTTAGTTTTTTAATTTTTTAACAGAACGATTTGTAAAATTTTATAAAATTCTTGTGGCCAACCTTCAAGAAGTTTAACTTAAAAACTCGTCCTAAACTAAGTCATTTTTCCGAATATTCGTCATTTCGTGTTTTTTTTTTTTTTTGTAATTTTAGCACGGATAGTGAAAGCGATACAAATCTTGCAGAACGTATAAACCATGAGTTTGTATATTGTAAAAAATGTTTTAATTATTTTTTTTATTTGAGCATGGATGGTGAAAGCGAATATAATATATATATATTTTTTAATGACAGTAGCTGTGTTTAGATTTCCACGGTCGAAAACAAATGCATCACAGAAAGTATTTTTAGTTTTATGATCACCAGAATCCTAAATTTTTTGAGCAAATGTATAGGGTAAAGACGTGAAATCAATATTACTCGAGTAAAAGCATTGAATTCAGTGAGCGCAGCCAACTATGATATTATATTGGTAAAACGGCCGAGCACGACTAGAATATCCCTTGTATACACTTTCGCTTTTACTAATGCCGGTCTTACTTTTAGTTTCGTCATTGGCTTACGACATTCAAATTTGCAGAAAGCCAAAATGTATAGTTAGTTAAAATTCGCCCTGATATTTTACTAATATCAAGTAACTCGGCTGAAAATCATGTATTTCGTCTTGTTTATAAGCACATATCTTTAATACAAATTTAAAATTTATAATTTCTGTCACCTACAAATTATAATTTAGATGTTCATGAATGATTTTCTGCAAAAAATATTATCTTCAAAACTCGATGAAAGATAAATTATATTGAAGAGGATTTTGTATGACTGTCAACACTAATCTTGGTCGTCCCATTGCTCATAAACATTGGGATTAACACAATAAACTGTTTCATTATTACAGACGTGTGCACTTTATACAACAAAATTACCATAACAATAAAACAATTGATTTTAAGTTAGGAGGTGTGCAGTGACAAAATAAGAAGTGTTACGAAATAGAATGAGTTGAGTAGAATGTTCAAAATAGCAGAATTGTATTAGCCAGCAACATTATGAAATATTACTGTAAAATAGAATAGATAGATAGCAATTAGAAATGATGGAAATCGCATTGAGTTGCGTTTTTAAGTAGGCCAACATAATTGTAAGAAAGAAACTGGTAAAACTGAGAGGGGAAACGAGATTTTAAATAGACAGAACACATTAGAAGGATGGTCTTTTTGGAAAGGTTCTTGGGTGGAAGAGAGGTCTCGGGAGACCGGAGGCTTCGGGGTGTAGACACCAGGGTGGGCGTCAAGGAGAGCCACCAGGACAGATTAAAGGTGAGGACACAGTTTGTGAATTAAACTGATAATTGTTTTATGTAAATTCTGCATATAGAGTCAGTTTCTGTGGGTTAATCTATTGGGAGTGTTACATTTATATTTAAAAGAATTCATATTTGGGGAGTAGAAATTTTGTACTCAGTTTTGCCCGTAGTGTAAATGATTTAGACTAAGGTTGATTTTAGTTTTCACACAGTGTAGAATCAAATGTAATATAGTAGATCTTCAGAATAAAATATATCTGTTTATGTATCTTTATATGTATGATATATTCTTGTACTCTCTCACTTAAAGTTAGAGCCAAGCGAGTAGCCCACTCTGAGATAAATAACGAATAGCCCATTCGTAATAAATGGTAGAGGCGCCGATTTTTAGGTCTTTACCTAAATTATAATCGTACCGCATTAGGAGTTTTATTATTTTGGAGTTTTTAGAGTAAAGGTTGTGTTTGTTTTTGTGGTATTTTTTGTAAGAGGAATTTGGTTATAGACCTTTATTTGTATTAAATGTTGCTTTGAAGGCAGGTGTTGATTTTGTGTTAGGTCTATAGGTTTGTGTGAATATAATGAGTAGTGTATTGGTTTGAGCATATTTTATGTTTTGAAATTAGATACATTTTCATTTTTTTTATTTCATATTGTGTGGAGTTTGTGTTGTTACCTAAAAAAAGGGGCAGATTAAGTTCTTTGAGACTCTTTTGTGTGAGAGATTTTGATGGTAAATATTTTATTTAATATTTTTAGTGTACTTTTGAGTAGGATATTTTGTGTTTTGTATTACAGGTTGGCGTGACAGGTTTGTGTAGTATCAGTGTATTTCATGTGTTTTATTGTGTAGGATATAAATGATAATTTGTTTCGGTAGTTTTGCAGATAGGTGGTATTTTAGTGGTAGTGTTTTGTTTTTGTTGCAAGTGTGGACTTGACAGATAAATCTAATTAAGTATTGTGGAAAGCTGGTGGATTTGGTGAAGCTGGCCGTAGACAATTCTGATTAGAGATCTGTTTTGTCAGTGTTAGGTCATAACTGCGTCACTATCAGCTACATTAACGGAATTTTTTAACTGCAATACGATTTAGTGGATTTTTATGAATTTTATGAGATTTTTAGTAGAGACATGGTGGAGGATTACTGCATCATGTTTCGGTTAATTGTGTGTATAATTTAGTGACCATATCGGGCATAGTTAGCATCTGTTGAAAAAAATTGCATAGAAGATACGGCTTCGTAGGTTACTTTGCCATAGGATGGTTAATTATGTGAATAATTTATTGGACTATGGAGTAATATTTGAGAACTAGTTAGTATAGTTGGAAAACATTTTTATGTAATAGCTACGTATTGGTAGATTACTGGACCATAGGATTTTTATTAAAGTGGATAATTAGTGGCCTAGGATAATTAATTTGAGTATCAGTTAGGATCTCTGGAAACATCAGGTCTAGACTAAAGAATACAGGAAGTCATTGGTTGTTGTCAGAAGGTGTGTTATACTGTAGCATATATATGGACGGAATTTTACCACATATGGTTATAGTGCAGGGCCACAGTAGGTTATTACGAAAATAATCAATAGTTGAAGTTCAAGATTGGAAAAATTGGCTTTGGAATTAGATAAATATGATTTTGGTGTAGAGCATAAAGCTGGGTCAGTGACAAAAACTGCTTACAGGCAATGTAAGTAGTACACATTAGAAATGCAGTATATTGCTTGGTATGCTGAATTCCTTGGTCAGCAGAATGTCATTTTATAACATGCTGATAGCAGTAATTATTAGTATAAAGAGGGCAATGTTTACTTTAAATTACAAGTATTCATTTGTAGTATTTATTTTATTTTGAACAGTATAAATAGGGGAATGTATGAAAATATTGTTTTAGGCTGTTTTTCTTAAGTTCTGCTTATATAGGACATATAATGGATCATTTAAATTAGACATCATTGCCAATTATTTGGGTATTTTTCACAGACGTCTTAGGTACAAGATGAATATAAATTGTATTAGGTTTAATTTTGTTTGGGTTTCACTAAAACTGAGTTCAATGGTATACTCACCAAATTTAATTTAACGTCATAATTTTTTGGAAGGGGAAATATTAAATTTGAATTTTACTAAAATATTCACAAAGTGTCTCCTCAGGTAAAGCAATAGAGCAGCGAATGCAAGCATATGGCATGATGTGCATGACACTTTAGCATCTATCTGGAAGACAGTAGCTTGGCTGTACATCGCAGGGCGACCAGAATACACAAGATATGGACGGCATGGATGGGCCTAAACTGATGCTGCAATGCAGTTTATGGTCCCAGATCACGTTTTGGGGTGTCGTTAAGCATTTTATATATATGTATATATATTCGCACTCTAACGGCTACATTTTACGTCCGACTTGGTCCAAATTCGGTTCACACGTTAGTGTTCTAAGTCGCTCGGACGAGTTCGTAAAAAAATCCAACAATTGAAAACACTTTTTCGACAGGATGTAACGATTTTTTTTTAGATTCTTCGTACTAGAATAAAACTCTTTGGGGTTTAGTATCTACAGAAATAAATATAGCAGTCTATGCTGCAGATTTTTTTTTTTTTTTTTTTTTGTATACGACTTTATATCCCGCCTAGTTCTCCCAAATCGATCAAAACTTAAATTACCTTAAACTACACTAAAAGCACTATTGAAAACGAGTTTTTCCGATCCAAGCGAAGCAAAGTAATCTATAAACAGAGGCCGCAAGGGCGAGATTCAATCTCGCAAATCGAGTGTTTCCGCTGTGAGCGAAACTAAATAATGAGTGAGCCTGGGCTGGAGGCTGAGCTGCTACAAATTCTAATTCTAACTAATATATTTTGGACACGCAGGCCGATATATAATCATAGACCGAGTTACCAAATTTTCAAACTTATAAACTTAATTTTGGAAATTAGTTCATCCAACGTCAGAAGATCAGATGCTGCGTGATAGAATTATTTTTAATTTCACTTATTATTTAAAGCGAATTCATTTTTATAAAATAACTATCTAACAGCTGTTGTGAACTTAGTTTACTATTAATAATATCTGATATTAATAAGATACCTGTTATTTAAATGCTTTTATTGAATAATTTCTTTAGAATTGTTTCTCAATCCACCTATTAAAGTTATATGGTAACATAAAAAAATAATATATTTTCAAAACCAAAAAAGTACGATTATGACAATTTTCTTATAATGCCATATAACGACGTACAGGCATAACTAATTATGATTTATTGAAAAAATTCGGGCGAATAGATTTTTACTAGTCTACTTAAAAAATTGACTATTTCGCTTCGCTAAAATAATGTAAATGAGAATTATAAAA
The DNA here is from genome assembly GCA_018207615.1 of Philaenus spumarius. Classification (NCBI taxonomy): domain Eukaryota; kingdom Metazoa; phylum Arthropoda; class Insecta; order Hemiptera; family Aphrophoridae; genus Philaenus; species Philaenus spumarius. The sequence continues at coordinate 1,251,392 of JAGFPH010000008.1, forward strand.
ACTGTAAATTGTCACCTCTAAAATTTTCAGACTTTTGGAGAAAACGTAGAAATATTTGGCTTATTAATAATATTAACAGATCCATTTTAATAGAAAACCGTCATTAAAATCAAGGATAAACGAACGGCAAGTCTATTCATTACATTTTGGTTCTACAGTATTAGGGCCTACTCTATTAACAACTTCCGCAATTTTCATTTAATTACACAAAATAAAATAACGTGCGTAACTCGTTAAATCTGTCATAAAATGTGTTTAATTTCTTGAAGATCAAAACCATCCGCGTCGTCCCGTAGGAAGTAACAAAACGGACTATAAAAAACAAGATCTAAAATAATGTTTTGTAAGATAATTCCGGCTGTCATCAACAACTCCCTAACATGTTGCTGTTTGGGCTTCCGGTCGGAAAGTTCAAACAGTTTATTTTTCGGATCCATAAATCGCGGCTTAATTCCAAGTCATAACATGCACACTGAAGGGACGGCTGCTTAGGAGTCATTTGTCGCGGGTGATAGCACTATAAATCTATTTATTTCTTCATGACGATGTAATTATCTATGTCTTAATGTCTTCAGTGTGTTCTGCATGAACGCGAAAGTAATTTAATAATATTTAACTCTTCGGTTCAATTTGACTGATAACGTATGTCAATGCTTGCCTATTGTAACTGTACTATGACTGTTCTACTCAAATTATCAGGTCTATGTAGGTCAATGTGTTTGAAAGTTATTTAAAAAACCCGATTAAGTACATCTCAATTCACATCGAAGAAGCTTCGTACTTGTTCTATATTTTCTTCAAATTCAACCCAAAAGCGAATTTGACGTACACCGTACATAACAGCATTTCAAAAAATAACTATGCTGTGACGAACTCTGTACGTCCATTGGGTATTTTATTTAAATATTGTATCAAAATATTGCTAAATAATAAAAATTCGAAGAACCGATAACTATTAATTTCCATATTAATTTCCTGTAAAATTTAAAGCAAGTGAAATAATGTTTGCTTTATTTCCGCCCTCTTAACTCAAGATTCTGAGTAAGTTTTATGTTCTTAAATTAATATCCTGTCTGCTATGAAGCAAGTCAACCACTGTTTGCTTTACTTCGGACCTCATAACGCAAACGTCTGGGTATGTGCTATATTCTTAATTTAATGTCATGTTAGCAATGAAAAAAGTCAACCACTGTTTGCTTTACATCCGCCCCCTTAATACAAAAGTCTGGGTATGTTTTATGTTCATAATTTAATAACCTGTCAACTATGAAGCAAGTGAACCACTGTTTGCTTTACTTCGACCACTTAACACAAACGTCTGGGTATGTGCTATATTCTTCATTTAATGTCATGTTAGCTATGAAGCAAGTCAGCCACTCTTTGCTTTACATTCACCCACTTAATACAAAAGTCTGGGTGTGCGGAAAGTTCATAATTTAATGTCCTGGAAGCTATGAAGCAAGTGAACCACTGTTTGCTTTACTTCGGACCTCTTAACAAAAACGTCAGGGTATGTGCCATATTCTTAATTTAATGTCCTGTAAGCTATGAAGCAAGTGAACCACTGTTTGCTTTACATCCGCCCTCTTAATACAAAAGTCTGAGTATGATTTATGTTCATAATTTAATGACCTGTCAACTATGAAGCATGTGGACCACTGTTTGCTTTACTTCGGACCTCTTAACCCAAACGTCTGGGTATGTGCTATATTCTTAATTTAATTTCATGTTAGCTATGAAGCAAGTCAGCCACTGTTCGCTTTACATCCGCCCTTTTAATACAAAAGTCAGGGTGTGCGGTAAGTTCATAATTTAATGTCCTGTCAGCTAAGAAGCAAGTGAACCACTGTTTCCTTTACTTCCGCCTTCACAATAAAAAAGTCTGGGTGTGCGTTATGTTTTTAATTTAATGTCATATTAGCTATGAAGCAAGTCAACCACAGTTTGCTTTATATCCGTTCTCTTAATACAAAAGTCTGGGTGTGCGTTATGTTCTTAATTTAATGTCATATTAGCTATGAAGCAAGTTAACCACTGTTTGCTTTACTTTCATTCTCTTAATAAAAATGTCTTTGTGTGCGTTATGTTTTCAATTTAATGTCATATTAGCTATGAAGCAAGTCAACCACTGTTTGCTTTACTTCCGTTCTCTTAATACAAAGGTCTGTGTGTTCGTTATGTTCTTAATTTAATGACATATTACCTATGAAGCAAGTCAACCTCTGTTTGCTTTACTTCGGTTCTCTTTATACAAATGACTTTGTGTGCGTTATTTTCTTAATTTAATGTCATATTAGCTATGAAGCAAGTCAACCACTGTTTGCTTTACTTCCTTCCTCTTAATACAAAAGTCTGGGTATGTTTTATGTTCATAATTTAATGTCCTGTCAACTATGAAGCAAGTGAACCACTGTTTGCTTTACTTCGGACCTCTTAACCCAAACGTCTGGGTATGTGCTATATTCTTAATTTAATGTCATGTTAGCTATGAAGCAAGTCAGCCACTCTTTGCTTTAAATTCACCCACTTAATACAAAAGTCTGGGTGTGCGGTAAGTTCATAATATAATGTCCTGTAAACTATGATGCAAGTGAACCACTGTTTGCTTTACTTCGGACCTTTTAATACAAAAGTCTGGGTATGCCCCATATTATTAATTTAATGTCCTGTAAGCTATGAAGCAAGTGAACCACTGTTTGCTTTACATCCGCCCTCTTAATACAAAAGTCTGAGTATGTTTTATGTTCATCATTTAATGTCCTGTCAACTATGAAGCATGTGAACCACTGTTTGCTTTACTTCGGACCTTTTAACCCAAACGTCTGGGTATGTGCTATTTTCTTAATTTAATGTCATGTTAGCTATGAAGCAAGTCAGCCACTGTTCGCTTTACATCCGCCCTTGTAATACAAAAGTCTGGTTGTGCGGTAAGTTCATAATTTAATGTCCTGTCAGCTATGAAGCAAGTGAACCACTGTTTGCTTTACTTCCGCCTTCTCAATACAAAAGTCTGGGTGTGCGTTATGTTTTAATTTAATGTCCTTTCAGGTATGAAGCAACTCAACCAGTGTTTGCTTTACTTCCGCTCTCTTAATACAAAAGTCTGGGTGTGCGTTATGTTTTTAATTTAATGTCATATTAGCTATGAAGCAAGTCAACCACAGTTTGCTTTACTTCCGCCCTCTTAATACAAAAGTCTGTATGTGCGTTATGTTCTTCATTTAATGTCATATTAGCTATGAAGCAAGTTAACCACCGTTTGCTTTGCTTCCATTCTCTTAATAAAAATGTCTTTGTGTGCGTTATGTTTTCAATTTAATGTCATATTATGTAGCGTTCACCTTACTTTAGCGCGATTACCTCTTCTTGACCTACAACCATGCCTTGCGGTTACATACACCTTTCACCGCAGGGGCTGTAATACACCTTTGACTCACAGCCGGCAGCACTGACTGGACTCTCGTGCGCGAGATTGCCGATTGGCTAAGTTAGCCATTTTGTCTTCATTCCGTCAATCGAACGATACGCCGTAGGTCATGTCTTGCTTTGTGCGACACAAAATGTAGTATTTTATTTCTCTACAAGATGAGTTAATAGCTGTATACCAGGTAAAATACCTATTTTTACTTAATATGTAGCATCTAGTCTCACGGATATCTGAATTTTATCCATAATTTGAAATGTTATTAGTATTAGTTGCCGTTTGTTAAGTATAACCTATTGTATTTTTGCAAGAAGCAATTTGTGAATTAATTAACCATATAAATTTTCTTATTTTGTAAAGCCTACAACTATTAAATAGTCTAAACAGAGATTTTAATAATTAGCCTGGAAAAATACACAATTTAAACTAAAGTGAACCCATGTGTGATTAGCTACAAGTTATATTTTGTGCTTTAAAGAGTTCCTGTAGAAGTATAATTCAGCCAGTCAATTAAAAACAGTATTATTTGTTACAGTTTGCCAGACACAAAGAGTAACTCTGTGACAGTTAACCTTGATATTAAACTAAAGTGAAACTTATGTATTATAACGTCATATTAGACCTAATCGGCACTTTCAAACAGTTTACAACAAGCCAAATTACAAAATGCCTGCTGTAAACGTGCTGTATTTTCATTCTGACATAATATTTTATCTTTGGCTATATAAAGTAACTAATGCCTATATTATGTTCTGATTCTTTAGAGAAAATCTGGTTTAACTTCCTGATTTAAGTTACGGCTACAAGTTCTACTTTATTTCAACTCTTATCAATATGCAACTGTAATAAAATGTGATTTCGTCTTCGCAACTACAACTTTTTATTACGCTGTCTTAAACCAAGTGAATTCAGTTGATCAATAATTCCTTATAAAATATAAACAGAAACAGGCTATTTAAAAAAAAAAAATCAGTATAAACTTATAATGAGTTAACCAAAGTCAGTGAATTTTAGTAATATAAAAAGGCTATTTAACTTTCCATGTAATTGGAATAGTAGGTTGTTGTTGTATGAGTCAAAAATCAAAATTTCTTTTAATTATAATGACGTCATGATTCTTATAATACTTTAAGTACAAAATTTTGCATTATTTTATTTTGTTTATACCTTTTGGAATTGCAGTTTTTTTATTACATACAATGCGCATATTTTTTTTTACAAACGTTGGCCAACTTATAACATACCATTTTATTTTATAAGCAGTTTTGTATGAAATAGAGGTTAAGATTATGTGTACAATGATCCAATTTTCTTTGTTGTTTCTTTCATAAGTCTTTAATTAAATAATATAAATAAATACAGGGTAGATTTTTTTATTTAATTTTGTAAGGGAGGGAATTAATTAAATCAATCTGTCATTTCGGGGCGTATATAATTTTCATTCTTTTTATGTTAAGGGCGTGTTAATTTTTCTTAATAAACTCATGTTATCGTTATAAGTGTGTACATTAATTGTAATTATCCAATAACCTGTCAAAGAAAATTTCAGATATCTTGACTTCGGAATTAAGGTAAGACTTGAGTCTGGTATATTTTGCTTCTATAAACTTTCTGTATGTGCCATCCATTTTATTTGAGTCCAGTACGCATTCCACATCGTTTAGTCTTTTGGATGGTAACATATTATGGTAGCAGAGCGTGGTTGATTCTTAAATAGGCCTAACCTAAATATTCATTTTTTGGTCACACCCTTTCACGCATGAAGTAAAGCTTTAGGTTACTTTCCTAATAAATAATAATAAAATAAATTCAGCGTCGGGCGCAGCGACTTATCAGTTTTCGTCGAAACAAACATTCAAACTTTTCTCAAAAAACACTCACAATTTTGATAGAACATTTCATTATTTTTTTTTCTTTTTGGGTTATTTTTTTAACGTCAAATTAGACAAGCGAGAAAACAAAAAAAAATTTTTTTTATAAATGAACAAAAACAAAAATAAAAAAAAAACATAAAATTTTACATAAAACCTTCTTGCTTGTTTGATTTACGTTTGGGATTTCTATATTTTTTTTTATATTTTTGTTCCATATATTCAATTTAAATAAAACTTAATCTGGTCTTTTATTGCTTGAACTTAGCTTGAGTTATCAAGGAAAACAAAAAAAAAACAATTCAAATAAATTCTTAAAATTCAAAAAAAACTACAAAACTTAACAAAAAAAACTTTCTTCTTAACTCAAGTTGACTTTGATCATAAAGTAAAATGTCTATTATTTTTTTTTTTTACTTTTTGCATAATCCATCCAATATGGAATTAAATAAATTAGTAGACTATCTCAGAAAGTCTGAATTGGTGTTTGAGGTGGTATCGCGAGGGGACGTGCTCGCGACGGTCAGAGTCATGCGAGTTACTCTGAGGAACCTGCTTCTGGCTGGCTCAGAACAACTCGCTAAATATATCGAACAGGAAAATCTGGCTGAACAATTAGAGTATACTAAGTTTGATTTCGATGATCTTAGCGACGAACTCGATAGTCTGGATTCGAGTCAGATTTCATCTGTTAAATTAAATAGATTAACAGCCAGATTTCACCTGTATGAACAAAGATTGAGTTTTCTTTTGACTACTTTAAACGATATAAATATAGACACCACTGAAAGTAATGTGGAATTAAATGGTTTAATAGAAGATTTAAAAAATCTCAATTCAAAATTTTTACATTACAAACAAAATTTAGTACCACATGTAAATTTTTCTGACCAAGCAACCACTTCGATTGCGCCTCCCGTTAGTGTCACCTCAGACAACAGTTCTAATGTTTTAAATTGCCCGACGTCAACTTTAATTGCGCATGATTCTGGGAATTATATTCTTGTACCCGAAGGAAATTTACTTGCCTTAAATGATTAACCTGTTTCAACATGTAAACCTCAGGAGCATAGTGTTCCTGTTTTCTCTTATGGAAAGCTGAGACATCCAGCAGAGAAACTCTTGTCTACTCTTCCCATTAATGATGGTTTTGATCTAGACAAGTTAATAAAATTTATAAAAATTAGCTTAAACTTATGCCGAACCTACCTGGACTTAAAAAACAATATTATAAGTGTTTTGTTGCCTTATGCACAAGACCCTCTTAGTTCGTGCCTGCTTAAACACGACAACTTCCCTGATTTCCACAGAGAGGCACTTGAAATGTTCATACCTGCGAAAAGGCGCCGCACTTTGGATCAGGATCTCTTTTATCGTCCCCAGGGACATAGGGAGACTCTGCACCATTTTGTAAGCGATATAAAAGAAGCTGCCCAGGTGCTTTTGATTAATTTAAGCCAAGTAGAAATAATTAATGTTATAATTGACGGTCTTTCACCGGAGGTCAGGAGTTGTCTGGTTTTTGCAAGTCGGCCGGTCACTTTCAACGACCTTGATAAATTGTGTGCCCAGGTAAACAACACTTTGTTTGTTGACAAAGAAAGGTCAACTATTTCTGAAAACTTGTCCAGGGCAAAACCGGATTTTAGGTCTACTATAGTGTGCCATAGATGTGGCCAGAAAGGTCACATAGCACCTCTTTGTAGAAACTCTATACAACGCAATACACAGTACAACACCGACAACCTTATAACTCACATAACAATTCACCTGCTACTTTTTCAAAAAAAACGACCGAAGGGGCGAGAACTAGTCGATTTCTCATCTCAAGCTCCGTTAAACTTTCATAAAGCCGATTTTACTCACTGTAATTTTCAAAGGCCTCTTTATAAACGTAAACCTTTGTATAAGAGCACACACACAAAACCGGTTACACATAAGGACAGGCAATATTTAAAAACAACACCTTCTAAGGCCACTACTTACAACGTAAACTGTAACAGAGAGTTTCCACCTCTAAATAAAATTAGTAAGTCATCTGGTATTAAACCAGAAGTTTGTACCCCGTATTATTTAAGGCCTATATGTCTTTATTGTAAGTCAACTGGTCATTACAACTGGCAGTGTTCTTCTTTTAACCAGGCCAGAAGCAGAACCGCTCGCTTTTCTCCTATAGCCAACAATTCACTTACTAGGAAAACCTATAAGTGTCTAAAATCAAAGGGCCTAACTAATAAAATTTTACCTCTTGTAGAAGTCCAATTTAAAAATTTTAAATCTAATGCTTTATTAGATTCAGGGTCAGTAAGGAGCATTATGTCCTCTGATCTTTTTGAAAAATTAAAGTCCTTAAATTGTATAAAATCCGTCAAAGAGGTAAAATCGGAGTGCCTCACTGCTAACGGAGAAAGGCTAGCCATCAACGTGGCCTGTCAGGTTAAGTTGAAAGTTGAGCACTGTACTTGGTGTTTTGAAGTTTTAGTCGCGCCTAAGCTATCGTATTCCTTAATTTTGGGGTCCGATTTCTTTCTTAAAAGTCG
>JAGFPH010000008.1:1284226-1328818 GCA_018207615.1 Philaenus spumarius
AAACGGAATTATCTGATGATGAAGTATTACTTCGAAACATGTAATTAAAAGTGAAGGAGTAAAGAGAATAACAATTTGAAGTCACAGGACGGACCTTATAAGGTAATTCATTTTTATAAATATTGTTATTCCCTGCATGGTTATCGTTATTGGCAAGATGGTTAGTTTACTTTACAATTTCAAAATGAAACGACTACTTTGAGCAAGGTAATTGATACAGTACAAAGGGAACAAATTGTATTTATCATACATATTGTGCTTGAGTATTCTTATTTTTAGTTAAAGCAACAGTTAAAGCTGAACGTTTATCAAAATGTGAATTAAACTGAATGTCCTAGATTGATTTACTGTATTACGAAGTTGGAACACATTGCTTCGGCCATAATACGAGGTAGAAAGAGTATGAATTTGGTAAATCAAAAACCACTATGGAACTCTCTACTTTAGCGCGTAACCGACATAATAAATATCTACTTGAAACGTTTTTAAATTTCCTACATCATTATAATTTAAAAACTGTAAGTAGTTTTAATAGTTGCGTCATTATGATTTAAAAGGAAGCTGCAATGAATTGAATATATAAAAGACCTGCGGTTTCATATGCATGAGCTTCGTTCGAATGGCAACTGTGAATAACCTCAAATATAATACATTCAAAACATATTCCATTGAGTTCGGCTATGAATGTGTTTTTCCTGTAAATAAACCAAACGCTTGATTTATATACTCTCTGGAAATGTTATTAATAAACCGTAGAGGTTAAATACAGTTAGAACTTGCACATTACTTCCAAGGAAAATTATTTATCATTCAACCAACTCTTGTGGACAAATGTTTCACCAAAGTAGAACTATTTTACTGATACAAGGGCACAAATCAGTCCCATTCCCCCCTCCATAAAACCACCCTTTGCCATATCTTAATTTTATTTGAAAGGAATGTACTTCAATTTTAGAAGATTGATATATGGGATGCTCCCCAAAACTGCAACCAAAAGAAAACTATTAACACCTTGCTCTTTTATCAAGTTTATTCAATAAAACCAGGTGCAAAATGGTTTCCAATAAAATTTCAACAGAATGTACAATCTTTTAAATATTATTTAAAAAATTTATCTACAATCAAAATTGATACATTGTCATAATTGCAAAATAGTAATGTTGAATCTAATACTGTCCAAAAGAAAAACATTTACGAAGTATAAAACATAAAACCAATAAAATCGGAATTACTTTTTAAAATAAATAAAACTATTAACTTATCGTTAAAATACTGCGGCACATAAAAAAACAAGAAGAAAACACTATTACAATTAATAGATGTTTATTGATTGCGAGATAGTGTTTTAATGAATTTACAAAATAAGAAACAATGATGGCTTCGAATACTTATTAATGATTTTATTCAAGTAGGTATTAGTATGGAAATACTAGTGCAATTTGGTTTTACTTATTGTTCTTGACATTTCTTCTAGGAAAATAATGAGAATTTCAATATTTTATTAAAAATCTTAATAAACTAGCTATTTCTGTAGTAAGTGACAAAATATTAAAAATTGTAATATAAAATTAATTCAAGTTAACCATTATAAATCAAACTTAAAGCTTTTTTATTAAGTTCTGCAATAATTTGTTAGCAAAAATGCATAACTATATTTGCTAAAATTTAATAATCCTGGATTTTTTTTTGTGTCATTTATATAAATATTCTATTCTGTGTGTCAAGTTTGCCATATTTTGTTATTTATGTATCTGTCTATTTTTGTTCAAAATAATTTTTCGTTTCCTTTCGTTAGCTGATGGAATAAAAATTGCATTGTTACATAATTATTATTGTTTTTAAATTTGTCTAATTTATTTAAATTATTAATTAATTGTTTCACTATTATGTTTATGGAATTCATTTATGGTTTAATTGTAAGGCTTTACACATTATCACATAAGATACTGTCATATTAACCTAATAATTTAACAGAAATGTATTTCATTCGAATTTAATGTATTTATTTAAGTTAGTAAAACAAAAAAATCCACCACATAATATTTGATTTACACTGGCGAAGAGCATGAAAACCAAAGATAGCAGAGCTCATTAAATTATTTCACCAAAATGAGTTTCTTTTGATACTTGAAAACGAATCAATTTTGTTATAGATAATAATTATAATTTACGAGGTTGAATACTTCCTGTGCGATTCTTTGATCAAATGTAATTAGCACCATTTAAAAATGACAACTGTTCCACTTGAAACATAACAAAAACAAACGTGCATCCATCAAAGCTTTTTGAAATTTTGGTTCACAACAAAATTGTTCTTTAAAATCCGGTCTTTGAAATTATAAATTCGATTATAACTTTTATAAATTAAGTCGAGCGATATTGAATGTTTACAACCGGTTTGTATTCAAACTGTTTGAACAGGGGAATAAAAATTGTAATGAAAAGAGAATAACAAAAATAAAATTATCTGTGGAACATTTCAAGTGCTTCAATTAATACTTGATCCTAATTATATGTATGGTAGAAAGTTTGTTATAATTTAGCATTTATTACGGAAACTCATCTCAATTTAAACAGAACATTAACACATATTAAGTAGCGAAAACATTGTACACTCTTTATATACAGGATCTTTAAAAAGTCTGGACATGGCTTAATATGTAAAAATGTACGAGTCTTTGGAGATAAAAATAAATGCAGTTATTATTCACAGCCATAAAAAATTTTTTTTTTAGTTAGTTTGAAATTTTAGCTGCAATCTTACAATGAGCTTTATTTTTTAATGGGAAGAAAGTCGTGCGATACATGATTGTATTGTGAAATTTGACGAAAAAAGAAAACGATGGTCAAATACGTTTTTGAATATATATAAATCCGTTTTTAAGTTATCGTTAGTCGAATGAGCGAAAATTCAAAATCGTGTTACAAAATAATCAAAGAAAAGTTGCATAGCATTTAGGCCTACTCTTTACATCTTTAAAAGTTTCCTTTTAAAATGCAATGAAAAAATACGAATTTTAATTAACGCTATAAACGTTGTTAATTAACATTATTAGAGCAATGAAATAACTTAGAAAAATGAGCAACCTTAGACTAAAAAACAAGTTTCCAAGAAAACAATATAAAATGATTACATTTTTTATGTAATTTTTTCTAAATAATTCTTCAAACGGGTTTAGATATTCTTGAGCTGATTAGACCATTGTTTTTTTCTTATTGTATATTTCTAGGTGCATTTATTAATATATATACCAAAGCGGGTTCTGCGTTGCTTCAATAAAACTTCTATGAAATTCCAATAATTATTAATGTTGACTTTAATATTCATTTTACCTATGATACATCACAACCATTGCAGTCTTGAAATTGTTTAAGAAAATAATCGAAATAACAAAAGAGAAAATAATCTAAATGAGAAAATGACTATTGAAGATGTAACTAATAAAGATGATGAATTATAATTCAAAAATATACTGTGTATAAAATATATTTAACGCAATAAATTTATTGCTCCTTATACTCCTTTATATATTAATATTGATACGCAAATATAGACTGATCATAAAAGTCTTTCCTTCCAACCTGAGAATTAAGCACACGCAATAATTTTGTATTTTGTTTCTGGTTATGAAACGTAAATGGTGTGGAGTATTTTCTGAATAAACCATTATTTTATACTTGATATTTTGGCTTAGAAGTCAATCGACATTTTCGCAGGAACACGTAGAGGTTGTTTTAACAGTGAAAATTAAATATTTGGTATGCCTGTGTTATTTCTACACCTTGTTTACATTTATCATGGTTATTTGCACTTGCATAACACAAAACTCGCTGACGGATAGATTTTACTTTCGAAAAGAGTGTATTTGTGTGCTTGCTAAAGTATTCTTTTACCTTTGTTTCCATGTAATGTTTTTACAACTAATACTATTTAGTTTACAACAAATACATAATAATACTAATATTAGTTTCACGTCACACAAAGTCATCACTCAATATATAATCGTCTTTGTCCTGACTGCTGACAACAAGGAGATCAATGTAAAGCAAAACATACTGAAGATAAAAATACTATATTTGAAGGTATATTGTTATGGTTATATAGACGCTCTTTAAGAAAGGATTTAGCAAAAATTGTAATTCAAAGCGCAAAAACTACGAACATTTTTTCTTCTTACCCATCCCTATAACGGATAAGACCTATGATTTGGATCAAAAGCATACTAACACAATGTTCGATTAGGCATATATTTTAACCATCACTCGTTTCTTACATGGATTTACAATTCATTAAAACAGCAAAACCTTAACAAATTTATAATCACTTCAAAATTGTTCTCAAACAACACCTTTTTAGGTATAAAATAAAAGCAAACATAAAAAACAACAAAATCAACGAAAAAATTGTTCTTTAAAAAATTTGAAACAATTTAAACATCTGTTGTTACATATTATAGAAAAACTTCTGATTAGGATCTAAAGCTCAACATAGTTTTAGATTAAGCATATATTGACCAACGCACTTTTCATGAATGCATTCACATTATTTACCACATTATTTAGCTAACTTATCAAATTTAGAATCAGTTAATTATTATTGTTTACAACTTTTTATGCAACAAAATAAAAGCCAACACAAACGAAAAACCAAAATTGAATCAGAGAAAATGGATTATTTATATTATACTCTATACAATAAAACATATTAAAACATATAAACATATAAAACATATTTTATTATACAGTACAATACAACTGTTGTCACTTATTATTGATTATCATCTGATTCGGATCAAAATACCAACACAATTTTAGGTTAAACCTGTACTAGAAAAAAGCACATTTCTTGAAAGCATTAACATTGATTACCATGACAACCAACATACAAAATTTATAATCAGTTAATTATTCTTCACAACCAACTGCTTTTTAAATAAAAAATATAATAATACTATAGTAGATACGAAATTGCACCCTTTTTTAAAACAATATTAAAAAGGGAATTCTACTTATCCTAATCCTCCATAAATATATTGATACCAATACAGCTTTTAATAGTTTAATTATAAACACAAGTTTTCTGAATTTAATAATAAACACATTGCTTCTTTACAATTCGGCCCGATGATTTCAACGACTCGTAGAGTTTTGGCGAGAAATTTAGCTCTACAGTGAGCAGCCCTCAAAAACCGGAATTAGTGTATCGAGAACAAAATTCGGGGCCTACGATATGAGCTTACCTCATAAGACGACTGACTAGGGTAAAACATAATATGGCAGCAAAAGTATTTCAACTCCAAAAACTTGGTTGTAATAAAATGCAACACCGTACACTCTCCATTTACAAGTGAGTATATAAATAGGATAGCGAATTGAGTGGTTTAATAGGGCAGATGAAATGTAATATGTATTCCTTTAGACCGTTGAAAATGTAGCCACAAAACTCGATTAGTTTAAATTCAATCCCTTTAATGAATACAAAGCCTTCTCGGATCATTTCATGTTTGAGAGTGTTTAGATACCACTGTGACGCTGTGCTTTTATGTGAAGTATTGTGGGAATAAACATGAATAAAATGAATGATATTTAAAAAAAGTGCACAGCACGCCAACCTATATCGAAACACAGAATTATTGCATTATTTCTAAGAAGTAAATGTGTTGGAATAATCATAATTGTAAATATCATAATAATAAAAACTAAGGTTGTATGCAAATAAAATGTCTAACTCAAAATATTAAGTTTATAATTTAAGAAGAGTTACAAGAAAATGTAAAACTGATTTTTTTTTTTAATACAGTTCTCTACGAAACTATGCAAATAAAGTGATTAGAGCAAAAAAGGCTACATTTAACATAAGAGCAAACATTTAACAGCTAACAGATTGCGCTATGACTTGCGGAATAGTTTGAATATGAAAATACCACTTTCTGAAACAATGATTTTTTATTGTGGAATTATTGAAACAATAGAATCGTAAAAGTGTTTACTTTTTATTTTGGGTTTTCACTTATATTTTGTAGATCATTGGATAAAGCGCTATACTTTCAATGGAAAAGTTGAAGTAAATTAAAAAGACTTTTAAAATGAAACTTTGAAAGTCTTGATCGGTATATTTTTACAGAGAAAAGTTTAAAACTAAACAAATTTTTTTTTTCAAACTGTATATAATTTTATTTTCAACACATTTAAAGTTAAGTTTTTAAATTGTGTAAAATGGCAGGTCCCACCTTGTCAGTGGTTAATCTACGGGAAATTAACTGTCGTTGTAGACAACTAAAAACGTTTAGATTTTAAAGTTTCGGAATTATAAATAAAAATATATTTTCAGTATTTTATAATTATTTTTCAAAATAAAAACTCTGATTTTAAACGTTTTTAGATTTGCTACAACTTTTTTAATGAAAGTATAGCGTTTCGTCCAATGATTTACAAATTATAAGCAATATGCAAGACGGTGAAAATAAAAAGAATTTCACGGTTTTTGGGTTTTCAATAATTTCACAAGTAAAACTCAATGTTTCCGAAGGTGTTATTTTCTTTACAAACTGTTCCTCAATAACGCAATCAGTTTGCTGTTAAATTGTTTAGCATAGAAAATCTCTATTGATTGGTCTACAAGCTTTTTTATTTTATTTTGTTTATTAAGAGCATTATCTGCCTTAGTGCTTCGCACGCCATCCTAGTTCTTTCCTGCACTGCACACAATTATTTTATAACAATTTTTTAAGAACGCAGATGGATTATTTACAACTTTAAAATCAAAGAAGGTAATTAATAAAATTTTTAAGTTTGTTATATAATAGGAGTTATACTAAATGTTCGAAGGCACCAGCATGACATAGACCTATTAATAAACAAAAACCTAACTTGAAAGTTAGAAATAAAAATTGTTTCAAAGCATAAAATCAGCTGTAAATTTAAATGCTATTGAGAAGTAGCTTGTAAGGTGTTTAGAGACAATTGAAAAACAGCTGATGCAATGTCAATAATGAAAGTCTTCAGTCCGCTGATCTATTTATTTATTGTATATTCCTGATGAATGTATCGTCATAAAAACCTAAATTTAAGCTAAACGATAATTATTGTTTTTTCGTAAGAAAAAGGAGCAGTTGCAGTGACTGTTAATGTGAGACCTAAAGTCAGGAGTTCTCAATGATCACCAATCATGGTCCCCAGAACACGTTTTGAGGTGTCATTAAAAGTAGCATATATATATATATATGTTTGCACTCTAACGGCCGCAGTTTACACCCGATTTGGTCCACATTTGGTACCACTTTGACTTTCTAAGTCGATCTAAAACGTGATTAGCCAAAACAATCCAACAAACCGAAAGCACGTTTTATGACAGGAAGTACATATTTTTTAGATTTTACGTACTAGAATGAAACCTTTTTTGGTTTTATCTAAAAAAATAAGTGCAGGAGGTTATTCTGCACATTTTGTTTTTTACACGACCTAATAATCCGTAAGGTTCCTCGAAAATCGATCAAAAATAAAATGACATAAAAGTACCTTAAAAATGCCATAAAAAGTGAGTTTGTCCACTGGGAGAGTAACGAAGCAGTGCTTGAGACGGGATGGAGACTGAGGTGCAAACAAATTGTACTAATATACCCTACACGTAGGCAGCTATTCAGCGTCTTCGCGAATTTCCCAAATAATTGGTTGAAACCCTAAAACATTTAAACTTAATTTTGTAAATCAGCTGAACTCACGTCAGTGAAAACGTTGAGATAACAGGTTCAAATTTAGTAGAAATAATTAAAAATCGAATTCCTAATTTAGCTGGGGTACCTGCAGCTTTGCTCGTAGATATGAATAATCGAATGAAAGAAATATCAGGTGAATATTAAGAGTTCACTAGAACAAAAACTTACAATACGTTTTATCAAAATCAATCTATTTTTCTCATATAGCTTTCATAGATGATCAGCTATGCGTCGGTAAGCTCAAAAACCATGATTTCAGTCAGTTTGAGTTTTATAACCGAAATGCTAATAATTAATTTGTCGCTAGAGTTGTTAGGTGTCCAAAATGCACCTTGTACTTTAATATTAATCGGATTAATTGTTTAATGTTTAGATATAAATCTCGTATTTGTTTAAATAATATTAAAATGTGAAAATAATGTATTAATATTTTAGAATAGCAAACACTTCCGAATCTTTATTTCGGGGTCTCTGTTTTCCCTATTTACAAATACCCTTGACTTCTAAATATATCGAATTTTAACATTTATTAAATATTTATACTTCATTAAGTATAACTTGTAAAACTTTTCCAAGTAAAGGGTCTGAGTATTTCATTTTGTAAAAGACCGAGCGTCGCTTGTAAACAAGCTCGTAACAAATTGGACTGGCGGGTGGGGGAGAGAGTAGGTTGATTGAAACAGCTGTTTTTAAGTCCTTTAAGGACATGACAGTAGCTTTTGCAAGTCGGTAAACAGAAGTAAGGGTTGTGCAGTGTTTGAGGACTCCGTTTGTGTTTGAGAAGTAGAGTAGTCTCGATAGGCAAACAAACATGGCGCCGGACAAACCTCCCCTCCCCTTGTGTCCTGTTTCTTAGGCTTTTTGTAAACAACTTTGTATGATCAAAGACTTCGATGGGTTTCGGGGATTATTACAAAAACTACACTAACAGTTTTTATTTGTAATTATTAGTATAAGGGAAACTAAATAGGTACTGCTTGTAAATTCCATTTTAATTTAACACTGTTAAAAAATTTAAATAATTCGACTACGCAGCTGAACCGCAGACGTGAGTTGAGAAAATATCCAAAATTAGGTTTACTGTAAACGTTTTAAGGTTTCAACAAACTATTAGGGAAGTTGGTCTACTCACGAAGGCGCTGAATAGCTGCCTCAGAGTACAAAATATAGCAGTAGTATTTGTTTGAACCTCAGCCTGCAGCCTCGCTCACGCGCTGCTTCGTTCCTCTCACGCTGCAGAAAAATCGCTTCCTTTTTAGAGTTTTAACCTTGATATTTCTGCCTCGGATTATTGACTGCATATTGTTAGTTTACGGCTTCGGATCAGAAGTTGTCCCGACGGTAAAATCCCCTACGGCTACTTTTATAATACTTTACATTTTGATCGATTTTGGGTTAGCCAGACGGGCTAAAAGGACGTTCTGAAAATCAAAATATACTGAGTAAGCTGCTATATTTATTTCTGTAGATACAAAAAAAAAAGTTTTATTCCAGTACGAAAAAACATTTGTTACTTTCGGTCAAAAAAGGGTTTCAGGCTCCAGCCCCGGCTCACGTGTTGTTTTTGCTTCGCTTAGAGCGCTCAAACTCGCTTCGCTGGATGTTGCTTTTAGGCCTATGAAGGGTAAAATATAATACTACGAAATACGCATGACTGCCACAGCACAAGGGTCATCGTTACAAAATTTCCCTGTTTGCATGGATAATAAAATTTCTAATTACGTAAATCTCGGATAACTTAATAATATAAAAAATTATGAACCTTTTTGTTTTGAATGAAAAAAGTATTAAGAATATAATCTTTAAAATAAAAATGTCTTTTTAACATCTTCTTTTTATTAAATTTTGGACGAAAAACTGATCAACTATCACCAATACTTTACAGTATTGACATTGTTTCAGTTGTTTAGAAAACTTAAATACTTAGCGAACCAATTTCTTTTCAAAAAACTTCTAAATGATATTTGTAGTTGTTTTTTTTCGTACAAAATCGACAATGCCAGATCACATCCAATAGACAAGTTTAATAGAGATACAATCCAATATAACTGAAGATATATATACTTCTTGTTTCATTGTTAGAAAGCAAGGCACGCTAACGACGTAACAAAAGCATTAAATCTACAACAGATATAAAACCTTGTTAGCAAGACGCGCGCAATTATAGATAGTGAATGTAGAGCAGTAATTGAGCTATTGTATCCTCGAGAATTGCAATTACACAGTGACGTCACAAATAATTTCAAATAGGAAATACGTATCTACGAGCGCATTTATCAAAGTAGTCGAAGATGAAGCTAGTAATCTGTTTGCTTTATAGCAACAGTTTACGGAGTAATTCTTAGTAAGTTGTTTTGAGATCAAATTCTTTGTATTGTTTTTTTATTTCTATAAATTAAGGCAATGTTTAGTTAGTCAATGTAAGACATGCTTTAATATGTGAGCTACGAATAGCAAGCGGCTTTGAAAGGTTCATTATACTGTACACCAAAGTAAGTATGGAACTTCTTCAGGATTCCATCAATCAGGATCTTTAGCAATGTAATAATTTGCTGGATACCTGTGCATGATTGAATACGTAGAAATGAGAGTGCAGATGTGCTGGATAACAGATAAGCGAAAATTATAGTATAGAAATGTTTTTAATTTGTTTAGAAAAAGTCAAGAAATGCATGCAATTCATAATGAGAGGAAGGGACACCGTCTCGACGTATTGGAGGAATATAAAATATATATTACCCAAAAAAAAAATACCCCAGCATACTTCTTAACGAGAAATTGAATTTCGCGGCTAACCCAATTTACGACATACTATGAAATCATAAGTAAATATAGTAGACTTCTATAGCAGATAATTCTCGTCCTCAGTTCAGTATCCGTCCGGAAGCAAACGAACTATGATGTGGCCACAACCATGGGCGGATCCAGCCGGTTTTCAAGGAGGGGGCTGTCTCCTATCCGGGAGGGGGATGGTATAGAATTGTTTTTGGATACAGTGCTTGAAAACGTCTTTTTATAATATTTTACGAGCACCCATTTTGAATAGTAATTAAGGATTATATGCTTTATCAAAAAATGAAATTTTATTATAACAAATTGTAGAAAATAAATCATAGAATTGAACTGCATACTTAAAAATTTTAAATAGCTTTATTCTATAAACTTATTTTGCTTTGTTTCACTAAATTAGAACAAGTAAACAAAATTCTCACAAACGTAGGCCTATAGTATACAGTTCCAGTCAGACGGGAAAAGGTAACGGCTAACGTGCCTAGGGCGTTGAAAATGTACATATAGCCACGGAACACTAAACCAGGTTTTCCTTATACAAAACGAAAATATAGAACTTGCTCTTCAAATCGATATAAAAATCATTATACGAATATATAGATTTGTAATAGATACATCGATTTCAAAATGTGCTTTCTCATTTTTTGAAAACCGTCCAAGTGCAAGGGTTTACAGAAAACTTCATACCGAAGACAGTATAAGGGTGACGAATGATTAGAAGATGGTGGTAGAGAGATCAAATCTTGAATACAATGGTGTCTTTATCTTCTTCTCAAAACAAGTCTGTCTAACGGTTATGTGCCTTTAAAAAGTGACGAGTTTGAGTCATTTCCTTATGCTTTCTAACGCGGTATCAATTGATGTAGACAAAAGCAATTTTACAACGATGATTACATATGTAAATATACTTTTTAGAAGAAATTTGATTATACACAAATTAAAGTTTTAAACATTTCCTTTCCAATGGTTTTTGTTTTATTGATATTGGATAATATTTAGTGGGTGAAATATTCGATACAAGTGTGTTGTCTGAGACTACTCAATTGAACAGTCTGCCTCTTAGACGATTAAACAAAACAAAAATATAATAACAAAAAGGAGGTGGCTGCAGCCCCCACAGTCCCCCCTCCCTGGATCCGCCAATGGGCCACACCCGGGTACTTTTAGTGTAAAATTTATCGAAGAGCTAGCCTCTGATTTTTTTATCGTGTTTATAGTGTCATATAGGCCCTATGTTCATTGTTGTGTTAATGTGTTTTATTTAAGTATCCTGCACCTGACGAAGCCGACTGTGATCGGCGAAACAGCTGTAGTGTGTTTTTTCACGATAATAAGAATTTCTCCGATTACTAAATAATTTAATCTCTATATATACTAATAAGTAATTGCAAAGTTAAATTTCATTTCTAATCATCTTATGTAAATGAAAACAGAAAATATTATTAACAAAATATAAAGTTATTAATTATAAACATAAAATAAAACTGTTAAAAACTTAAACTCAATTCACAATTTATTTAACTAGCTATATATTAGACGTATCTTTTCTATGACATCGGAATGCGCATGCGAACGTAAATAAACACGATTGCCAGACTCTGCTATTCCTACAACTTAACATCACTTAATAAAATACAAATACATAACAATTCTTCCTTAATCAATTAATTACATAATTAATTAATGTGCACCGTACATTATATCAAACTACAAACTACGGACATTCAACATGTCTCAATTTTCTCGATTCGATACATTGAATCAATCTTATATGTATAACAAGGCATATTCGTTACATCGATGTATATTGAATCGACGACTATAAAAGCCTGAACATTAAATAAGTTGTTTTGTATAGCAAAAATAGAAACGGAAACATTAACAAAAAAATGCCGTTCTAACTTATAGTCTTTTTAAACTTAAGTTCTAACTTATAGTATATTTACCTGCATTCGACATTCAATAATAGAATGTGCTTAGGTTATACATTTATTAATAAAAGGTTGTCGTCTACAAACATATCAGCTAAGGGTCGTAAAGTTAATTTACGCCGAAATAGGTTATATAAAAATAAAATCAAATAAAGCGTGAAATGAACTTTAAAGTTACTTTATAACCAATCATTGACAACGCGGGAGACTCTACAAACCTCCGTGGTTTGAGCTGTTCTCGGTCATCAAAGAGTTGAGGTTATATTTTTTTCAAACGATGTGGTTCATTAAAACTCTCCCTTTCGTGTTTGAAACGTACAAAGGACACACACACACACACACACATATATATATATATATATATATACATCACCTTAAACACAATAACAATTACAAGTTAGACTGTACCTAATAGTAAGGTGATTGGAAAAGGCGCTGATGATAGGTGACGCCAATCTGTACATTAAATATAAGTTACTCTATAACCTGTTTTGTTAAATTGAAGCTTGAAGATTTAAAGTAGAACATATCTAACTTGTTTTACTTTTGTTACAAAAAGTCTAAATCAATGTTAAAAACGTCTCAAAACTGAGAATAATTATTTAAACAAGATCTTGTGACTTAGCTCAGAGTAGAGCTTATTCAGTTTAAATCAAGCTACTATCGAATAATAAACTTCTTCATAACTTTAAAATAATAAAATATCTTTAAATAATTATCAACATATAAAAGTTAACTGGTTGCTACACAATTTAGTTACAGGTTTTGTTAGTCTAATCATATCTATTGTTCAGGTGAATGAATTTAGTTTAAAATAATTCGATCACTCAACTGGACCGCTGACTTGAGTTGAGCGAATTTCATTTGGTTTGATATGTATCTGATTTTTCCAATTAAGTTTGGTGAGGATCTGTTTTGATTTGATATATATCTAATTTTGCAGTACTATATTTTGGTGTGCATCTGATTTGGTTTGAAACTCATCTGATTTTCCCAATTAAGTTTGGTGTGCGTCTGATTTAGTTTGAATTTAAGTACTTTTCTTAAATACAAGAGGAGTAGGACTAAAGCGTGGGAGTACAGCAAGGACTTGCCTATTGATTGCTTGAATGCGTAGTAACTTTTAGTTTCTGTTTAAAAAACAATTTTGTTTGAGCCTCGTTTTTTCCGTCTTTGAGTCAATCTCCCAAAATGTCTTAGACGGTTTCTAAATAGGATTTTTTACTGGAGTTTTTCACAAAAATTGATTCCACCCACTGTTGGTAAAAATAAATTCTTATCGACCGTAAGCTTTCGATAATACAAATCAGTTCTGGTACGACGTATGCATTTTTAAATTTTGACATTGTACAACAGAAATCCCAAGTGAAAAGTTATCGAATTAAATCAGTTGATTTGAACTAGTCACCGCAAAATAGCGTACAACAAATCATTCAACATGAATTAAATTTACTACATTCAAGTTCCTTGCAACTTCTAAACTGATCACCCGGTTGTAACTGATCTCCATTCATTATTGCTTGCTACTTAATACACACACGATGCATGCCAATATATTTGACCAACTCTTCTGAATGAAAGTCCGTGTTCTTTCTGTTTGAAGAACCGAAGTTAGAAATTTACTTCAGTTTGTTTTCGGCCCCTCTGGCAAAACAAATACAGCTAAACGTTGACTATACACACAAGTCGTGTCCCTAATGCACTGCTGTACTGTTTTCAATTAGACAAGGACAAAACTCACAAATTGAGTCCTGGGTGTTGGTTAAAGGGGGGGGGGGGGGGAGAAAACGACTGAATATACTTAGTCTATGTTATACATGGTGTTTATTTGAAAACTTGCTACGTTTAGTGAAAATCCTTACAATGCACAACGTTTGGAATTAATGAAGGGAACTCGTTTTGCAATATATATATATATATATATAATGGTGCCTTACCTCACCCTCTACTAACCCAAACTTCATAAGTATAATACAAAGTATAATGGAAATCTATAGCGTATTATAAAAAATTAAGTATATTATTTGTAATGTAATTTTAAATTGGGAACTTTCGTACGAACGTTCGTACGCTAGCTAAAAAATGTTCAGAATTGTTCATTCAATATCATTCATTCATTCATAAGGTTTAGTGACGAAATTTGGTTAAACTTTGTAAAACACAGCAAATTGTAAACTTTTAAATTTTAACGATTATTTTTATTAAATTAATAAAATTTCAAATTACAAACTTCGTTGAAATTTGTAAAATTAAAATTATAGCTTGAGAGTCATCGCCTTTATTTCGGAGTAAAAGTATTCAAATTAATTTTACTGACTGTACAAGTACTGTAAGTATGTCTAATGTAAAACAATATGATACATACTCTCGAAGCGCTGTGTGTTATATTTTGTGTTCACATAAAACAGCAAATGCCTGAAACAATCAATTATAAAAATAATTAATCATTCATATAGACTTAAACAAAATTTAATACAACCGTTAGTTAGTAAAGATACAAAAATATAAAAATTTCCCTGTGTTGAATTAAAAATATAGAAAAGAAAACGTAACCGAAAATAAAACCAAAATATCGATAAACATTTCAATGTTCTACATAACCCTCTATAGACCGGAACTTAGATACTAGGATCCTTAGAATACCAGGGTCTATTTTGTGGATTACACAAGCATTTATGGTTAGATTGGCATATTTTGGATGGTTTACCTTAAGGAATTTCATGACGTTTCGTTTCTAACAAGTTGCTCAAGCATTAAATAATAAACAAATATGTTTTAACAGATTTTGTATTATTTGGTTGCTTTTGAAAAAAGAAAGAACGAAAGAAATTGGCTTTTCGTTTTTTTCTATTTTCTGACTGTTTTTTAGAATGGACAAAATATAATTCGATGTCACAGCTGAACCGCTGACGTGAGTTGAGCGAATATTCAAAATTAAGATTATAAGAGTTTCAACCAACTATTTAGGAAATTAGACTATTCACGAAGGCGCTGAATAGCTGGCTTTGTGTACGAAATAAATTAGTCGAATTTGATTGCACCTCAGCCTATAGCCCCGGCCAACGCGCTACTTTTTTCCGAATATGCGGTTTCGGATTGTGGACGGGTTTGCTTCTCTCGCAACGGTCAAACTCACCGTCGTCGTCCTCGAATCAGAAGCTACCCCACGGTAAAAATCCCCGAAGTGGATTTGAACAGAGTACGTTTATGAAGTTTCGATCGATTTTGAAGAAACCATACGAGCTATTAGGTCGTGTAAAAGAACAACATGTTGAAAATAATCTCCTGTATTTATTTGTTTAGATAAAACTCCATTAAGGTTTTATTCTAGTACGAACAATGTCAAAACATTGTTACCTTCTGTAAAAACCTGTTTCCAATTTTTGGATTTTTTGGCTAACGAACTCGTTCGAACGAAATAATAAACCCACCTGTATACCCAAATTTGGACCAAATCGGACAAAATAAGGAAGTTAAAGTGCGAACACATTGTGGGCCTGTACATTGTGGGAAGTGAAGCTAGATCGGCCATCTTATGTGAGGATAGAAACGTCGAGCTTTCCTAGAAAGGCGTGACATTTGACATTACACCGTGGTTTCAATAGATGAAAATGCTCGACAATCTTTGAAATTTGAGAAACTTACAGTTTAATAGTGTGGAACTCTAATGGAGTGTTCACAATATGAAAATAAAAATGGCTTGGCACTTTAAAAATCGAACAAAGTCCAAACTTTGTTATAATTTTTATTCGTGACATCAAAAAGTTGCATTGCGAGAACAATTTTGGTTCTTAGGGCAGGTGCGTCTTGTAAGCGAGAGATATGTAGCTGAAAAGCTACAATTTACCAAAAGTATTTTTTGAAAAAATTAGCTACCTATTGTTGTTTCTATCATACAACAGTTAGTACACGAGCTTTGTGACGCGGGTAATGTGACAACATGTACGCGCGGATGGCCGGCGCGCCGCGGCTCGCTACTTGGGATAACCCCACTTGTCAGCTTGTTTTCTTTAAAAACAACATATGTTATTTGACAACAAACTGTTGTTTTTCCAAGAAAGATATTGTGTAGTAATTTAATATAGTGAATTTATTGCTAGTAAAATTTGCATTCCTGTTGTGGAAAAACTGTGATTATTTAGTTGTGAACATGTGGTAGTATTTCAATTATTGTTTGTAAGGTAAACCAAGACAGTTTAACTTAGAAGTATTCAGTGTTTTTAGATTTAGTTAATGAATGTTGCATTTTCTTTCATACATTTTGTATGTGTTTTGTTTTTATTTTTTAAATATTTGTGTTTGAACACAGTTTCTTCAAGAAGTGGCTGTAAAGTTTTTTAATTTAATTAAACATTATTTTACAAGTGCATTTTATAAAAGTCAATTTATTAGATACCATTAATATTTTTTTTAAGATATCCAAACTATTATTTTTATTGTGTGAAAATAGTATTTTGATTACTAACATTAATCAGAATTTGCTTTGTAGTAATAAATTTAAGCGTATGTATCTACATTTTGTAAGAATTTATATTTTTAAATACTAAATCTCTTCGTTTCTTGAAAACACCCCAGATGAAAAATCTATATATATAATTTCGTAAGCCGAATTTTGAGAGAAAGATTGTGGGAGCTTGGAAGTGCATACAAAGCTGGGAAATGGCTCAAATTAAAGGCATTGACACGAAGGAGCGGGGAAAATATAGGTTTTTCTCAATTTATAACATTTTTTGTATCTCCTAGAAAGATATGATAAACTGAATAAATTTATTTCATAAATTAAATTAAATAAATTTATTTACTTAACCACAGAATAAATTAAATAAATTGAAGGATCGTGAACACAAAAACAACAATGAGGCGTAAAAAACCTTAAGTATTACGTTCTGACATCTAGCGAGCGCGTGGTACTAGGGTGACTCATCACTGCATCCGCCATGTGTGAGTATTTTACTCTGAGACTGGCTTCACTTTTGATTTCGACTTGTCCAGTCTATTTAATTCTGTGGTCACTATTCTAAACTTACGATTCATTTGAAGTTGGTCCATGAAGGATTAAATATATTGGAAGCACCGCTTGTCTTTTCTAACAATGAGATAAAAATGACAGTAAATGTAATGAGACTACGTATTATTATTGATAAATTTCAAAAAACATTAACTTTATTTTGTTTATAAACCAGCATTTATCTGTTTTTATATTTTCATTTAAACGAACGTTTCTTCATCATTTACAGCAACCATCCAATGTCACATCACTGTAAATGTAATGTGCAGGTATTATATATATATGTATATATGTATGTATTGTTGTAATTGGCTCACCAATTACACAGAGGATTTCAATTACCCGACCTAATTAAATGACCGTTTCAAAATATTATGTAACTAATTGCCAATCAAAGATTTCAACGAAACAATTATTTTACCTAACACAATTAAAGTTGTCACATGATGCAATTACAATGAATTGTATGCACAAAATATTTTTTAAACTAGGACAATTCCAGTAAATCCACTTGAATATAATGGTAGATGTTTGACGTAATTTAAAATATAAAGTGCAATATTTATGTCAACATAGTCATAGTTATTGAACTGATTACAGTTTTAAAGTTACGATGAATAAATAATTTTACGTACTAAAAGATATTAAATAAATAACTCAAAATTAATTTTTATACAGCTGACTCTCCTTTATCGGCGAAATCGTGAACCTAAAATGCAACGGATAACAATATCTGCGGATGGGCCCAAATTTGTAGACATAATTTTATTTACTATTTTGTAATGTTTACAAAGATATAATCAAGATAATATTACGTTGATCGATACTAAAAAAGTGGTTGTTATGAAATGTAGAGTATTCTAAAGGGTTTAAACTGTATTTTATTGATAAAAACTTTACCAAAGTTGAACTCTTAGCGGATTTCGTCCGCCTGTGAAGTATCATTGACACTATTGAATAAGCCTGAATTTCATAAAGAAATAATTGTATTTTAATGTAAAATCAATGTAAGTATGTGCTAATTATATTTAAATTGTGTGATTGCAATAAAAAATCAATTAATTGTTGATGAACAGCAAAGTTTATGATCATCGAGAGTTGACTGTAGTCGCAATTTCTCCTTAAACCATTTATAAATAGTATAAAACATATATATTTTTTTTAATGTAATATTAGAGTGTTATCGAAACAAAATATCCTCCTACTAGAGTTCAGCATATGACTAAAAGTCGGTGAAACAGTTGGGAATAGAGTGTCGAAGCGGCCATGACCTGTCTGAATGTTCTAAAAGCTTCCAGAATCTTCACATAATGTTCCAGAATAATCCGGAATGTTCCAGACAGAATGTATTGGAATGTTATAGAATGTTCGGGACAGTTATGTACCATCGAAGGGACATCCTGATAACGGAAAAGGGCTATGAAACCTAAAACTTGGCACACATTACTCAAAGTTATACAACAGGTATATTTAGCTTGCTTGAGTCTAAGGTGTAAAATATTGTTGTAAAGCATAATTTAGGTCAAATGTACGCACATATGTGAAATGCACTTGAAAGAAAATTACGGATATTTTGGGTTTTGCGATTACTGGCTGGATCATGTACATAAGCCTATATGGAAACATATATTTTGATTTGGACGACACTAAATATTATTTGTTCCATTTACCTACCAATATTTACCCGATAATGCTTTCATTCATTTATTCATATTTGCGACCGAAGTCGCGGTTACCCCTGCTAGTGCTAAATAAAATCCGTTTAAACGAAGACACGACAATATGATAAAGTATTTAATTTTATAGTAACCAAACTTTGGATTTACTAATTATGTATGGTAAAATGTTTTTTTGAATTTTGATTATTGGAATATACTCGGGTTGGGAGTAAATAAATATGTAAAATGTAAAATATGTAAATAAATATGTAAAATTTTAACTCGATTCGAATGATCATAAAGGATTCTTTTTATCTTTTAGTGTACGGAATTCTATAAAACATAATAAATAATAACGTGAAAAAAATAGAATATCAACAATTCAGCGTAGGCCTACACCAAACGTCAGTGTATTTCTATTCTAACTATGGTATGATGAACTCTTACCTCTAATGGGGTGTCACTTAAATATTGTAGTAACTGTTTGCTTTACTTCCGCCGTCTTTCCACGAAAGTCTGGGTATGCTATATGGTCTTTAAGCGAAAATAAATTATTATTTTTAGTATCCAGTTCTCTAACTGTAGCCTACTATAGTAGTACAGTACCTTATATTATTTTTCCATCAGTGAAATATTTTTGTTAATTCGTTTTACACGTTTCAGCATGTCTAACAGATTATTTGAAATCTGTTGTTGAATGGAGGTTGTCAAAACATTAAGGTCGCACCTATTAACTGTGTTTTAAATGTGTGGTTCTGGTGTTTGTGTGTGTCTACTTAAAGTTTTGAGAAACTCAATTCAAAGAGAGATTGGGATAGACATACAATAAATTTTAAAAAAATGTAATTGTCGGAAAACATAAGGTTCTGTACTATTATATTTAATTTATCATTTTTAATGCTCGATAATTAAGTGTTTTACACAAAATTCTAACAATCTAAAAATAATTCTGGATAAATTTATGTACGGAATTTATCTCTGTATTTAGAATAATATTAAAAACCGGAATAATATTTAAGAACAATCTTAAATCTAAGCTATAGTATTCGCAAATTTAACTATGGTTTGTTACAAAATCGATTGGAATTTGAACGCAATAATAGTAAAAAGTAAATCATTTTAATTCTTAGTTTTGGTGTATTAATGTAATCGACCATGTATGGTAATTATTAATTGATATTTTTTTGAACCGAATGTAATTTATAATCTAAACTGTTAATTTACTTAAATATTTATATTGGCAGTCTTAAAACTTTCTTTGTACGAAATATTTATCAAGAAACCAATTATTTTTATATTGGAAAGGTGCTCTAGACACGCATTTTGAAAGTAATACATTCATTACGCAGTGCAGTATTTAATAAAATTGTAATTATTGAATATTCTAAATTTATGTCTCAACAAAAGTCAGGAGTATATATTTTTAGATTGAAAAAGAGCTCTAGACACGCATTTTAAAAAGTAATACCTTCATTACGCAGAATTTTATAAAATTATAATTACTGAAAAATAACAATTTATATTTCGACAACAAGGTGAGAGTATATATTTAAAAAATACCAATTAACAAATGCAAAAGGAATTTTTTAAACTGCTTGGCAACTGAATGAAATCTAGAAACTCATACAGTTTGTAGAAATTTATAAAATTAATTAATTTTTTTATTTTGTGTTGTATAGTTTTTATAACTTGTGTGAGTTTTTAATTATGTTTTAGTTTGTAGGATTTTCATTGGTGTTTTATTTAAACCCGAAGTGTATATTTATTCTTTATTGATAAGTTTTAAAACCATTTCGCTCCTGACGCCAATATTTCGTATGTTCCAAAAAAACTAACTGTTACATATTATTCCAAATATTATCTGTTACATATTTGCATAAAATTCCAGGCTCAATTCAGCAAATTAATAGTGTTTAACAAGAAATGTGTATTACTTTTATTTCTTCATACGTTTTTATTATTTAAATAAAATTGTGTATAAAGTTAATTTTCTGTAATGTACAACTTAAAAATAAGATGGTTACCGACCAAACACGTTTCCAAAAATGTTCAACATATTCTTGAAAACGACAAAGCAAAAAAAGTATCTTTAACCGTTTCGTCCACAAACATTTATTATAACTTTAAAATTTAACAAAACATTCAAAATCAATTACATTATAGTAAAAAAAATCTCAGTTATAAAAAAAGTTTCACTTAGCCATAGGAAAATTACTATATAACAACACTTTCATTTACTTCACTTTCCAGATTTCTGTAAATGATAGAATTGTATTGTTACTAATAGATGAAGGTTCTCGCTTCATAATTATTATTGTTATGCCCGCACAATGAAAATAAAAAAATAGATAAAAAGGTGTCAAAGAATCACCTAACATAACTCATAAGTAGTCTACTAGTCCAGTCAACGAAGGGGTGTAGAGAACTTGTAGAGGAGGGAATTTTGTTGGGGGTACTTAAGAGGTAAATATACTAAAGTCCTCGCCCCTGGTTTATAAACAATTAGGTAACTAGACAATATACTAGCTCATACATGTAGCTAAGGATAACGAAAATAACCACAGTAAAATTTTAACCGAAAATCACGAAACTTATCAGAAAATTTAAAATTATTGTAACTTTTGACCTGTTAAAGATATATTAGTAAAAAAATAGAACATACTTACTTTCGAAGGAAATAACGTTTTCTATAAAGACAAAAAACGTAAGGTGAAAACTAATTTTCCGTAAAATGTCGATTTTTGATGGCGAATATCTCGAAAACTTACAGATATGAAAAAATAAATAGAAACATTCTTAAAATAAGTGATAAACGGTTACCCAAAAAATAGGTATACAAAGTTTGAGCTCAATATCTGTTCTAATTTCAAAAATATTAAGTATTTTGTAAAGAAAAACAAATGGTGGATAACTCGAAAACAAAGCATTTCCGGACCTATGTTCACTAGACATATTTCATCAGTAGGGCTGCGCTATGTACAATCACTTGCCGGAGTTTGGCCTCACTTCTTAGTTTGTCAGATAGGAAGGATGTTTTGTAATCTAGAAAAACAAAAAATCATCTTTATTTTTCCAAACCAAAAAAAAAAACAAACAAACAAACAAAAACTCAAATTTCGTTAGCATGTATCTGTTAGGTTCTCAGGTAGCAATAATTTCCAAATACTGTAATTATTTATAAAACCACTAAAATACAACAAAACGCGAAAAGCAAGAAACGTAATTTATTCTAAAACAAAACACAAACTAGAATTCGGACAGTGTGTGCCTTTAAGGTTCCTAAAGACTTATCGATAAGGGTAAGAAATAACCAAATGGCAAAACTTAACAGATTGGCCTATACTTTTATAGTACGAGACCTTTCATTCATTTCAAGCTGTATTGTACTCAAACTAGCTCTCCGAAGGGTTCAGAACAAGGAGGCGGCTGTTCAACCCAGTAGCTAAGATACAGGAAGGCATGCTGTTTAGTTTGTTTGTTTTAGTTAAACGTGTCGAATCATATTACAGCTTTTAGTGCGAGGGCGTCTTGTATCTTGTCAGTAAATTTGTACCCAGAAATATCAGGTTGCGCGTGACATTTCCCGAGGGTAGCACGTCAACGCCGGAGTCAATAAGCGGAGTTTTTCCTCCGTAAAGACCTAAACAAACAGAATTCCGACTAATCGAAAACAAAAGGCGATTCGAAAGTGACAGATGCTGGGGAAGCCTCGTCCTAGCAAAAACCCGGCTCTACTTTGTTTTGTTTTAGCGTATCCTTTTTTATATTCCCAGTTGGTGAAACAAAGGGGACATTCGGTCTGGTAAAAAGAAGAGAAACTCGCGCAAGTGGCGACGACGGCTCGAAGGTGTTTCCGCGAAACCATTATGCCGCCTGAACACGAGTTCTTTACATTTCGGATCAATTAGAACTGTGTAAAATCTAATTTCAGTACATTTTTAGTTTCTTTATGTTACGTAGAATTCTTGTCCGTCGCTGTTTCTGGTGCTCGTTTTATTTGGTGTTCCCGCTGAAAACAGTCTTTGTGTGTTCTGAATTGTTGTAATTAGTGCGAAACGTGTTTTGCTATAAAATGCATGTAAAAGTCTTTCCCGACAAATTTGAAAAAAGGCAATTGTGGAATTTTTTGACTTCTTAACGACTGAGAATACAGTTTTAGTATGTATAACACTTTAAAGTCGAATGTAATACTGCACTATATTTTCCTAAATCTTATTACTTGCTTCGTAATGGATTAAACCGTTATCGATGTCTAGTGTAATTGATACAAAACAATGATCGACGTAACATAAATACCAAAACCACCAATAATATAATGACAATTATTAAACTACTTAAAGAAAATAAAACATTAAAGTAAGTTTTTAATGCAGATTATTTAAAAAGTTATAAGAAATTGGATTAAAGTCAAGACGGAATTAAGTTTCTAAGTTTGAATAAATATTCCTATTCTGCTACATCTTAACTGTGCTCTTTGTGCAACGTAAATGAAGAGGAAAACGTTCTAAATTTCCTTGTTGTGTGTCCCATACTCAAGGAATTTAGACGAGAACATTTTGGAAATGATGTTTTGTTGTGATTTGAATTATTAAATCACTTTAATGGAATTAATTGGACAAAAATAAGTAAATTTTTCAGCAAAGACTGGACGTATAGGTTTAGTTTTACCAAACAGTTTAATTTTAAAGTTAGTATTTTTAGTATTTTTTTCTTCTTTTAATATTGGTGGATTTTTTATTCCTACTGTTTATAAAGAATAAATTTTAGTTGAAATGAGAGAATTGAACAAAATTTGAATTGGTCGATGATTTCTTTGTCTCTTCTATTTCTTCTTCATATCCGTAAAAAGTAATGATATTATGTCATTGCAACACCTGGTACGGTCTTTGGTACTGTCAATAGCTTTGATTGTTTTATACATTAAAAACATTTTGTGGATTATGTTTATAAACAAATATTATTGTTATTAATAGATAATAGCCACTACAACTAAAAATAATTGAAATAAATCTACGTTAAATCTTAAAATTATTTCAAATTTGAAATTATTTAACATGAAAAAACGGATAAACCGGAAAACGAAAAGTACGATTTTCGGACTTTATTAGCATTTCCATTGAATCCCAACGTCTAAATTTCAGGACGTTCAGAAAAAAATCAATTTAAATACAAATCATTAGCGAACCTACCTTTATTACATATGAATGGAATAGAAAAAAACATCTATTAACTTCTATGATCATCTTACGTTATATACGAATATTATCTCTATGTTCACTTTGACAAAGATTATTTTGATAGCTATGACTTTCTTCTGTCATCTGTCAGATATAGGCCTAAATATATATATAGTCCAGTCAATGAATGACCAAAAGGAGGGTGTAGAGAACGTGGAGAGTGGGAAGCATTTGACTTTGGAATTTTGTTGGGGATACTTCGGCGGTAAACATACTAAAAGTCCCAGCCCCTACCCCTTCCGCTTCATGGTGGAAAGGGGGTGGAAAAGTCACTTTTCGGATTTTCACTTATATCTCGAAAACAAACAAAAATCTTAAGAAACAATAAAAGTTAATGTTGTAATAACAAACAAAGTTATATGTTTAAACGTATCTTTCTGTACTGTTGTTTTTGCATTGTAGTAGACAATACCAAGAAAATATTTTTGCGTTTTATGCCGATAACTCGGTAATCTTATTAATTACGGAAAAAATACAATCGGTTTTTGTGTTATCTGACATTAAAAATGTTAAACGGCTGCCATTTTGAACATATTCAAAAGAACGTTTTGTATTTTCGTACATTGATAAACGGTCACGCAACAAAGATTGGGTTGCAAACAGTTGGGTATACAGAGTTTGGGTAATATCCTTTCTACTTCCAAGCCCCAAATGGCGGATGACTCGAAAACAAAGCAATTCCTCCTGATTTATGTTCACTGGACATTTTTCAACAGTATGTTATGTACCATCACTTCTCGGAGTTTGGCTTCACCTTTAAAGTACACCCTGTGTGTATTACATATTTCCAGTTTGTATGTATGTGGCTTGGTTTGTGAAAACTACTGTTACCGATATATATAGGCTACATACGACATATACACCGAATTTTAATATTGTATATTTTTTTATTGGGAGATATGATGTTTCTTACTTGTAAATTAGTGGTTCTGTCACGATTTTTGCTGTTAGATATGAAATTGACTATTATCTTTTCTTAGCTTGCACCTATCATCTAAGGTTGGTTGACTTTTCTATAATTTATATAAATATTTTAGTTCTGGAGATTTTGACCTAATCGAGCTGGATCTCGTAATTAATTATGTTACAGATAGCAGACATACTAATATACAATATAGATTTCAGCATTAAATAGCAAATAAATAAATACACCTACACAAATATTGTTTGAAATGCTTACCATCCAAGTTCAAACATTTAAACACAAAGTTTTAAACCAAAATGAGACTGTTTTAAATTCTTACAATGCGGAAAATCTAGAACAGGCAAAAATCATTATTTTCAAAGACATTGTCTTATCTCTTTTGTAAAAGTTTCACCACCCCGTCCCCATTTCACTTTAATTATGTTAAAAGTTTCTATTCAAAAATGTTCACTTGAACTATTTTCCAACACTCTTCTATTCCACGAGGCAGCCAACCGTGGGTCTAAGTGGATTAGTTTCCATAATGATGCACTCTGATCACTGAATATGTTAATTGAGAATTGAAATTGTAGCCTACGTGTATATCACTCGTTTCGAACGAAATTGTGTCAAACATACATTCTGTTTGATTAATTGGATTTACTTTAAAGTCTTGAACAAATTACTTTGCAGTAAATTATAATTTAATAGTTTACAGCTTCATAATAGCTTATTTAAATTTAATTAATCCTACTGAAAGTTTCCTCAAACTGTGGGACGTCCCTCCTGGGGCGAGAGGCCTGCCCCTTAGTTTCTTTGAGTATCTTTGAATAAATGACCCTATTTGTAATGGGAGGAAGAAAGCATGCTGTCATTTTAAAAGGGTGCTGACTCTTAGTCCGCATAGGACGGGACATTTTGAGATGGGTGTGGCATTTAGCGCAGCACGGATTTGTGAAAAGATCAAAGACCATCACTCTGAACATAGTTGTATGCTATATGCGTACTTATATAATGTTAATTCCAAAGACGACACTAAGTCTTAAAAGATGTGTTAGGATAGGTTAGGTTAGCGCGAGGTACAAGCCTAAGTGGGACAAATACTCCAGCTGTCAATTAGTAAACTCCCAGACTATTTTTCCTCATTTACGAAATATTTTTGTGGTTCGGGTATTTGGAGTTTACCCGGATTTTCTGTCCCAGTTTCATCGCTATGCCAATTTTTTTGTCCAAAGCTGCAATAATTCCGGATTTAGAAAGAGATAAGGGGGTTTTGATCAACTATACTTCTCAAGACAGTATTATAAAATATTAGTTTTGGGGAACCATACTTTGGCTAACTGAAATTCCTAGTATATTCTTTTTTGAGTTCTGTTTATCGGACAATTCAGCATGCCAAATTGAACAGGGCTACTAATTCTTGTTTTGAGAGAATGGACTGTGATGGTCAAACAGAAAAATACAAATGTACCGTTTTTTCTTTTAAGGTAGGTACACTAAAATCAAACTAAACAAGCATAATGTTTCGTTCAAACGATCCTAAATAAAATTTATTCAAATTTATACAATAGGAAGCGAACACAATGAATAAAAAAGGTAAAGATCTTCATTCATTGTAAACGAAATTCGTTCGCGAAATACGTACTGCAGTATCGTACGAGTTGACACTCCGAAATTCTATTTCGGTGGTTGCCTAACGAAGATTGATTGAGCCGCACACCTCTGCAGTGTCGAGCACAATGTCTCATTTGCAAATAATATCATATCTATAACAAGGCCTGTCATTCATTGGGTGGTCTCGAATATTCGTCTCGTAGACCGTAGCCCGTGCTCGGGGTCATTATTTAAATGCGCTTGTTGTGTATGCGAAGCTTTGTAAATTATAAAGACCTCCAAAAATATACACACAATACAATGTGACCGGGGGGGGGGGGGGGGGGGGGGGGGGGGGGGGACAAAGGAGGGTCGTTATTTATTAGCAGTTTAAAAAATCTTGATTTTATCAATAGCTTTGAAGCTATACTGGATTTAGAATTTGAAGTTAGCGTATGAGAATATACTTGTATTTACTCACGCTAACATTCATACTCGTTTCTCTCGTTCACTGTGCAATATTTGATAGTAGGCCCACCCTGTATTATATCTAAACAAATTCGCATTGCCATCCTTTCAGCCTTGATGACGAAATATCTTTCCAAGCTCAAATACTCTGCATAAAACATAACCGAATCAATACAGAAATATAATAAATGTAAGCGTAGTGTCCATGCATGCCGATGTAACTCGACCACCCATGGATGTTATATGGTATGTTAGCCCCCCAGCCCCATCCATGAAATAGGTTTCGATTAATAAATGCAGGGGTTGGGTTTGGAGATATGGGTGTCAAAAAATTGCATCATACCATTGAACTGCTTAAGTGAAGCCGGTGAAGCAGTTGGGAATCGAGTCCGGAAGAGGCCAAGACTGTCCGGAATGTACCAGAAGCTTCCGAAATATTTCTAGTATGTTCTACTTTATTTCAGAATGTTCTGGAATATTCCAGTTATCAAGCATGTGAACTCAGTTATCAAGTCTAAATTGTAAGGTGTATCACAGAGTAACATATTTTAAATATGGTTTAAATAAAATAAATATTTGTCTACAGCTTTTTTTACTAGAGAGTGGAAAGCTTGGGACAATAAAGGAATTTCTGAAAATGTTGAAACCTCTAAACCAATGAACACAAATCAATAGTGATGAAACATCTTCGTTCAGACATTCTTGCAGACATTCCCTTACAAAATCAAATTATCCAAACAGCGCATTTTAATTAAATAAGTGGTTGTTTGATACGTTTAAAGCAATTATTCAATTGTAAAGCTTCGTGGGGTTCAGGGCACATCACGAGTTGGGGTCAACAGTTCAAACGTTTTGTTCATTGGGATCAAGGTTGGCCGAGATGTTTAATTAATAACATTATTTACATTAAGTGTCCTACCCTGGCTATTCGGAAACATTTTAAAGTCCATTTCTAAACATTTTATAACTCGATAATTGTATAATATTCAGCTGGCTTTTGCCGTAAAAATGGAACTTTCAGAAACATTTTCATAAATCGCTTATTTGGGAAAATTAAACGTAGGGCTAATATAAGTAAATTATTATTTAAGGTCTCGTATATGTTTTTGTACTAACGATTCTGTGCTCAAGATGCGTTAAGTAAGAAGTGACTATATTAAATTAACATTTAGAGAACAAACAAAATCAATTTATACTTACAAGATAAATAACACACTTTAAATTTTAAATTAGGAAACAAGCAATGAAACTTAAAAAAACAATAATCCTGCAGCAAGTAGACTAATTACTTAATAGCATACTAAAATATAAAACGTGCAAATTGAGTTGAAAAAGTAACTAGAAGTTTAAACAATTATAAAAACATAAAAATATAATAAACTTAAACAAAAAAGAATTCAGGGGAAAGTAGACTAAATCTTTATTTCAAGGCTGGCATGGCGTATACAAACTTCTCTACAGACTAAAATGATTTAGTACAAGGCTGTTTGAAAATATGTTTAAGATTCTGTGTTAGCTTATAAATCAACCTATTACCATTGAATATACAAAAATAGTGTTGTATATTCAATGCTATTACCAGCTTTGGAAGGAAGTTTGCTGTTTAAAATCAGTCTGTGGTGTCCAGCGATATTTACTAATAGTATTATTATTTTGGATATGATCACGTTTGAATTTGGAGCATCACATCAAGAATAACATAACAATAATGTAAAACTCTGTTTAAGTAAACCTTATATAGCTTGTTTTGCAGGATAAAAAAAGTGACTAGGCTCCCAAACTATTCCACTGTAAAGATTAAAATATGCAAGACCATATTAATACATGGTTACTATTTATTCTTATATTTATTCGACGTTTCCAGTTACACATTCTTTCTAACCAATGGTCATTATGAAACCAATGGTCACATAACCCTAGAACCGGCAATGTCAACGAAAATGGATTTTTGGCGTTTGCAAGCATTTTTTCATTCGCCAAAAATAGTAAATGAACCCCAATCCAAAAGTGTTAAACTGATTTTTTGTAGAGAGGAGTCAACAAATGTATATATGATAGTAAAAAAATGATAAATATCAAAGTTTACAAAGTTATTAGCTCAAGAAACAAAAAATGTTCAGTTACGAAAGGTAAAAGTGCAGCGTTAGGTCTACATAAAAAGTAGTAAAAATGTTTGTAATTTTTTCGATAAATTTAATAACATTTCGTAATTTAATTCTAAATAGAACTGTATAAAAATATTAATCAATTTCAAATTTCTTATTTTGAAAACACCAGTTTTTATGTTCCTACTACAAGACTGCTATCAAAACTATGCCAAGTTTGAAACGTAATTTAATAATATATACTTTGCCCCAAAATGAAATATTATCATAACAAATGTAGAGAGTAAAGCAAATAATTAAACTGTTTACTTGTAAATTATATTTTCATTAAAATATTTGACTTAGAATTATTTAAATAACAAAAGTGAGGGGAAATATAGAAACATCCCACACATGCTTGGTATACAACGGTCGGATATGAAACTGCTTGGGGAGTAACCGTTACTTTGAAATTACAGCCTTTTTTGAAAACGTCAAAACGCTCTCACTCCCACGCTCTTCTTTAGAGCAAAAAACATATTTGGTTTAAATTAAATGAAACATTCTCTACACATACATATCAAAATATATCTAAAAATAGACTTCTATCACACATATATCACGTGTAATTAGTAAAGCTGTTTATTGGTTGAAAAACTTTAGAATTATTTGTCCGATTTTTGATTGGATAGTAGTTTTAGATAGGAGAAAGTGTGATGCATCCATCATTATATAGATATAACTCTGAAAAAATACTGGGTGGGCTGTTGGGAGGGACATAGAAACTGGAAATTAGAGGTCATTTCGGCGTTTTTCATTCGAGTGACATTTGCTTTTAGAAAACTCAAAAATAAATGAAGATTACGTATGTAAATATTTGTTTTAGAAAGAAATTGTAAATACAAAAGTTAAAGTTTGAAACATAACCTTTCCGTGGTGTTTGTCTTTTTGAGATTGGAAGATTTTTAGTGGGTCAAATATTCGATACAATCACGCGTTACAAATGTGTTGTCGTAGCCGGGAGTGATAGCTCGAAACGTAAGCTTATGAAAACACTTGTAATTATAAAAAAAAGGAACGAGAACAGTTGGGGGATTGCCTACAGTTGGTTATATTAGTTTAATCCTAAATTTGATCATTATTTTTATATTGTCCAACTTAAATTTTAAATCTAAAAAAATAAGGTAATTGTCTATAGTCAAATAATAATTTTAAAAAACATTACTTTTGGTTAGGCCTATACTGAAAAAATACTTTTCTTTAATTTATGTACATTTGTTTCCATAACAACAAAGTTAGCGAAGTTGAACCTTTCAAAAAAATTTGAAAGCATTATTTCCATTTTCGAAGTATCATCAAGTTTACTAATTTAACACACCTCATAAAATTAAGATGTTCGATGTCCACTTCAGATGTGTTACCAAGTAAACCATTTTAAAGCAACTTACACAATGAGGAAGCAGAATGTACATTTCATCGGTAGCTTGACTTTACTAAACCCGTACAGCTTTTGAGTTTAAGAATTTGAATTTATCACTGCATACTTCTTCTTCATTTTCAATCAAATGTTACATTAAACTTTTGGTAATGTTAGTACGAGAGTCATTGAAGAAGACGAAATTAAAAACGCAAAGCGCCTCGCGTTCTATAGTTCGTATCTTACCTCATCCAAAAAGAGCTAGCTGCACCTAAAGAGAAAAGTTTAAAGTTAGGAGACCAAACACTACCTTCTTAGGAGGAAGCCAGCAAGGTTACTGACAAAACATCGACTTTTGTGTGGAGGTCAGTTTGTATCCTATGATTCGACTTCGAAACGCAATTAATTCGAGTATCATTCGATTAATGTGAGGATAATAGATTTCTTGGTTTTTCCAAATTTAGTTAATTGGTATCACTTTTAAACAACAACTTTTATTGAAGCGTTATGCATATTTTGTATTTATTATTTTATTAAAAATATTTTTAAATAAATTTCAGCTGGTAGCTTAAAAAAACAAAACACGATTATATTTCATTGTTATATGCTTCTAAAAAAACATAAGTATGTCTAAACAATAGTAAATTAAATTAAAAATAATATAATAATTAAAATGAGAATATATTATCTTTTATATAATTCGAAACCCTCAAAAACTATGTGTGTGTTGAGGTTACAGCTCTTCTAAAACAATTGAAAAGAAAAATCATTAAAGTTTGGGAAAATTGTCGGGCATTTTTCTAAAAACTTTAAGATTTTCTCATAATGAGCATTTTCTTATTACAGTACTATATAATAATATAGTACTTTATATATATATATAAAGAATGTAGCCGTCATTCAGCATTTGCATTTCTATGCTTGAACTACAACTATGAACTAATAAATAGTAAACTGATTTTAACACTCGGAACAGGCACTAGTATAAGCAGCATAACCTCCCACTTATACCTAAGTATTTGATCGACTCAACCTGCTCAATATTACCAAATGCTCTGACACATTTCATATTTCTACACACACAATCTGAAAATTTACATCTAATACAAAAGTATTGCTTTAACACTTAAAAAAAAAAAATATACATTTTGTTTTTTCTACACTCAAAATCATAAAATACATTTAAAGCCATCATCTTTTTACACACAAATCCCATTCAATAGCCATACGAACTTCATCCCATGAGTCGACCACATAGCAAAGGGCTGTATCATCTGCAAATAAATTTAGTTTAATTTATTTACTTTCTATGTTTGGCTTAGAACCTTAGAGCATATCTTAAATTCAAAATAACGAGTTACCTAAGCACAGGAGTGAGGTAGAGAGACAGAACTGAATCTATAAATTATATTTATAAAGTTTCAATATTTGAAATATAAACGTCATATAAATACTAAATTTATTACTCCACGCTTGACATACGCAAGGATATAGGACACGGGGAACAGTATTGGATTTGATCACTAGCATCAGGCGAGGGATTAATACTGGACATTGATACCCCGGTAAGGGCTGGAGAGTGTACATTAAATACTAGACAAAGTTAGACTGTTTCAAAAGCCATTAATTCCTATCGCATTACATTATGTATCGGTTTAGCGCCCCTAGCGAGGGATTTATAAATTATGTTTCCTGTCGGATTTTAATATCGATGTAAAATTGATCGGAGATGTTTTTTCCCAATTACTTTTCGTCAGTAGGACTAATTAAGGCCAGTGTGTGGGATATCACACGGAATATGTAGATCCCTTAACAGGATTCGAACATACTACAGGCAGTTGTAGGTTTTGAGTTAAATTGTTAGATTTATTAATAATTTACAAAGCAATTAAATAAAGTGAAAAATGTAATGTATAGTGTAGCTTATATCACTTTTCAAACCCCAATTAGGCATACGTCATTGTCAGATTTATAAAATACGCGCAAGTTTAATTAGTTATTTAAAATAGTTTAATTTTGCCACTCAAAATACATATAGCTCTAGTTGCAAAATATTTTAGTCGTGGAGACAATTTACGTTTTGCACCTGTCTATAGGCTACTGAAGTCTTCCCCCACCCTTCCTCGTGATGCAGTATTATGTAGAAATAGTATAAACAAATTCTACCATGTATGTGCTAAGGCATTAAAAAGATGAGTATTTTACAAATGAAGCTCAGTAATCATGCATTAGGTTCGTTCAAGGCATTTACAGCTATAGCCTTAGAAAAACCATAGTTTGTTTTAATCTTTCTACTTTTCCTTCTTGCTGTCAATGCTAGATTTGATTTCTTTCAAGAATGCTGTGATGAATGTGTTTTTAAAAATAAAATACTGTAAAATAAACAGAACACACAGCTATTACGCACTGGACCCTCGCAAATGTCGGGAAAACCAACCAGTGGGAGGAGTCAACCTTGAAAAGGCTTGCGCTAGCCTGTTTCACTGAATTAACACTCTTCCGCGATACTTTACAGTAGCAAGAATATTGCTTGTAAGCACTTGCGTTATTACAAATTACTGACTTATTTTTTATTTTATCTATATGCATTTAACTGCAACATTTTCACAAAACTTCAATGTACAATTTGTAGGCAACAAAATGTGTTCAAACGACTTCATGTTTTCAAGTAACTCAACTGAAAATCAGGGTTTTCGCCTTCTTATAAGCGAATTATCTTTAAGGAATGTTGATAATTTACACTTTTTAGCACCTACTAATTACAGCTTAGATGTTCATTAACATATATTCCCGAAAATTTCAAAAGAATATCTCAAAAATTCAATGAATGATTACATAGATTGCAGAAGACTGCATAGGACTGCTTCTTCCTGTTATGGTGCACCCTTAATACGTGTAACAGGTTTAAAATTACGAAGGGCTTGCGGACCTTTTGCATCACTCTGTATATTTAAAAAAAGTCAACTTCACAGGAAATGATATTATTGTTTGAATTTGTAAACATAACTCTAAAGTCTAATCTTAATCTACGATAGGTTTTGTTTAGGCATTACAGATGATGGGTGAAATCAGCTGTTATATTATATCGTTACCCACGGATGGACGGACGTACACTCGCTTTCGTTAAGAGTTGTTAGCCCGGGTGACAAAATTTCTGTATTTATGTTCCAATAATTAGGCCAACGTTTCTTTTTATCGACTTTGAAATGTCTGTAGTTTTCCACAGAAATAAGCACAGCTTCTTCTCTAAAAGGTTAAGTTTTGTCTAATAATCTGACTACTGTGTTCCGACCACCACTGAGCTTAATCTATTTTAAGTTATTACCCTGTATATTTGATTACACTGCATTTAAATAGCAAACATTTTATTGAATGAACTGTAACTAAACTGGAAATAATTTCAACCAGACTAATTGATTCAACAAGAATTGTATCAAAATAGGTTAAGCAAATGCACAGACATAAAGCTGGCGGAGTGAGATGATTTGAATGCAGTAAATTAGATTCATAAATTCATGTTTATTACTCCAACATAAAGTAGTCCCAGTGTACCTCCTCTTCCTCCTACTAATGCACTGTAGTGAAGGGGGTTATTATTATTCTAATCTATTTGTGTACCATTTCCAATCAATATCGCATAGTTCGTGGAATGAATTCTTGACTTGACTTTTTTATAACAGTAATTAATTAATGATATTTACATCAAAGTAAAAAAAAAATTCTTTATGAGTGAGGAATATATCGTGAGCAGTAATGATCATGCGTTCACATTGTTTGCTATGTAAATATTCGTAGTACATCACTCAATATAAACAGAAAATTCCGCGGTTAAGGAACATCCTGTTCAAACTTTATTAATAATTCTAAAAATAGTTTTTAAAACTTCTGTGCACTTTGTAGCCTGTACAGTATTTTCAAACTATCTCTAACCTACTTAAATTGTGATGTGCTTAAAACAAATTGGCATAGGTATACTAGTCATATAGTCCCTTTAAAAAATCTTATTATTTTCGTTACTGAAAATAAATTATCAAAACTTTAATATCTTGTGTTGAATAACAGGTCACATTATTTTAACATATCTAACCCTCTATGAGGGCTTGCATAGTGTTAAGCAATTGCTATACTGTAGTAGTTTTTATAAAATCTCCATAATTTAATTTTGACATCAACTCTTTTAAACAACTAAAACGCTATCCTGTCTTGGTAAGATTTTTAGATTGAATGTATTTGAATCTAGTTATAAAAACATTGAAGAAATAAACTGTTTTTTAAATGTGTACCTTCAATAACCTACTTATTCTTATGCTATTTATATTAAGACATAATAACCTGCTTTGATGTTATAATAAAAATATAATTTTCCAGAACTTTGATTGTTCATTACAGTGAAACTAAGCAAACTACTAAGCTCTAGTTTGCGCCATTCTGTTTCTCTTTTAATAAGGTTTACAATGGTGTATTACATGACCTATATTTACATTTGAAATTGTAAGTGGAGGTGTGGGCGACAATACTAAATTGTTGTGAATATTATTATTACACACTGAGCTTCACAAACTATAGATTATTATTATTTATTTATTATGTTTCAGCGCATGACCAATACTTGGATTGCTACGTATCATTATGGCTCTAACGACCAAGTTATACCGATCACATCAGATATTGTGCTGTAGTTTCACTTGTATTATTTGCTGCGTTTTTGAGAACTGCCGTTTATATTTCAAGAGATAATATCGACCAATATCTGGTGTGATAGTGATGTTTGAACAGAGATACTATTTATTGATTAAATAGAAGGTATTTGAAACGTCTTTCAGAGAATTATATTTTAAAGATCCATTGAATAGGAGAGACACGGCTATTGTATCATTAAATGATATTAGATGAAGTAGAGCTTAAAATAGAAATTGTGGGATTTAGAAACGACGTAGTGTGCCAAGAAGAGATGGAATTGGATGTTATATTTTTATAGCAGTCACATATACCCAATTATTTATTTCCGAACGGTTGATTTAAAGAGGATTTATGTGAGTATATCATTTTAATATGGTTTATTAATTAAAATTATGTATTTCTAAATTTTCTTTGGCTCGATTGTCTGTGTTTCTTTGAGACGTTGTAGGATATTAGTTTCTTTAAACATTTGTTTTTAGATGATTTATGAAGTTTTTTTGAATACATTTTGTGGAGCTGATAAATAAAGCTGTTTAACATGTTATCACGTGTGATTGGGGAGGGACAGACCTAGAATAGTGTATTGTGATGGTGCATTCTTGAAGGCCTGTATGTTTTTAACAATAATCATACTCGTGAATATATCTCTATTAATAGTTCATTGATGGTATTTGAAGTATATATATGATCTGATTGTTATTAAATACTGTTGTTATTCGTATTTAATTTGATTGTTGATAGTCTAAATAGACA
The DNA here is from genome assembly GCA_018207615.1 of Philaenus spumarius. Classification (NCBI taxonomy): domain Eukaryota; kingdom Metazoa; phylum Arthropoda; class Insecta; order Hemiptera; family Aphrophoridae; genus Philaenus; species Philaenus spumarius. The sequence continues at coordinate 1,320,465 of JAGFPH010000008.1, forward strand.
CGATTTAATTTATAAGTATCTTTGTAAAAAAACATTTGTATGTCTCTCTATTAAGCTAAATAAACAAATTCCTGATATTCACGCAAAAACTGTGTCTCTACTGCGCATACGGCAGTATCCATATCACTAGTGCCCCCACCACCCTAACCCGATCCAATCGCCGTTGCCCGAGCAAATAGTAATCTGAATCTGTTTGCCGCAAGTGTAAATGGGGATTGTGGAGCGAAGCGAGCATAGGGTGGAGCCCTCATTATTCGTATAGATACATTCTATAATATGTAAGTATGACTATCAATTATATTTTCTGAAAATTTAGACGTATGTCCTTTTTATTTAAAAATAGTTTAATTAAAAAAGATATATAAAATGTTATATATATATATATATATAAGTGTGTGTGTGTGTGTGTGTGTGTGTGTGTGTATGAAATCGCAATATAACGGTCGCATTTTACGTCCTATTTGGTCCAAATATGGTACACAAGTTGGTATTCTAAGTTGCTCGGAAGAGTTCATTAACAAATTATATCCAACAACTGGAAGCATGTTTTTTGAGATTTTTCGTACTAGAATTAAACATTTTTGGGGTTTACTTCAAACAAAAAATATAGGAGATTATTCAACAGATTTTGTTTTTATACGACCTTAGCCTATAGCCCGTCTGGTTCCCCATATCGATCAAAACGTGAAATACCATAAAAATACTCGGCGAAAATAAACGGGGGAGATTTTACCAAAGTGCAGCTTCTGATCTGAGGCTAACTCGTGAAGCGAGTTTGTGCGCAGTGAGAGAAGCGAATCAGTACTCAATCCTATATCTTAAGGTCGGTTGTAAACTCGCAAATCCAGTTTTACCGCTGCGAGCGGAACAAAACAGCGCCTGAGCCGGGGCTGGTAGTCAATCGAATGCTACTAATATATTTCGTATATGCAGGCATCTACTCAGAACCTTAGTGCGTAGACCAATACATTCCCAAATAGTCGGTTTAAATCCTAAAACACATAACTTAATTTTGGAAATTCGCTCAACTCACGACAGCGGTTCAGCTGAGTGATCGAATTAATTTTACTAATAGTTTTCTAGAAACGCTGGATAGATGGACCTTAGTTCTAACCCATTTGAACCGGGATACAACATCTTAATGAATTCAAAATTCATATGCTGGGTGGGGGTTTTTACTTTAAATTACGGCCTTTTACTTCAAAGTTACAACATTTAATTTAATGAGTTTTACAATTATTAGGTCCGCCCTTAAAATTGTAACTTATAATTTTTTTAATATTAAAACATGCGATACAGGATTTTAATGCGATAATTTAAGAAACAATCATTGGTTAAAATTGCTCATCGATACCATAAATCGATTTGAAAATATTCGTATATTTATTAACTTTAAAATGTCACTTTGCATATTATGTTTGAAGAAATGTCATGTATAGATTTATCTACCATAAATCAAAACGTAAGAAAATAAAACACTTGTTTCCATAACGTTCAATAAATTATAAGGTAACATCGTGTTATATTTCGATTAGTTATTTAAAATAGAGACAGTCGTGCCGCAACTGATCCCGAGTGACAGCTTTGTAGTCCAATCAATTAACACCACTTAGATCATAGTGAACCCATCTTACTAATAGGCACGTCAGTCAAACTCGGTGAAATAGGGTTGTTGTGGCATTTGGCCTAATCTAATCAACCCTGGCATGTTCGGATTATCATTCGTTCATCTAAAGTGCTTGTTGGTCGTTTTGTTTTGTTTTTTATTACTTAAAAGCTTTATTAAATGTTGGTTAAAGTTAATAGCTGGTTTTATAACTCTGAAAGAATCAGTCACGGACTTTCTGTGCTTAGATTTAGATAGGTTTTACTACCATTGAGGTATGTTTAATGTTTGTTTAGATTATACTTTACATTGCACCTTTATATGTTTTATATGTGTGTACGGAATAATTTAATACAGTTCAAACAGTTAGCGGTATATTAAGAAAAACTTCCTCTCTTATTCTCTCACTAACCGCCTTCTCCCTTGCCTTCTGTCCTTCTTCCTCACGCCTTCTCGCTGTCGACCTGTCCCTCTAACTTCTATTTAGACATACTAGTTATTTAATTTTAATTTTTAAATTATCTAGATTATACTAAATTTTATTTTGTACAACCCATAATAATTAGATTGTAGTTCTCTCCTGTCAGGGAAATATCTGGAAACGCAAAAATCACATTAACTAATAAAATGTATATCATAAATCCTAAATTAACAAATCTAATAAAAACATTACATGCATAAATTTAAATAAAGATTGATTCAATTCGAACACTGTAGACAGCTACGGCAGATATTAAATCATCAGGGGGAAGGAACGGATGTGAAACTCAAAGGAGTGCAGTATTAAATTTCATCAAAATATGAATTCACACAGCCAGAAGATTTCCGTGATCATAGAGAAACACCAAACACTACGAAATTATATGAGCAAAGTCTGTCGAAAACAATTCGTCAAACTTACAACATCTGTTTATCAAGTGCATTAAGTGTTAAACATATAATTGTTGTGTTATAAGAAATGTTTTACAAAAGCATTGCATTGGGTCACCAATAATAAGTGAAGTTTTTACTGTTATTTGAGAATATAAATAAAAACAGTGAAGGTGTCCAGTGAGAAGTGCGAGGGAGTGTTATCATTGAATAAGTAAGTAGTTGTTTTAAAGTATTCGTTTTGTGAGTCAGATCTTGAAAGTTAACAATCGAAATAATTTTCGCAAGATTACAAACAAATTTAAAAGTGGCTCATTATTGAGATTAAACTCACATCAGTCGTTTAAATAAAATCAACTGTATTGGTGGTGGTTCACAAGGATTAGCTGGAGCGAGGGTCTAAAACAAACACCTCATGAGTAATCAGAATCCGAGCCCGTTACTTAAAAAATGATCACAATTAATTAGTATGTGCATTTACCGATGCGAGGTTGTTATTTGATTAAGGTCGAGGTAGTAAAATGTTTACAGAATAATTCAATCTAAATTTATAGGAAAGAAATAGTTTTAAGTTGTTGTACGTAAATGTTTGTATTTATTGGATAAAAAATATTACACGTGCCTATATTTTAGAGAACATTATTTTCACTGGAGTTTAAGATTTGTAATTAGAATAGGGTAGAAGATTACAAAGTTGGTAAAATTAATCCTAAGTATAGGTAGCTTTGTACATGTTAAATGGAAGATATTAAAAATTTTGTTTCCAATCCATTTCATGTAAAATGTTAGTGAATAAATGTATGTTTTGTACTGGATTTGTAGAATATACTTGCATAGGATCTTTAACAATATAAATTAACAAATTAAGACATCGCTTTGTTTATTTCTATCTAAATATCTTTTGGATTTTGAAGTCATCCATCACGCTAAGCGCAATTTGACTTACTAAGGGTCTGGTAAAGTTAAGTCCGTTTAAATCCCAAGTTAAAAGTTTAGGTAAAATCTAAATTTAAAGAAGTTTTAAGTTACACTAGTCTTGAAATTCTAAAGTCATGGCGAAAGCACCTAAAGTCTAAGCATCTCTCAAAATCCTTACATGGTGAATGCAACCCTTTGCACATCATTAACTTACAGTCCATATTAGAGAATTTCCTTAAGAAATAAGATCTGTTGCAGATACTCTTATGGTGAGAACTGAGTCGAGAGTGGTCAATGAGTACCGATCATGGTCCCTAGAACACGTGTTAGGGTGTCATTAAAAATGTGATATACATAAAATGTATACATTATGTATATATGTGTTCGCACTCTAACCGATTCAATACACACATCTTGGTTTTACAAGTCGCTTGGACGAGCTCAGAAAAAAAATTATACATCGGTAATAGTGTATTTTGACAGAAGTAAACCGTTCTTTTTAGATTTTTCGTACTCGTGATAGAAAGAAACTTGTTTGTAATTTCATGCAAATAAATTAATATCGAAGATTATTCTGCACATTTTTTACACGACCCAATGCGATGCAAGCGAAGTGAAGTAGTAATTAATTCGAGGTCGCAAGGTGTTTATGAAAGCTCACAAAGCGAGAGTTGCGACAAACTTCTACTTATATATTTCGTACACGTAGGCAGCTATTCACTGAGAAGACCGATTTCCAAAATAGTTGAAACCCTAAAATATATTATAACCTTAATTTGGGAAATTTGCTCAACTCACGCCAGTGGTTCATCTGCGTGATCAAATTTTTACTCTTCATCCTTATCTATTTCCTCCGTGATTTTTTAACTATGTATGGGATTTCGTAATGCAAAATATCCATACAACTTCTCTAAATTTTTCTGTTTTTCCTCTCTCTATTTTTTCCCTCTCTCTATATCTCTAAACTCCCATACTCCCACCTTCCAACCTTCTCTCTCCTATAGCCTATTTAGTTTTAATATTCGACTTGCTAGTAACTTAATAATGATTTGGAATATGATTGTATTTTTACCTTTCTAATAACAAACTGTTTGTATGATTCAACTAAACTTTCTTTTGTTTTCTTCCCTCTCTCTCTCTCTCTCTCTTGCCTTCTACACTGTTTACCATACCTCTAACAATCGCCCTATTCCGTCCACTGTCTTCTAACTCGCCCTATTCCGTCCACTGTCTTCTACGTCCTTACCTCCCACCCTCCTAACAATCGCCCTATTCCATCCACTGTCTTCTACATCCTCACCTCCCACCCTCCTAACACTCGCCCTATTCCGTCCACTGTCTTCTACGTCCTCACCTCCTACCCTCTGTCTATCTATCATTGTTCTAATATTTTTTATTTACTAGTAATTTAATGTTGATTTTTGAACTATGCTTGTGATCGTTCCTTTTTATAACCAAATGCCTCTACCTTTCTACTAGATTATGTTTTGTATATCTTCTCCGCCATTCTTTTTTCTTTTGTTCTTATTTCCCTTTCTATCCCTAACCCACTACCTATCCCCTCTATCCTACTTATCTTTTTTTCTTAGTTTGTCTCTCCCTTAATCATTATTATTTTTTAATATTGTATTGTTTGTATTTTCTAATAATTACATGACAACGATTGAATTATGCTTATGTAGGTATGTGTGCTTTTTATGATACAATTTCTGTATTATTCTACTAAATTTTCTTGAACGTTACCACTCTAACATCTCTGTGTTCTTATATTTGTCTCTTCAACTTCCCCTTCTCCTTGTTCTTAGGTCCTCTATTCTCTCTCTCTCCCCCCTCTCTCTTGTAGTTTTAACTATTATAAAATTTACTTGTAATTCAACAGTGATTTTTGAATTAGGTTTGTTTGTGTTTTAGTTTTAATTTATTAGTTGTAAAAAGGAATTTGAAAGATTTTCCTATCTTTAACCTGCTATATATCTATTATATCTTCTTTCTTCCTCATGCCATTCTGTTCATAACAAGAAAAGTTTGAATTCTTAAATATAAAAATTGTTAGTCATATTCCGAAACCCGTTTGGGCTTTCGCTGCCATTTTTAACTAGTTACTGAGTAGGGCAGTAATGTTCGGCTAATTTATAATAAATAAAATAGAAACATTAAATTTAAATTATTTAAATGTTTAGATTAATTTTGAACTTTTGATATGGTAATAATAATTAATCAAACAAATAAGTAATAATACTTTTTTTCCAAAAATAAACCAAGTTATTTGATTAATTCCGTCACAATTTGACTTAATTTGACCTTTAGTAGGTGTGTTTAGTGTACTGCCAAAGAAAACAACAGATTAACTTTTTGATTAAATTCTTTATCAAAACACTAAAACAAGTTTATATTTATTAAGAAATAAAACACAATATCTCGCGCATGCGTTTTTCATCTTAGACGATCGATCTAACTTCAAGGAATGATAAATTGGATCTTTGTGGAAGATGACAGGACTTATGGAACTTGGAACTGCATTAAATTGCAACACGAGCAGGAAAGCTAAGAATAACAAGTTGTTGTTAGTTTGGTGATTTTACTTTTTCATAATAAAAAGATTGCTGTTGTCTAAAAGTTGGATGGAGGAACGAATGTCGTCAAGGTTTGGTGTTTTGTTCTGTGATTTGTAAAATGTAATTCAGAGATAAACCTCGGAATTAATAAGACTTTTACCTTCTGTTTGTCCGGGTATTACGGTAACCTATATCGGTCATTTTGAAAGCTGTCGACATGAAATTTGGCTTTGTCATAGAAACTCCTTTCCAGCACCAGTTAAAGAGTCTGTAAAAATATATTTTACTTTAATTATAAGATGGGGAATTTTTAGGGGACCAACAACTAAATTGTTGTTTTAATTTGTCGCGTGGAGTATCGTTAGGGAGAATACGTTTCTCTAGATTCCAAATACTTTAGCTTCTTTTTTCGTAAAAAAAAATGTAAGCGGGATGGAGGAGAGGCTATCAAACGGTTCAACCTGGTTGGTTGAACAGTAGTTACTCCCTACCGATATAACTGGGTTACACGCTACTAGCCCTCTCATTCTTATTTTTAGTCTAACAGACATATAGTAAAAACATTGACAATTAAACAAATAATTCGATTACGCAGTTAAACCACTGACGAGATCTGAGCTAAGTTACAAAATTAATTTCATATATATTATGTTTTAGTGTTTAAACTAACAATTTTGTAAATTATTCTACTATCGAAGGTGCTGAATAGCTGCCTCCGTGAACGAAATATATTAGTAAAATTTGTTTGTACTTCAGAATCCAGTTCCGCCTCACGCGATGGCTCGTTCCGGTCCCAGCACCTCGACATTACAGATTCTGACTATGGACTGCTTCGAGTATCTAGTTGTGTTTGTACTTCAGAATAAAGTTCCGCCTCACGCATTGGCTCGTAATGTTCCCAGCACCTCGACCTTGCGGCTTTTGACTATGGACTGCTCCGATTATCTAGTTGTGTTTGTACTTCAGAATACCGTTCCGCCTCACGCATTGGCTAGTAATGATCCCAGCACCTCGACCTTGCGGCTTCTGACTATGGACTGATTCGATTATCTAGTTGTGTTTGTACTTCAGAATCCAGTTCTGCCTCAAGCGATGGCTCGTAATGTTCCCAGCACCTCGACATTATAGCTTCTGACTATGGACTGATTCCATTATCTAGTTGTGTTTGTACTTCAGAATACAGTTCCGCCTCACGCATTGGCTCGTAATGTTCCCAGCATCTCGACCTTACGGCTTCTGACTATGGACTGCTTTGATTATCTAGTTGTGTTTGTACTTCAGAATCCAGTTCTGCCTCAAGCGTTGCCTCGTTCCTGTCCCAGCATCTCGACCTTGCGGCTTCTGACTATGGACTGATTCGATTATCTAGTTGTGTTTGTACTTCAGAATCCAGTTCTGCCTCAAGCGTTGGCTCGTAATGTTCCCAGCACCTCGACATTACAGCTTCTGACTATGAACTGATTCGATTATCTAGTTGTTTTTGTACTTCAGAATAAAGTTCCGCCTCACGCATTGGCTAGTAATGATCCCAGCACCTCGACCTTGAGGCTTCTGACTGTGAACTGCTTCGACTATCTAGTTGTGTTTGTACTTCAGAATCCAGTTCCGCCTCCCGCATTTGCTCGTAATGTTCCCAGCACCTCGACCTGGCGGCTTCTGACTATGGACTGCTTCGATTATCTAGTTGTGTTTGTACTTCAGAATAAAGTTCCGCCTCACGCATTGGCTAGTAATGTTCCCAGCACCTCGACCTGGCGGCTTCTGACTATGAACTGCTTCGATTATCTAGTTGTGTTTGTACTTCAGAATAAAGTTCCGCCTCACGCATTGGCTCGTAATGTTCCCAGCACCTTGACCTGGCGGCTTCTGATTATGGACTGCTTCGATTATCTAGTTGTGCTTGTACTTCAGAATAAAGTTCCGCCTCACGCATTGGCTCGTATTGTTCCCAGCACCTCGACCTGGCGGCTTCTGATTATGGACTGCTTCGATTATCTAGTTGTGTTTGTACTTCAGAATAAAGTTCCGCCTCACGCATTTTCTAGTAATGATCCCAGCACCTCGACTTTGCGGCTTCTGACTGTCACTGCTTCGATTATCTAGTTGTGTTTGTACTTCAGAATACAGTTCCGCCTCACGCATTGGTTCGTAATGTTCCCAGCACCTCGACCTTGTGGCTTCTGACTATGGACTCTTCGGTTATCTAGTTGTGTTTGTACTTCAGAATCCAGTTCTGCCTCACGCGTTGGCTGGTTCCGGTTCCAGCACCTCGACCTTGCGACTTCTGACTATGAACTGCTTCGATTATCTAGTTGTGTTTGTACTTTAGAATCCAGTTCTGCCTCACGCGTTGGCTGGTTCCGGTCCCAACACCTGACCTTGTAGCTTCTGACTATGAACTGCTT
>JAGFPH010000008.1:1345545-1358557 GCA_018207615.1 Philaenus spumarius
TGTAGAGGATAAATCAAAGAATTGAACTGTATACCTGTAAATTATTATTGTAAATTTCATAAAAGTATTTGACTTAGCTTTACTTGAATTACAAAATGAGATGAAACAAATGAAACCTCGCGGCGATAAAGGACATACAAAAATGACCGTAGGACACCGTGGGAAGTGTTGGTACATGGGTTGAGATCACTATCACGACGTTTTAACATCGTTTGTTTTCAGTATTTCTAATATTGGAATATGATATGGAACTTAAGTTAACTTATGATACATTGTTAAGTTTGCGTTATTTAAGTATGTAAATATTTAATTGTATGTTGTCCCTCTATAACGCGATATTTTTACTATCTTACGCATTATTAGACTAAATAAAACAATGCCTCTAAAATAAAATCTTTAGCAGTTAAAGCTCAAGAAAATAAATAAAAACGAGAACTAGAAATCCCTGAATCGCGGGAATTGTAAATAATGTTTCACTGGCTAAACCTTGTGTTTACTTCCTTACTGCACACTACTTTTAACCTAAGTTCAACACCACATTTATTATTTCAACGAGCGAGGTCTACTGTTCGCAGAACTACTAGTTAGTTTTTAAATTCGACTTGCGGTTAAGCCACAAACTGGCTTTGGAAAAAAGCTTACACTGAGAGAAACGGTCCGGCCGCCATTTGTATTTTATTTAAGGGGTTAAAAATGAAAAGTGGAAAAAAACCGTATACATACATGGCTCGGCCTAGGAATAAGGAACATTCATGCAAAAAATCATCAAAATCGGTCAAGGCGTTTGGCTGTAATCGTGAGACAGACACACAGACATACAGACACACAGACACACAGACGAAATGCCGATCGGTCAAGTTAAAACGGAGACCTCGATTACGCTCGGTCAATTAGAGGTTCATTTTATATGCAATATATAACGTTATGTAAAGTCCTCTTATGAGTATAAGAGTCAAAGTAAGGTGGTGACGTCATGTGCTAGTGTTTAACAGTTCAAATCCAATCATTGGCTTAGCTTATTTCCTCGAGTTATTCAATTCCCCACGGATTAAACAACTTTGCTATCATTAAGTTACTAATTCTTCAAACTAGTATAAAGGTAGTTTATACATATGCAAGCTGTCGAAAACGGTCTCGAAAAAACTAATTTAAGCTGGAGGCTACGTGCAAATCATTTCTACTAATATATTTCGTACACGGAGGCAGCTATTCATTAGACTAATTTCTATAATAGTTAGTTGAAACCCTAAAACATATAATAAAATTTAGGAAATTCACTCAACTCACGTCAGCGGTTCAGCTGCGTAATTGAATTATTTCAGTCTTGTTCCTTTTTATAATACGATTTACTAATTAATTACAAATGACGAAAGAAAATGTTAAAATTAAAGTTTTTATGTATTTTGGATTGTTTGATGTCGGGAAAGGACTAATATCTCAAACAAATTATATATAACAAATTATAATAATCATTCAATCACATTTGTATTTATAGTTTAACTGTGATTTCACCTTTTATATTTTATTGCATATGTTTGTGTATGTGTGTTAAAAAATTTCAGTTTTGTAGGCTTAGTTGTGAGTTGGTCCAAGAAAACCTTTTATTTTTAAGGGTTAAATAAAAGATAGACTTGAAGACACTATAACAATCTGAAATAACGATATTTATACACTCATTATTTCTTTTAACCCCGCTTTAATGTGAAAACTCCTGTAGGCCCACCGAGCACTTTTTGGACGAAGTAAAGTATCTGCTCACGATACGCACTTAAAGTGAGACACTTTAGGTTTTTTTTGTCGATGATTTCATTTTCTTCATCGGTTTGCACACGTACTTAAACCAAAAGTTTAATGTAACAACTGAACATAAAAGAAGACATCGACGAAGTCACGTCACGCTACAGATGAAATAGACATTGGACTTCATAATTTTAGAAGTTGTATTTACATAGTTTAATTGGTAACACCTCAGAAATGGACATTGCACTTCCTAATTTTGTAAGTTGTGTTAAACTATTGTACTTCGTGAAACCTCTAAAATTTCGGATTAAACCAATATATTCAACGATTTATATGTATGACAGTTTCCACTTCTGTTCCACACAGTCTGTTCCAACGACTACTTTCTTTTTGTCTAAATTAGTAAGAGTGGGAGGCGGATAGATGGAGAGGGGTAGGTGAAAGTGCATAAAGAAAACAAGAAATACAAACAGGGAAAGAAACCAGAAAGAAGAATAGAAGGTAGAAGATAAATAGTTATTAAAACGAGTGTGCGCGAGAGAAAAGTGAACCCAAGATAAATACACTTTACGTATATATTCAGTATCATATTAACTCTGAAATGTAAGCTATAAAAGATAACCATTGAGGAAAGAAATAATAAACCGTATAACTAATACGTCTGACTAAAGTACTATACTTTCATAACATGCAACTAGGCAAAAACTAAATGGCTCCGCATAAGCCACCTAGATAGAGTCTATGTTTACGATTTAGATTCAAGAGGTGAATTTGTCACATCTGAGATTTGCATAAGTCCTTACATCAAAGGATTTGCCGTCTACGTGCGGCACTCTCTCCTATTAAATTTACAAAACGTTTCTCTTATATGCAAAATCCCTTAATTCTCTTTCACATATGTAAGCTGAAAGTGTCTGTAAATGTGTGGTTTCTACACACTCTAAATACAATTTAAGCGTAATAATGGGTGCCCTAATGAAACCTGTAGGGTTTCAAAATAAAATAACGCTATAGGAAATAATATCCACAATTTATTGAAATAGTCCAAATATATATATATATATATATATATATATATATATATATATATATAGTTATGCCATTTTAATTTATGGAATATAACATCATGTAGTTGTTCCCCACCAACATCCACACATTTCCAATCTTTCTTGAAAATTTGTCCTTACCGACATACCCTACCTTGCACATTTTTATTGCAACAACTTCATTCCTTATACAGTTCTTTAAATCGGAAATGGTGTGAGGTTCTGTAATAAAACCTTTGCTCTTAAGGTGGTAGCCCCACAACCAACAATCACAAGCAGTTAGATCCGGAGGCCGGACAGGCCATGCGACATCACCGTGAATAGTCTTCATAATCAGTCATTGACACATCTGCCGCGAGCGCTGGTACCATAACGAGTTCATTATATTCCAAACTGTTGCAATTGTAGAACTAAAAAGTTTTGAATCATTTCTTTATTTACAGTAACTCTTTCACCGTTTTCGTTTTCTGAAAATAAAGACCAGGTAACTCCAAAACGTGCAACACCACACCGTACAGTCTCTTTTTTACTATGCAGAGGTCGTTGATGGATTTCTGTATAGGATTCTCTCTTGACCAGTAACGACAATTTTGCGTGTTTACTTTACTGTATAGCTCAAAATGATTTTCATCAGACATTATTAAACTTAGCAAAATGTGTTCACTAATATTGAGGTGGAATAATCTATAAGACGCGATTAAGAATAAACATGATTGGAACTGCTAACTGCAACTGCTAACTTGCAGGGCTGAAAATTTAAATCAAGATGTAAAATTCGTTATAACCTTCTCTTTGAAACATTAATGCGGCAGATTTTTTCCGGGTTGATCGATTTCGGCTTTGGAAATATTTTAACTACATATTTTTTAATTTCTAAAAAAAAAATATTTTTGTAAGCCGATATGTAAGCTTGTGGCCATCAAAGGGTAAATCATGATCATAAAATGACGCTAAAGTCATACTACCGAATATTCAAACGGTAATATCAAGCCTCCCCTTCTCTGTCTCCAACCGGCAATAAAATTGAGAAGAAAGAGATGGATCATCATGTCTACTCTCTCCGTTGCATATGGCATAGACAATCTACGCGCATGATCCGCGTATACTGTGTTGATACGTATCATAGGGAACCAATACACTCCAGCGTAATATACTGTACATTAACTGAAAACGTGTAATATTTCTTTAATTATTGTTGAAATATTTAAGCTAATTGACAAAATCATCCGTTATCAGTTTGAATCTTTGTTTGTTGTTGCCAGTTCTCTTTGTTTATTTCGTTCTTCAAAAGAAACTACTCTGGCCTGCAAAGAACAAAATGCAATGCATAAAATGTACTGCTCCTAGTACCTGAGAAGTTTCACTTCTAACGCGCCAGTGTCTCACGCACATTTTTATTCAATGCGCCATATGAATAAACACGATTAAGCAAACTGGTGCCAGTATTTAATATTATTATTAAAAGGAAAGATAACAAAATACAAATCTTGTGATATAGCATTAATAATCATGACTTTATAACCATTCGGATGAAAACTGTTTTTGCTGAATTATTAAAAAAAAAAATACGTACTGATAACGAGAGGTCTCAACTATTTAGTCTTTTTAAAGAATTCTGAGATTTAAATTCAAATACGTATTTAAAGTAGTAAAAAAGTCAGTAAAATTTTGTTAAATTTAAAACTTTGTAGAGTTTTATATTTAGCTTTTGTTACTTTTTAACAATTATTCAACTAGCTGATAAAAAGTTTTTTGTATTTAACAATTTTACATTTTGTATTATAATTTTTCATTTGAATTGAATGATATAAGCTATAGTTTGTCTTTACAAATTGCATAGTTTTGTCAAGTAGGGTGAGGGTTGGATGTTTAATTTAATGTTACACACACCCACGAATAGTAAACCGAATCAATAAAAATTGTAATAATTGTTAGTAATAACTTTGAAAAGTTTAAATACCCGAAACCATTTGCACGTCTCTAATAAATCCATGCGAACTTTCTATCCGCATTTCGAATAAACAGGGAACGTATATTAGGGCTAAACAAGCTTGTTCGAAAGATGAAGATAAATAATGTATGCATTGAAGCAGGAGAGGGAACAGATATACAACAAAGTTGTTTATCACGAGGAAGGTTGTCAACGTAAGAAAAACACATTATCCTGAGAGACAAGACAAATGACAAAGTATAGTATAGAGACCTACAAAGACTGCATCGAGGGGTGAAGTGTGATAGCGATTTCGCTATTATTTAGTTACTTTGAAATTCTTCAAGTTACATAAAACTCTGTTAGATCTTTAAGCAAGTTTGACTAAAAATCATAAATAAATTCTGTGCTTGACTTGCGAGAAGATATATTGAAAAAATAAAACTTAAACAAAGAATCTCACGACTAATACGTTTATTGATATAAACGCCTTTCAAAGTCAGAGTCGCCATCTTCAGTGATGCACGAGTTGCAATAATCAAACTATAACCAACCTAACTTAAGTGTTTTATGCACGTAAAACTAAAAGTGGCTTGACTTAAGACTACGTTACATTAGTAAAGCGTTAACAATGCCTCGCGTTATTATAGCCTAACATTAACTATATAACTTAAACAAATTACTAAACTAATAATAATCAAAAGCAAAACATTATTTTGGTTTACATTAATATAGAATTTTATATGGGTCCTAAATCATTGTTTGCAATAATTATTTATTACAATGATTTTTATTAATATCGAAAGTTTCCCAAGCATCTATTGTGTTAAGTTTAGTCACATTTTTCAATAATACTCAGTTTGTTTTTATTTTAAAATTAGACTATGATTTTCATCTAAACAACGCTTAACGTAATATTAAGCCACGCCCTTTTAGTTTTGTATAAATACAGGTATGAAACATATGTTACGTTATTTATATTTTGATTATTGTAGGTCTTGCATCACTGATGGCGACTTTGCCGTTGAACGCGTTTGAATTAATAAACAAATTAGTTGTGAGAATCTGTGTTCAAGCTTTATTCTATCAATTGCCTAAATAGGTTCAAACGTAAAGTTGTTTTAAAAATTATCCACCAAAATGTTACGTCAAAACTAAACGATATTTTAATACATTTCTAATACGCAAATTAATTGTTGTTCATCAATACAATTAGCAAATAATAATTACAGCAAAATCATTTAAAGTTGGCGATTGGTTATTGTTTGTACAGCAATTATTGTTGTATCTCTGTACTTAAAATAAAATTGACGTTTTTATAATAAGCTAATAATTATGAATCCTATCATTTATATTTGAAACAGCACGGAGACTGTAACTACTCCACGTAAGCCAGCTAGATACAGTCTACGCTTATGACGTGGATCCAAGAGAAAAATATTTTCACATTTATGATTTGCATAAGTCCTTGCATTAAAGGCTTTGCTTTCTAAGTACAGGAAATATCAACGGCAATTTCCTTGCTTCTGAACAGCGGTGCTTCTCGAGAATTTCAGATACAGTACTTCTATTACAGAAGAATACAGGCGTTTTTAAAATGTAATCTTTTTATTTTTAGTTTAGGTATTGGATATGACTGTAGGGTTTATTATAAAAACAGAATACAATAACATTTTTTTATTTTTGTAGTATAAAATAACAGAGCAATACTTATATTGATTTAAACACCTAATCTACATAAATAAAAATGTAAATGTGCGTTTGTTCAAAATCGATCGATAACCCCCAAAGTTCTTCAACGATTATTTTGAAATGTTGACACAAACTTTCATCCAAGCGTATTTTTATTTACTTTTGAAAAACTGAAGCATCTTTTGAACATAACAACAACAAAACATATACTCAATATTTAACAAAAATGTAAGCGCCATTACATATTGTAAGCGCCATTGACTATAATAATAACAATAGTCAGCCGTTTCCTGTAATATTTCCATTATCAGCTCATTCCAAATTAAAACAATTATTTGTATTTCGAACTTTTAAGATAGGTTTTTGTGAACAAAGCCATCTGATGAAGTAAAAAAACACACACACTATCTATACTATTATTATAAAGAGGAAATTTGTCTGTTTGTATGTAGGGGGTAATCGCTAGAACTACTGAACCAATTGAAATTTTTTTAAATAAAAAGCTACACTTTCCCTGAGTAACATTGACTAGAATACATATTGATAAAAACATTTTTTATTTCAATATTTGTAAATTTAGTCAGTAAAAATTCACAAGATCAAGTGGGGCGTTAAACCCATATCGTCTAACAGTTGTAATACCAATAATTAAGCAACATTATTAAAAACTAAAAACCGACAATTGATAAATGAAACTTATATCATTCAAAACGTGCTGTGCAAAGACGTGCACAAACACATAAATTATGTGTATATGTTGCTGTTAAGGCAGGTAAAAAAAATAAACATTCTTTTAGGTTAGGCCTATACTGATGAATCAACACATATAATATTATTTCTTGAATGTATTTGGATTCATTACCATAGCAACCAATTGAATAAAATAAGCAGTTGATTCGGATGTCCAGCTTAGTACAAAATAATATTTTAAGTTAGGCCTAGACTGAACCAACACATAAATTATTATAAATTTATTATAAGTAAAACATATGTTTTTAGAAGGTTTCATTAGGGGTTGGCGTGCGGAGCACGCAGGTGTCACCTCTAGTTTTGTATAAAAAACATTTAGAATCCCTACTGTTGTTCCGGTGAAAGTTATATACTTACTATTTGTTACTTTAATTGCTGTAGTCATAAACTAGAAAAAACATTTTTATTAAACTTATAGAAATTCATTTAGATTTATATAGTTTTGTCTAGATTATTTTTAAAACACTTTCCCGGTATAGGTGATTCAAAATTATGGCAAACAATTGTTGTACATGATTAAACGTGCAAAAAAAGTATAATATTCATATAAACATATGTTCGAAAATGCTTTGTTTTCGAGCTATCCGCCATTACTTATGCGTCGTCAAAATGACGATGCACCATTTGCAGAATGCAGTATCTGATAAAATAGGTGCGTGTTCTTAATCCCCCTCCCAATACCTTCCCCAATCCAACGCCAGATGTCAGATGAACAGTTTCGTTGTTACAAATAGTATGCATCCTTGTTTACTTGAGCTAGCCGATACATAAGTGACAGTGTAACTTTTTAATTACTCCGCCAGACCCATAGAGAAAAAAAACTTTTGAATCTTACCAAAAATATTTAGTACAACTCAAGTATTTACCTAATAATATTTAATAAAAAATATATAAAAAATATTTTTACGATTTTAAATTGTTTTTAAATTTCTTGTTATAAATAAAAAGTAGTGTGCTTTTTTATTTAATTGAATAGTTTGATGTATAACTCTTTTTTTATATATATAGCCCTAAAATATGCTAGGATACAATTACATTTAAAAAAAATTAAAAAATTATTTTAGTACAGTAAAAAAAAAATATTAGTTAGTAGCCAATTTTACGATACATAAGTAATCCCGTGACAAAATTTTGACATAAGAAATCTAGGGTTGATATATTTAGAAGTAGGGCAGATATTGAGCTCAAACTTTGTATATCTTTTCGTTGCGTAACTGTGTATCAATACGAAAAAATAAGACGTTCTTGTAAATATTTTCAAAATGGTTGTTGTTTAAAATTTTTCGAGTTAAATATCTCAAAAACCTCTAACTTTACAAAAACATTACAGGAGACCAATAAACGTACTTTGTTAATGACAAACACAACTGTTTTTTTATTTTGTCTGTAGCTCAAAGGATAAACAACTTAACCTGGCATCTTCATTTTTGCGTTACATCTACACCCCTTATACCAAACATTAGCCGTACAACGGAGCTTGCAACTACGGAATACTTGGCGGCGGTTTGTAAAATCGTTCATGAAACTCTACAGCAGTTTACATCAAACTAGGACCACCGGAAGTACCTATTCTATTTGAGCGAAGATAATATTCCACGATCAAAACATTCTCCAGCGTGGTAGGAACCATTCCAGCTTGAACAAGATAGTAATAATGACCAACGTGGCCCATCAACAATCAAGAATGTAATCTGCTGTTTTAAACATCAACCACAGCTGCTTTAATTTCAGTACAGTTTATTTTGGCGCGTACCGTTTTGAATTTCACCAAAACTACAGTTGTCTTCAAATGTTTTTCTCTTGCACGATTAATGCCGTCTCTGGCTGTTTTTATATATTTTAATTGAAAAAAATTTTCAGCTTACTATTTTGGTTTATCTTTAACATTTCAGAAAGTGTAATTTATCCAAAAAGGAGATTTTTTACAAAATTGACTTTTACTTCATCAATCGCTGATAATAAATATTAATAATATAGACCTAATAAAAATATCATTGCCATCTTTTTCCTCCTAACATATATAGTTTATAAATTTAATGATAAGCTGGCTTAAGCAACTGAATACACTCACTGCTAATTTCTTTAACAATTTAAAAACAATACTTACTGTAAAATCTATATGCTACCCACAAGAAAATTTCTACAAGTCAATTAGTCAATTATTAATCAAAATTGGATAAGTAGTTTTTAAGTTGTAACATACAGTTTTCTCTTTATTATTTAGAGAAGAGGAAATTTCTCTCAATGGAGATTTTAAGATTTTCGCTATACCGTTCACGTCTGTTGCACATGTACGAACAACTACAAGAATATAAAACGTACAAGACAAATCCTCCGACATTTGACGTAAATGCTTATGCAAACTGCATTTATGACAAATTCCCTTCTTAGACTTGAGTCATGAGTATAGACTTTAAAGTATACGTTTTGAATAACGTAACACGAAATGAGTGATACATGAATTTTATAGTTTCTTTTTACAAAGCAGCTGACGAATAAAGATGCTAGTGTTATCCTACTTTTGAAGGATAACTTATCAAACTTTTTATTCTCACCGATCACTTTTTGGATGAGGTAAAATATAAGAACTCGCGATACGCTTTGCTTGTTTGATTTCGATGTTTTATTTTTCTTCATTGTATAAACCATTTATTTTTCTACACGTACTAGTATAAACCATAATTTTAATTTTATAGCTGACCGTTAAAGAAAAAGAAATCGACGAAATGAAATGGGAGGTGGTAAATTAAAAGGGTTTAACTAAATAGCTGTCTGAATTTAGTCACGTCACGCTACCGATGAAATGTACTTTGTTCTTCCTAATTTTGCAATTTATGTTAAATTAGTGTAGGCTACTTGGTGATACGTTGGTACAAGCAACAATATAAAAAGTTAACTCGTGACAACTATTTATTTGGCTCTCTAAAATATAATAATTAAAAACTGCTATTTGTATAATACAAAAACGTTTCCTGTTATTGAAGCGAAAACATCTTTAGACGCACCGAACTCTTTTTGTTTGAGGTAAAATGTACGAACCCTCGACACGCAAGACACTTAAAGTGAAACGCTTTGCGTTTTTGATTTCAATGATTCTTTTTCTTCATTGATTTACATACGTACTAATATAAACCGTAAATTAAAATAGATCGTTAGAGAATAAAAAGATGGAATAAAATAGGCAATGGTAAATTCAAAGGCTTTAGTAACGTTCGCTACCGATAAAATGGACTTTGTTCTTCCTAATTTTGTAAGTTGTCTTAAATTAGTGTAGGCTACTTGGTGATACTGCACCTCTAAAATGTACAAAGAGCTTTCTCATTTTTGAAAAATGTCTAAATCATAACGTGGTTGCAATGGTAGTGAATGTCAATGCATTAAAGAAACGTGTGTTGGTTTAGTATAGAAAGAACTTAAAATAATGCGTTAAACTTTTAATACTAATTAGCTGTTTATTATTAATATTCAACAACATGTATTAAAATGATAATAAAGTAAACCTTTCTCGATAATGTTCAAGAAACCTGTGTTGGTACAGTATTATAGGTTGAACATAAAATTGTGTTTTTCAATTATAATTTTGCTATAGACAATCCTGTTTGTGTTCATTTTTATATTTTAGATTTCTATTTCAAGTGGAACAAAATCAATTAAATAATGATACAATTTCGGATGAAACCAATAAAACCTACGATTTATATTGATGAAAGTTTTCACTTCTGTCGGCAGTCCCAAGACTGCTTTCTTATTCATTTATTACTAAAATGAAACATTGAATGAATGTAAAAGATAGTTATTGTAGAACAATTTTTAGTACATTACTCTATACTCGTCCATGTTGGTATCTTGGTCTTTATCATCTTTCAGGTTCTAACGCAGTTTTAATCAGTTCTGATCTCTTATAAATCTGGAATCACTTATGACCTGTAACTATCTCATAATTCGCCTTTCAACCGTGACTCCTGTTTTCGTTGTTAACCCGTAACTTCGCTGTCAAATAAAAATACGATCAGGTAAATATGACCAGTAAAACAAAAACAAAAATAGTTTGGAATTTTCATTCATTATTATTTTCGTGTGATCATTTGTAATAAATTTACGCTTACATATTAATCTACAATCATTATAACAATTCTATAGGAGACAGTTTAAAAAATATAGTCAATATATTGCCATTCTAAATACATGGTTTAAGATTATTAAACAAAATTCCGTCGTATTATGTATTTAAATATAAGCGATTATGTCTAACGACTGAAAATAAGAATCATCTTAACAAAACCTATATATATATAGGTACCTACATATACATATACATATGTAGGTTTTGTTCAAATTTATAACGATTTATACACATTCTACATTATGGAATGTGTATAAATCGTTACAAATTTGTAGGCTTTATAATTAAAACTTGTTGATGTATTAAAATCAACGTCTACTGTTCGCAAAATTAAGTTATAATATAAAGTCAAATATTAAATACTTTTATGAAAATAAAGAATGATCAACAATAAAGAATGTTCTACAAAAAAAGTACTAAATACATTCTGAGCATAATAAATGTTTACAAGATGATCCGAACTATGTGAAAAAGGTAACAACGTACACAAGTGGGTCAAAATGACCCAGATATTGATTTTTCTAGACAAAGAGGTCATAAATAAAACTAACTTCTAAAATGTTCTGTATAATACTGTATCATAGGAGTAAAAGCAATTCAACGCCATTGAATAAAAGGTCAATGCAGTTAACGAAAAACAAAAAATAATAAAATTGTTACGTGGGTCATATTGATCCCACGATGTAAGTTACAGGTTTAAGTTATTTAGGGATAGAGCAGTCGTCCATTGATACTAGACCCATCTACCACAGCCTTTGTAACGTTTAACCCGGAGATCCACAAAGATGTTGCTATTTTTAGGTTAATAAGCCTTACATATGGAACACTCTATATCGAAGCCCACTAAAGAATACCGTTGCGAGGCGGCCAATAGGATGGGCGCGCAGCGATGCCATATCTACTAGCCTCGAACACTCCTGTTATTTACCGCTCGAGGCTTGATCGCACAGTTTAAAGAATTATAAATGCGTTGAGCCAGCCGCAGTCAGTTAGAAGCGTGGGAAGAACGTGACAACGTCGCACTACGGCGATTGGAGCGTTCAAGGTCTCGGTGTACACAAGCCCGTCCCTCAACGGTATTCTTTAGTGGGCTTTGATTTAAGAACTTTTAAATTACGTTCAAAATATACGTAAAAATCATTACTCCAAAGTTGAACTGTTCGTTTCTATCAAAACAAAATACCGTAATAAGAAATATTCACTTTATTTTGTAACAGTTATAAAATGATATAATTTGTATTTAACAAGGAAATGCGTAAATTTAATTTCAACTTAAAACAACGAAAATAATTGAATAACGCATCTGAACCTCTGACGTGAGTTGAGAATATTACCAAAATTAAGAATTTGGAATTATAATTTGGTTGCAACTCAGCCTCCAGCCCCAACTCACACGTTGCTTCGTTATGCTCGCAGCTTAAAACTTTGCTTTGCGAGTTTGCACCTCACCGAATAGGTTGTGTTATTTTGTTAGCTAACGAACTAATGTCTCCTATATTTATTTGTTTACATAAAATCACATTAAAGTGCCATTCTAGTACGAAAAATATCCTAAACAATTTACTTCCTGTTGTTGGAAATTCAGGCTAATTAACTGGTCCGAACGACATAAAAAAACAACGTGTGTACCAAATTTGCACCAAATCGAATTCAAATCGGCCGTTAGAGTGCAAACACATATGTACTACAACGGTACACGCTTACGCTTTTGCAAAGTATCAACGGCCCTTC
>JAGFPH010000008.1:1358567-1405372 GCA_018207615.1 Philaenus spumarius
ATAAAATTTCAAAATTTCCGGATTTACACGGGTTTTGCCCGTTGTAGTACAAATATTATACATATTGTACACTATTTATTGACATCCCAAAACGTGTTCTTGGGACCATGAACGGTGCTCATTCACCACTACCGACCTTAGGACTCACTAAAAGAGTCACTGCAATAACTTTTCATTGGATATTCGCTGATAATTCGAATATTTTTAAAGTTACCCCTATATTCTTTTACTGATGTTTGAACTTCTTGCGTTAGGCTACTCAATTATTATTCCCGAGTGCCATGCGTATACAACGTGGCACTCGTGCAATCTTGAAAGAGGAACAATGCGGTCAGATTTCCAACCAAATCACGTTAACGTGCCGCAGTTGTGGTGTTATACAAGTGGACGTGGGGATGTCATTAGCTTCTACAGACACTCGTTCAGGGGATGAGGGAGGGAGGTACGACTAACGAGGTGACAAAGGAACCTCAATTTTTGTACGATTTGTACGGAAGAGTGTAATAAAGTGTACTTGTTATTTGGTAATTTGTATTCGCAAATGTACGTGATATCTTTTTACATTATTTAAACAAAAACTTAAACAGCCATTTTAAACTAAATATTATCGATGAATCTCTAATTATTTACGGTATACAAGTAATACAACTATTTAATAATACTCATTTTAATATAGTTCTGTTCAGTTTTGGAATAGTATGATTTTAACATAAAAATACAAATATACTCAAATATTTTGTAAAGTAATATATTTTTGTAAAGTTTCTTGATGTCTGATGTTAAAATTTGAAACTTAATCTTTGTTTTTGGTAAAATTTTCAATTGTGACATAATACTTCCAAAGATATTGTGTTTTTTTTTTTATATAAATATTAAAAGACAGATTGTTGGGAAAAGTGTTTTTTATGACCAATGTTAATACGCACAGTTCGCATATATTTGGTATTATTTTGTATACCAAGGCCGCTCCAGATGGTTGAGCTCTATTTAAAAAATATATGTTTAAGAAAGAGTCGGGTCAACCCTGGTACCCATTTTTTCCGATGTTTGCGACACTAGCACGCTGGTATTAATAGATCATCGCTTGCTGTTTAAGGGTCCGGTCTCCAAACGTTAAGTCAACTTCTTATTTTACTGTATCACCAAAGAACCTGATATTTCCACCATAGTTTTCAAAGTCGCTGAGAAGAATATTGACATTCCAAAAAAACATTTTAATTAATATTTTGTACTTTAAAAACTATAGTTTTTTTTTAGTAAAACCTGGGAATTCCATTCCGTAAGAAAATAAGACTGGAATTCGTGTTCGAAGTTGCATAAGTACTTTATCAGATTTCGTTCTGTCGGTCTTGAAGTTCCTATTCAACTACAAACGCATACTAGGCTTTACAAAATGCCCGATTCCGGCATGGTGGTCGCTTTCCTACACACCCAATGCTAACAATAAAGATTACGAAATTGCGATAGAATTATTTAAGGCAGGCCTCGCTCATAATGTCGATGGTTAGTGTTCGAGATACACCTTTCTGAAGTAATTTACATATCGGAGTCACTACTGGATTTCTGGTGGGTGTTATTCAAACAACAATAACTTTGTTACAGTCATGATGGAATTGAGACATAAATATTTAAATGTCTATAATTTATGACTAACTGAACGTGTGCGGGTTTATGTTGTTTAATATACGTTTGAAATGTTGTTCTTATTTTCTTAAAGCACCAACTATTAGTGAAATGTAACAGGAATCACATCCACTAACTTAATGGAAACAGCGGCGATCGCTAGGTTTCCACCTCGGCTAAATCTTCTAGTTTATATATATATAATATAGTCTCAGAAGCTTTGTCCTGACTGGCTTAGAATCAACTTGGAGCAAAAACTATTTAAGATACAAACACGAAAATTTAAAGGTATATTCTTATGGGGTCATAGAGGCACACCAAGGAAGGATTTTGCAAAACTTATATTTTAAAGTGCAAAAATTGTGAAAAATCAGATAAAACAACAGTTTGGATCAAAAGCTAGCAACACATGTTTCTTTACGTTCATTACCGTAGCAAATTTAGAATCAGTTTATTATTCTTCATAAAAAAATCTATTTTTAGGTTGGACTAACAAACTAAAAGGAAATACAAACAAAAATCAACGAAAGATGATTACTGCAGCCTATTATAATTTAATTCAAACATGTGTTGTCACTTATTGAACTACATTCAAATAGCTGATTCGGATCAAAAACTTAACATAATTTTAATTTAGGTCTACAATGAGTCAAAACACGTTTATTTGCACAACTAACAGTTTTTTTTTAAGATTAGGTCAAAACAAGCAAAAGGATTACGGTACTGTATTATAAGTCATACATATGGTGTTACATATTATATTGTTTCCTTTAGTTGGTAATATCAAAATTTGTTTGAAATGTCGATTATTGATTATTTAAATTTTAATGGTGAAATTACAAAGCATGCCTTAATTCGAATTATTTGGGATGGTCGTTATATTTCGTTCTCTGTCTTACATTAGCTATAATGTACAGGTCACTGTTTAATCGTAAATTAAAGGAACATATCAAAGTATACAATAAACTGTTTGCATTGGCTTCGCCATGTGTCGCCAACGGGTTGAGTGAAGCGAGCAGGGGCAGAGCCCCTAGTCTTTTGTAAAAGGATCAACGACCAACCGAAAGACGGCTTTTGTTTCTCTTTGCCGAATTGAATTTAAACTGGCAAGATGTTCTCGTAAAATTAAGACCTAGGCCTAAATGCCGATGCTGCACTCTAGACTCTCGATGTGTTGAGATTCCTTCACAACTACATCTACACACTCAAATACAAATAACCGTCTGTCTTCCGATTAATGGTTGCAAATGACCAGAAAACTTTTACTCACTGAACAGAAATACGTATGCTATTGAAGCAAAATGCACATTAGGTATATATTATTTAAAAGTTACTTTCAGTTTTCATTTTATATAAAATACCACCGATATTTTCAAAAGATCTTCTAGATGTGAAACTAAAATGTGTTTTGTCAAAACCATAAACAGCATGACTTCAGCATAGCTGCTTACGGGTACGAAATATATTAGTAGAATATGTTAGTCCCTCAACCTCCAGCCCCAGTCCACGCGCTGATTCGTTCCGCTCGCAGTAAAAAAACTCGCTTTGCGCGTTTGTACGGGTCGGATTTTGGATTGAGAGTCTCAAGTTTTGATCCCGGCCGTCGGCCTCGAATAAGAAGCTACCCTCCTCGGTAAAATCGTCCACGTGGATTTGAACCAGGTATTTGTAAGTTTTGATGGATTTTTGGACAACCAAAAAGCTATACGGTCGAGTAAAAAAAAACAAAATGTGCAGAATAAACTATTCAATTTATTTTTTTAGATAAAACCACAAATAAGTTTTATTCTAGAACAATAAATACCCGAAAACTGTTGTTACTTGAGGTCATAAAACGTGAAAACGACATGAAGCGAGTAAACCTATGTGTGCGAACACTTACATGAATGTATATATAAAACATTTTATCACCCCCAAAAAGGAGTTCTTGGGACCGTGATCGGTGCTCATTGAACACAGCCGACTTTAGCTCTCACCATAAGTGTCACTTTTATAGCTCATCGTTTTTAAGGAACCTCGCTAACAAGCTAATTCTCTACACTCGCAGACTCAATTGATCAGCTTTCATAGATTTTACTAACAATATACCCGGTAATAGGTAACATTTCTTATCGTCAGCAGAAACACATTTATTTGTTTTTCTATATGATCAAGCTTGTTAAAAATAAATTACAGAGCGACAGTAATGTCAAGTGTGCTACAGTCAAAGAATATGAAAATCTTCGCAACTGAACCGTGGATGATTTAATAACGCCTCCTTTTCTTACAGCCCTTTAATCTCCATTGATGCACTAGAAGCCTTTGACAAGTTTTATGTAGAAAATGATAAGTAATTTATCAACGTTACGAAACTAGATCTTCAGAAAGAGTAGCACCATTCCAGTATAAGCACCATCGACATGTAGCCTATCTTAACTCTTGCTGTGTTACCTATGTTTGTTGAAGCGTGAAATATTGCACACTTTTAGAAAGGTTCCTGTCAAAAGCACAATAAATGACGAGATAAAATAATTAGTATAAACAAACCAAAATGTTTTTGGCCTTACAGGAGTGTTGAGAACTTGAATGCGTTGGAAGTAGTTCTCTAGTAATAATAATGTTGTCTTAATAGAAGGCTCCTACGAACTTGAAGTCAAAACTGAAGAATGGTCAAATTTGCAAAAAAAATAAAAATAAAAATAAAAACATTTTCTGTAGGTTTCATAATGATACTCGTATAGCATTGCACGGTGTATGAATGCCGCCAGCACACCATTGCAGCAAGTGTTGACCACCGTATTCAAAATACAATGTATTTGAAAATTACATGATTATAGGCTACCATTTTGGCCGTTAAGTTATCACTGGTCTACATCAACACCTCTATTTTAATCTTCTTTTATGAAACCTATTTTGCGAATTTCCATAGGAAAGATGAGCTATTCCACTGATTATTATTTTGAGAACTAAGGTCAGGAGTGGTAAATGAGCACTGATCATGGTGCCTGGAACTCATTTCGGGGTGTCACTCAAATTTGTTTATGTATATGTATTTGCCGTATTTTCCGTCTGATTTGATCCAAATTTGGTACACTCGTTGATTTTCAAAGTCGCTCGGACTTGTTCTTTAGCAAAAAAATTCAACGACAGCAAGTGATTTTTTTCGAGATTCTGTTTACTATAATTAAAATTTTGAGGGGTTTTATATAAAATATGCATATAGGATATTATTCTGGACTATTGTTTTTTTTTCATGATCTTATAGCCGGTTCTGTACCTCCAAAACAGATCAAAACATAAAATACCATAAAAGTGCCATGTTGATTTTATCGTGTGTCTTCTGATTCGAGGCTGACTGCGCGGATTTTGCGAATTTGTCCACTGACATCGAAGCGATGCAATCCATAATTCTAGCCCACAAGGCCGACGTGCAAACTCGCAAAGTGGGGTTTTAAACTTCGAGGGAAACGAAGCAAGGCATGAGCCGGGCTGGAGGTTGAGGTGCAAACAAATTCCACTAATATATTTCGTACACGTATAAACTTATAATATTATATTTCAGCGCCTTCATGAGTGGACAAATTTAACAGATAATTGGTTGGAAAACTAAAACATATAAACTTAATTTTGGAAATTTATCAATCCAATTCTGCGGTGCAGCTGCATGATTGAATAAATTTGTAATATTATTAATATTTGAAACAAATATATTTTTATATTACAATAAATTAAATTCGAAATATACTATATAAAAACTACATTGACGAATAGTTGTCGCCAATAGCTTGAGGGGACGTGCAAGCATGGTTTTAGTTCGACAACACTTCACCCCGACTCAATATTTTCTAAAACCTCTGCAGAAGCTAAGTGGAGACAATATTTGCTCAAAAGATCCCCTTGATGGAATGTATATAGCCAAAATATTTAGACGTGATGATGGGTGCTCCCTTCTAAATGTATGCTTTTGTTTCTATAACTTACTACAGCCAAATATTTTTAGTGATCTTTTCAGAACAAAATCATCGCAATGTTAACATAACAAATAGTTTTGATATAGAGGAATGGTTGACCTGGATTTGGCTCTATTTTATTTTATTTGGGGATGCGCCCATGCTCTCTTCGCTCATTATCTCCAGTGGCGGCTGATTGCATAACCAATAAAAACAGATTATTGTATACTCTGATATTTTCATGGAAATGACGATCAAGCGATGACGCATGCATACATAATGTAAGAGAGACATCGAAATAAACACGACCATCTACAATAATTCGATTTGGCGGCAAGCGTTGTAATTTCACCATTAATATTTAAATAATTAATCATTTTAATATTACAAAAAAATTATATAACCAACTAAATTAAACACTATAGTAACACCAGATGTTTGACTTAAAATACAATAGGCCTTTTGTTTGATTTTAACTAATCTATAAAAAACTGGGTGAAGCAGAATTACCTAATTCTAAATTTGCCAAATTGGTTGCAAATAAAAGTGTTTTGGTTCATTGTAAGAGATTTATCCAAATCAGCTGTTTTATTTACAATATGTAACAACAGATGTTTGAATTAAATTATCATGTAGTAGGCTATGTATTTTTCGATGATTTATATTTCTATTTTATTTTATTTTGTTAAGCTAACTTAAACAAGATGTTGGTTGTGAAGAATAATAAACTAATTGTAACTTTGCTAAGTTAGTTGCTATGGTAGGTACCAAATTTGAACAAACATGGGGTGCCAAGCTTTTGATCCAAACAGCTATATATCTGTTATAGGGCTGTTAGTAAACCCTCGAATGTTCACTATTTCTTCGCTTTAAAATTAAAAAATTTTAAGTACTTTCTTAGTGTGCGTATATGAGCCCATTAGAATATACATTTAAATTTTCGTATCTTAAGTAGTTTTTGCTCCTCGTTAATTCTATGTCAGTCAGTTATTCAGGACAACATATCTTATATATATATATATATATATATATATATATATAAATATATATATATATATATATTATACATTTTACACTTGGACTATTCACTACACCGTGTAGTGTTCAAAATTATCTTTCATATGTAAAAGAAGTTTAAACATTTATTTAAGGACCTAGATAACAAATCAGGAAAATATTCAATTAAAACTCTCCAGACTTTTTTCATTCGAGAAGATAAAATCACTCCGATTACAGAATCAAATCATTCTATAAACCTGAACAGCATAAACAACCACAAAAATGTATCCTTTTACGATTCCCGTAAGTACTATGTTACTCAATTTATGTTTGAGAATTTGGTCGTCCTATCTGTTCCTCTGGTAATCCTGCATATACTGTACTTAGATTACCAGGTAAAGTGAGATTATTTTATAATTTAATCGTTAAAGTTTTAAAATTAGTTCAAGTTTTCTCGGAGGCACCTTTCTGTATTTTATTCTGGTGTAATTAGAGGGTGACAGTAAGAGGCTTATTGGAATCTAACGAACTTTAAAATCTGTTTGTTAAAATATGTTTTGGAAACTTTCTGCCTGGATCGTAACAACACACGTGTGTACTTTCAGAAACTGTTCTTATCAGTTTCTTTCCCCTAAAATTATTTGCGTAATAATAATTAAAGTTAACTCCTTAATACATATATTTTCTGCTATCTGCTAGAAACTTAAGCGTCCGCTTTGTTTTACTTCTTTATTTTTCTTCTTAAAGTGTTTTTACATAATTTTAAAAGATAATTGGTTTTGTCCTTTGTAGGGCTTACGGTACCTTAAAACCAAATTTAGCTAAAGGGTTTTGAAACAAAATTTACTATCGGAAAAAATATGTTATTAAATTGCGACTAATAAGTTAGGAACACACTTAAAAAAAAAAACACATGTATTAGTTAAAAACAAAATAAAATTTTAAAGGATACCACTCTTGTTAAATATAAAAAACCATAAAAGAAATATTGCTTACTTATAGGATAACATGTTTTCTTTTCACAATCAAGAAACATTACTGTATTCTCTTTAAAAGTACAAGCAACTATCAGTATACATTGAAAACAGTAATTGTTGTAGTTTTAGTATCCTTTGAATTGGGTAAAACTTCAATTTTCCTGGCAAACTATTATTCCAGTGAATGACGGTTTCCCGCTCAGAATTCTTTAGAAAAAGAAAGAATGAAGTTGAATTTGAAAAGTAATTAGAGAATAATTCAATGAACAAAAGTGACCGGGGTGAATGTAACCAGTACAAAATAAAAATAATAAAGTGGATATTTTATAATTCATTAATTTATTTTTAAAGATATGCCTTTTCCGAGATATTTTCATTTAATTTTTAGTTTTTTATTGGACTACTTTACACAAATATCTTCAGAAATAAATTATCTACAAGATATAATACGTTTGAGGGTTTATAACCCTTTTCACAAAGTTAATGTACTAAAACCCTACAGAAAACATTTTTTTTTAAGACCGAATTTTGCGTTTTGGGTCAAATATTGTAACAATTACTGCAGTTATAGCACTTTAACCTATTTTATTAAATTCACATGCTCATTTTACGTAAATTAAATTACATTTTACATCTTAATTAAGACTTTAGTAGTGTTAAAACCCTCTGAGGATGATGACTATGTCATAGAAATATACATAAGGGTAACGTATTAAACATAACTTACAATTTAGTTGTTAAGTTATTGTTTTTCTTCCTTGTTTTGTGGTTCGGGTTTTTATTTAAATCAGTGTGATTTGTCTCCACAGTGCTCTTTTATTTGTTTAACCTTAATTAACGCCTTACATATTTCAGTAGGGATTCGTTTCTGTGAGTAATCTGAAACACGGGTGAAATCTTTCGCCAGCTGTAACTATCTAACGAAGCATTTCCAGAACTATGAATAAATTAACTTGTTTTGTTATTTTTGCTAGTGGAATCAGCTCAGAAAGTGTTCGGAACATTATGCAAATAACTTATTATTTTAGCTCAAAATAATTTCAAAATATTTTGTTTCTATAGTAATTCTGGGTATTGTTGACAACTACCAAGAAATACATATTTCCTTTTTTTGTCAATATCTCTGTTGTTATTTGATCTACAGATAAAATAAAAAAAAACATTGAGTTTGTCATTAAAAAAGTAAACTTTTTGTCTTTTGTAATTTTTTGTAAAGTTAGCGATTTTTGAGATATTTGACATTAAAAATTATAAACGGCCGCCATTTTGAAAACATTTAAAATATTCTTCTAATTTTTCGTACAGTGATAAAAGGCTACGCAACAAATATGTGTACAAAGTTTGAGATCAATATCTTTTCTACTTCTAAAAATATTAATTATATTGTAAAAAACACATACAGACAGACAGACCGAAAACGGAAATAGATGGGACACATGTTATATTACATTTTTTGTTTATTTTGACATTATGAATTACGTGATAAAGTTTGTTCATATGGTTGCAAGACACCCGTATAGTATATACATGTATATTATAATAGTGCTTCCCATTTATTACTAAAAGAGAAACTAAAGAGTATTAAATTAAGATTTTATTCTCTATTTTTTTAATGTGAATTTTTAGTTTCAAAAGCCCTTAAATTTTAAATAATACACGACTTTTATAATTTTGGAAAGTAGTACGAACGTGTCCAAATTTCATAATATATGAAAAGGTTGTTATCATTTTGTTTGTGTACTACTAGGCGCCAGTGGTTTCTCATTCGCAGAATGAAAGGAATATCTTCTAATATTCTAGCCTCGCCATTACATGCATGCTTTTCATCTCGAATTTGATTTCTTTGTTAGTCAGTTTCATTAAAAATCGAAAGTTACAGACAGTCAAACTATTGATATTATTAAGTGTTATTTTACATAAGGCTTTCAAAACTGAATATTAAATTTATTATTCACTGTAGTGAGCACAGTAGGTACCCACTATCACAGCACGTTCCAACGCAATGCAAATGCAACGACCAGAGTCCCTTTTATCACACCGCTACTCGTCTTGAGTAGGCAACATGCGCAGGCAAATTGTAATAAATTGCGTAGTACCAAGACAATAGCAAAGGTTATCGGTTGTGGGATCTCTCGGATATTTACCAGTAGCTCAGCGCGTGACGTCAATCAGCGCTGGCCTCTTTATTATGTGGTACTCGCTGCATCCTTCAACAAACTGGAGTTTACATCAGGTCTCGAAGCGTGAGTTCAGTACGAATGGGGTCACGGTTTAACGACTGCGCTGGGAAATTGTTCCTTTCGTTATGGTTTTACTAGAACATTGCAAGGTCAAAAGGTTTAGGGAAGGGAAAGGTTTTGTGTTAATTTTGATTTTGAATTCAAATGTTCTTATTACCTAGTGGAGAAGGGAGGAAAGGTCATGTCCGCGAGATGATGGTGACACGACATAATGTAAAATAGTTCCTCAGTCGTTAGTAAAGTTGTGCTGCCAGACGCTAGTAGCAATTAAAATTGGTTGGTTCTGTTGAGCATTGCACAATCATGACGTCACAACAACAGATGATCAGAACACAAATCATCCAAAAGAACGTTCTGATTTTTCGTACAGTGATAAACGGTTACGAATAAAATAGGTATACAAAGTTTGAACTTAATCTCTTTTCTACTTCCAAAAATATCAAAATGGCGAGTAACTCGAAAACAAATTATTTCCGGACAGGTGTTCAATGGACATTTTTTCATCAGTATGATAAAATAATATGTAGAATCATTTCCTGGAGTTTGGCATCACCTTTAAAATACACTCTGTAAAAAAGTATTAGGTATTTTAATAATTTTAAATATGTAATAATAATACATTAATTTGTATGTACTATACAGAATGTCTCGCAACCATTGTACCAAACTTTACCATGTTATTCAGCAGGTCAAAACTAACAAATAATACGTACAATATAGCATGTGTATTATCATATGTTATCACATTATAACATGTGTATTATTATTATTATATGTGTATGCAACTATATTGCTTAGTTTAGAAGTTGTCTGTTTGTATGTGTTTACTCACCATCCATGTGTATCACATTGGTTTACACACATTTGCTAAATTTTATTTTGCTTAAGTTATCAGTTTCAAGATGGCAGCCTTCAAGATACAAAAACTGTAGACATTTAAAGACAAACCCAATAATGTATTAATTTGTATCATTGATTTAAGGACATCTGAGAAAATGCAATAATTCTGGCCGAAAGTAGTTTCCATTATCGCTTCCCGTGAATCACCATGAGATGATAATAAGCAAGAAAAGATACATGTTATGTAGTATTATTTTGCTAGTTTCGGCCTTCTGAATAACATAGTAAGATTGGTAGAATGGTTACGAGACACTCTGTATAAACATAGGGTGTTCCAAATTTGTTTAAATCTCTTTATTATTGTCTTGGTCTGACAGTATGTAAAGATGTTTGTAAACAAAAGGTAATATTACATAAATTAAATATATTGTCAATTTTACATTAGCTAATTGTTAATTTGTTTAATGATGGAAGATATAAGTACTATATTATAAGAATGTAGGACGTTGTTGTTTATTGTCGACTCAGGTGGAGTATCAAGATAACGATATCAGGAAACATTATCTATTTTATGTTATTGCTAAAAACATGTTATCTTTGGATTTATTTTACCAACAGTAAGGACAGAAAACGGTTAAAGGGAATGTACAAAAATAACGCTCAGACAGAAATGTTCGAAATAAGCGCACATAATGAAGAGTCGTCGCTAATTCATGATTGAGGTAAATTATTATTTGAATAATACGTTGTTTAGTGAAGCAGAATTGCTATTCTGAAAAAAAGGTTGAAGTATCTAACAAAGTATATTGTCAGAGTTTTATTACAGTTTGTAAACAAATATATTAATATTGTATAAATTAAGAGTGATTTAACAAATAGGCAATACTTTCAATATTATTAAGATTTAGGTAAATTTCAAAGTGTTCCATTTAAGTTGACAGCTATTTTCAAATTGATCGTAATAAAAAATAATAAACTCATTTTACTGCCTTTCTTTTAGAAATTTAAAATTGAATTATAAGTTTAATAGCACACCTAAATCAGCGTACAATATGATTGTAAAAAAAATCGTTTAAGGTTTACTTGATGATTATTGTTTAGCTTCAGTATTTTTGTACTATACATTTTTGTTTATTGACAATCTAATAAAATTAAAGTATAAGTGACACCTAAATCATCTGACATTGTGACCAAATAATTTAAGGTTAGCTCGGTGATTATCGTTTAGATTCGGGTTTTCTTGGAGTATACATTTTTGCTTATTGACAATTTAATAAAATTAAAGTATAAGTGACACCTAAATCATCTGACATTATGACCAAATCATTTAAGGTTAGCTCGGTGATTATCGTTTAAATTCGGGTTTTCTTGGAGTATACATTTTCGTTTAATGACAATCTATTAGAATTGAATTATAAATTTAGTTGCACACAAAATAGCCAATCAGCTGACAATGTGATTGTGACAAACTCATTAAAGGTTAGGTTTGGTGATTCTCGTTTAGCTTTGGGTTTTCTTGCCAATACCTAAATCTGCTGACACTGTGATTGTGTCAAACTCATTTAAGTTTTTAGTTTTGGTGATTATCGTTTAGCTTTGGGTTTTCTTGGAGTATACATTTTCGTTTAATCACAATCAATAAGAAGTATTATGAGTTTAATTGCACATAAAATAGCCAATACCTAAATCTGCTGACAATGTGATTGTGCCAAACTCGTTTAAGTTTAGTTTTGGTGATTGTCGTTTAGCTTTGGGTTTTCTTGGGGTGTACATTTTCGTTTAATCACAATCAATTAGAATTAAATTATGAGTTTAATTGAACATGAAATAGCCAATACCTAAATCTGCTGACAATGTGATTGTGCCAAACTCATTTAAGGTTAGTTTTGGTGATTCTCGTTTAGCTTTGGGTTTTCTTTGAGTATACATTTTCGTTTAATGACTATCGATTAGAATTGAATTATAAGTTTAATTGCACACAAAATAGCCAATACCCAAATCAGCTGACAATGTTATTGTGACAAACTCATTTTAAGTTAGTTTTGGTGATTATCATTTAGCTTAGAGTTTAGTTTTGGTGGGTTTTCTTAGAGTATAAATGTTTTTTTAGTGAACATCTATTAAAATTTATAATTTTTGTCTTTGTATTTACAAAATGTTTAAGTTATTTTTATTCAGAACGACATCGTACTAAAATTGATTGTAATGAGTAGTATATACAACTTTGTAAAATGTAATATAATGTATATGAATTAATAATACTAATTTTAATATTTAAATATCCACTAATCAGTGTAAAAGTACATCAAAATAAAAAGTGTTAAAATTATTTAATTATTACAAAATATCACGTTTTTGTATGCCATCCATAGTATTTTGATTAACTTTGAAATTCATATTTACAAAACCATAAAACGAATGTATGAAAAATTGATGTAACTAACCACACAATATGTTACGAACAGTAAATATTCATTCTAACAATAAAACAATGATTTTATTCACTATAACGAACACTACACTTAAAATTATAGTATTTTTTTACAAACTGGTTGCTACATAGTAACAATGCAGCAAACAGAATATTTTCTCCTCAAAACCCTGCATACTGTTATGTGTCACTTTAACAAAAGGTAAATTCACCTCTTCAGATTGTAATTGTAACTTACTTTTGTAACACTGAGTACTATTAAAGATTACAATAAAATTAAGGAGGCGTGTCATTCTTAAATATCACTTTATGAAGAACTACAGAATTTGACTTTAAGAAAGGCAATCTGGAGTCGGGAAACGTTTTAAAACTGTTTAAAATAGACTTAGTGAATAGAACAAACAGGCGAAAAGTTTAGATTAGTTCAGTGAAGTAATTACAGAGCAATGTAACTAAGAATATGTCGACAGTCGTCGGGCCGTGTGGTTTGTACTGTGGGTTATTACAACGAGTAATTAGGTTGGCTTTGAGAATTAGGGAAATATCAAAGGATTTATTTCTTTGGAGTTACACTATCATATCGTTTATAGTAATTTATTAAACTGACATAAGCACTTTAATTTTCCATACAAAAAATATTATTTATGTGTCATTTAAGAAAGAAAAACAATTAAAGAAAATTGTTTTAAATTTGTGAATTTTTGCAAATCGAGGCTTTATTAAAATCGTTTATTTTGTGAATTATTTGGAAAACTAAGTCCAATTCACGTTTTTTACAAACGATTAGTACCGGTATATAATATACGTTGTTAAAGCTGTTATAAATGTTGTCCACGTAAATGAACATTGGTCAAATACTTTATCTCACTCTGAGTACTGATTAAGATTTATTATTGTTACGTCGCCAGCTCACTTTAAAAAAAAAACACTCCAGTTTTTAGATTGTGTTGTCTAAATCCGCAAGTTGCTCCACTCTCCGCCTTCATTATTCGAACCGGCTTAAGGTCAAGTTGTAAATAAAATCACCTGTCTGTTTCAAATAGGTACGGTCCTCCGTTAAATAACCTTGAAAAGTAAAATCGTGTTACAAATGGATCGAAGTATCAATCCACATAGCAATCCGACAACGCGTTAACGTTTCTACTTCTTGTGTGTCACATGTTCAGAATTTAACTATTGACGAGATTTTTTCCATCCGTTGCATCCGCTAGTCCTAAATCTCGTGACACTACACTGCACTTGACGGAGAACTTAAGAAAGAAGATGAAGGGGAACTATGATTGCATGTTGGTACATTCATGCAGAACATGAATGATTTTCTTGGTCGAGTTAAATGTTAGGTACTTAGTCTGCATTAGTCCACACCTTTGAAGGGTTGTCATCTTAAGGCTTGTCCGTATTTTGGTTC
This sequence comes from Philaenus spumarius, assembly GCA_018207615.1. NCBI lineage: Eukaryota > Metazoa > Arthropoda > Insecta > Hemiptera > Aphrophoridae > Philaenus > Philaenus spumarius. Next base: position 1,373,015 of record JAGFPH010000008.1, read on the forward strand.
AAAGAATTAAGGCAACCCTAACAAAATATGCATAGCCTAATAGATCAGAAACACACAATATTTTCACTTTATACACTTCTATAATACAAAAATACTTAATATTTACCATACTTCATATCAAACTACAAACTAGGGATATTCTATATAAATCGTTATTCACGATTTTATACATCAAATTCAATCCGATGTGTATAAAAAGGGCCGAAATGTATTCGATTCTTCAATGTATCGATGCAAGTTATACAAAAATAGGCTAAAGGTTTAACTTACAGTCTAGAGTCACAGTATGTATATAACAGCATTTAACAATGGGCTCTACAAATAAAGCAAATTTTACGCAAAAAAATATATTTTTCGTTAGTTTAAGTTCAGTTTTGTTTTTGGTGGCAACTCAGCCGATATTGGAAAATTCTTCCGTGGCTGTTAAATCATAAGTACCACATTGTACCCTTCTGAAAATGCCTTATTTGGATCTAAGAGAGATAGTAAACCGACCTTAAACTAGTGGATGAGGTAGCACATTCCACTTACTCATGACGTAGGCCTTCTCTGATAGTTAAAGTGGAAGTTTAAGGGTAAGCATTGTCTAGGAGAAATCAAACTGAATACTGATGGCGGTGCTAACTCTATGTTTTGATATTATTTTGAATTAAACTTGATAAATTTGCTCTGTTATTCAAAGTAAAATAGTTTTTGTAATTTCCAAAAAAGGTTTAAATGATTTCCCTATATATAAATGTGAGTTTAGCTTTCCTTACGATTACGCTAATTCAATCACGATATTTTTGACCCTAGATTGAACCAGTACCTCAATAGTATGTTTCGTATTATTGGTGAATTTCCAAAGGAAAGATGAGCTATTGCAGCGATTAAAATGGTTTGACCATAAGGTAGTCAATGAGCACTCATCATGGTCCACAGGACACATTTTAATGTATCATTGAAAAGTAAGCTTATATGTATATATGTGATCACTCTGTGACGGCTGCATTTTACATCCTACATGGACCACATTGGCATTGAACACGTTTGTTTTCTAAATAGGTCGGAAGAGTTCGTTAGGCAAACAAATTCAACATCCGGAAGAACGTTTTTTGACTGGTAGAAAAATATTTTGAGGTTATTTTGAGGGAAACCGTCATTCACTGGACTAATAGCTTGCCAGGAAGATTTAAGTTTTACCCAATTCAAAGGATACTAAAACTACAACAATTACTGTTTTCAATTAATACAGATATTTGCTTGTACTTTTAAAGAGAATACAGTAATGTTTCTTGATTGCGAAAAGAAAGCATGTTATCCTATAAGTGAACAATATTTCTTTTATGGTTTTTTTATATTTTAACAAGAGTGGTATCCTTTAAAATTGTATTTTGTTTTAACTAATACATGTGTTTTTTTGGTTTAAATTGTTTCTAACTTATTAGTCGCAATTTAATAACAATTTTTTTCCGATAGTAAATTTTGTTTCAAAACCCTTTAATTAAATTTGGTTTTAAGGTACCGTAAGACAAAGGACAAAAAAATCTGTTAAAATAATATAAAAACACTTTAAGAAGAAAAATAAAAAAGTAAAACAAAGCAGCCGCTTAAGTTTCTAGCAGATAGCAGAAAATATTAGTATTTAGGAGGTAACTTTTATTATTATTACCCAAATAATTTTAGGGGATAGAAACTGATAAGAACAGTTTCTGAAAGTACGTTGTTACGATCCAAGCAGAAAGTTTCCAAAACATATTTTAACAAACAGATTTTAAAGTTCGTTAGATTCCAATAAGCCTCTTACTGTCACCCTCTAATTACAGCAGAATAAAATACAGAAAGGTGTCTCCGAGAAAACTTTAACTAATTTTAAAACTTTAAAGATCCAATTATAAAATAATCTCACTTTACCTGGTAATCTAAGTACAGTATATATGCAGGATTACCAGAGGAACTGATAGGACGACCAAATTCTCAATCCTAAATTGAGTAACATAGGACGGGGATAGTAAAAGGAAACATTTTTCTGGTTGTTTATGCTGTTCTGGTTTATAGAATGATTTTGATTCAGTAATCGGTGTGATTTTATCTTCTTGAATGAAAAAAGTTCGGAGAGTTTTAATGGAATATTTTAATGATTTGTTATCTAGGTCCTTAAATGTGCAAACTTCTTTTACGTGGGAAAGAGAATTTTTAACACAACACGGTGTAGTGAATAGTCCTAGTGTAAAATTTGTAGTATGTATATAAGAGGCTTTGTCCTGAATCACTGGCATAGAATTAACGTGGAGCAAAAACTACTTAAGATACAAAAATTTAAACGTATATTCTAATGGGCTCATATACGCACACTAAGAAAGGACTTTGAAAATTTTTAATTTTAAAGCGAAGAAATAGTGAACATTCGAGGGTTTACTAACAGCCATATAAAAGATATATAGCTATTTGGATCAAAATCTTAGCAGAACATGTTTGTTCAAATTTGGTCCCTACCATAGCAACCAACTTAGCAAAGTTACAATTAGTTTATTATTCTTCACAACCAACATCTTGTTTAGGTTAGCTCAACAAAATAAAAGAAAACAGAAATTAAAATCATCGAAAAATACATAGCCTACTATATGATAATTTAATTCAAACATCTGTTGTTACATATTGTGAATAAAACAGCTGATTTGGATAAAAACGTTAGTCCTACAATGAACCTAAATACTTTTATTTGCAACCAATTTGGCAAATTTAGAATTAGGTAACTCTGCTTCACCCAGTTTTTTTATAGATTAGTTAAAATCAAACAAAAGGCCTATTGTATTATAAGTCAAACATCTGGTGTTACTATAGTGTTTAATTTAGTTGGTTATATATATATAGATATATATATATAGATTTTTTTTTTGTAATATTAAAATGATTAATTATTTAAATATTAATGGTGAAATTACAACGCATGCCGCCAATCGAATAATTGTAGATGGTCGTGTTTATTTCTATATATCTCTTACATTATGTATGTATGCGTCATCTCTTGGTCGTCATTTAAATGAAAATATCAGAGTATACAATAATCTGTTTTCATTGTTTATGCAATCAGCCGCCACTGGGGATAATGAACGAAGAGAGCATGGTCGCAGCCCCAAATAAAATAAAATAGAGCCAAATCCAGGTCAACCATTCCTCTATAGACTTATCTTCCCATCGACCGAATCTATGAAAATTAAATTTGTCGTGTGAATTTAAAGACAGGAGGTTTTCGTATCTCATTTTGGAAAACCCCTAAACTAGAAATCAGAATTTTGATCTAAATATCAATTTTCTGTACATTTTTTAAAGAAAGTACTTGGTATTACTAATTTCAAAATTTTGGAACCTATAAATTTCAGACAACGATCGAAATATTTCCATGATATTTTCAGCCAGAAATTTGAAATTTGGCTAAAAATGTAAACTAATATGAGAAGTCGGAAGTTTTAGGAAGAATTAACACTTTCCATTAAATTATTTTGATAGCTTTTTGCTGTGCGTCTTTACTTTATCCCGTTTGAATTGGGCTAAATCAGGAACAGTGCAGCTATCACAAGTTCAAGTGATTGTTAGTTTTAGAAGTGTGTCACAGGGCGTGCAACCAACAAATGTGTTAATTGTCTAAATGTATTGATAGATGGACTAGGTGTTCAATTTCAATAAATACTTAACAAATAAAAAACTATTCATTTTGTCTAAACTGAACGGTAATAACTAGCGTTACTAGAAGCATATTAGGTTCTAACTGTAGTAAACTGTACGAGCGAATTTAACCACTGTGTCATTCTGATGATTATGACAAGTTTTCCTTCTGAAGTCGAGGAAGGTGCGGTTACATTCAAGTCAATTGAATATCACCCGTTTATTAAATGATTATCAGCATAACTAGGTTCTAAGCTGTAGAATTATTGTGGTTACGAAAGCAAATGATAATAAAATAATATTTATAAAAATACTATTATAAGTGACCGTTTTAAAGCTGGAGAACAACGAGTTGCATTGTTACCAACTGCGAATATTAACAAATAAATTACCTACTTAGTAAGAATACAATGATTATGTAAAACATAAATAACATGACCATCTTACAAACACAAAGACTGTATTCATAGCTATTGTTGTGTCTGCATTCTGTTATTTTACTGCCCGAATAAAGTGTAAAACTAATAAACGTCCGAGAGCTTGCATTGTGGGGTAAAAAGATAAATCTGTTTTTAGTTTTTCCCTAGTAAATTGCATTTAAATTAATTTGTTTTAAAGTAGGCTATTCATGTAGATATATTCATGTTTTAACTTGAGCAAGCTTTCATTGTTTAAAAGAGTTCACGAAAAGAATAAGAAACCTTGAAGGCTACAAATCAAAATGTAAAACTCGACGGTTATAATTAAAAGAAGCGGGTGACAACTGGGAAGTCGTGGTGGGCCCCGCCCCTAGCTAATTTATGGGCTGCTCCAGGACAAAGAAATAAATTAACACAGGTCAACTGCCAAGCTTAACCATCATGTACCTTCTCTTTGGTAAACATTTCATTTCATGTTCAAAGGACTTTAATTCTTTGGGTTTAATCTGAATTTAGTAAAGTGTGATTCGGCATTGAAGTGTCGTTTTATTTACTATTTTAATTTGTAGAACTTAAACCAACAATATCTAATAACTATTTAGCTTGACTTTAAAGAAGATAAAATGATAAAATAAAACTTGAAAACTAAAACTCTCAACTAATACTTTTACTAACTCAATCGTGTTTCAACGGAAATGTCACCATCTTCAAAGTTTTGCCCTATTTTTGTTCAGTTCAATTTCTCCAGCCTTCCAAAAACTGGAGTTCTAGGCAAATGTCCGGTTGGCCCGTTCGAAAGGAGGTCATGTAACGCTGCCATATCTTCTAACATTATTTTAACGTACATTTAAAAACATGTGCTAAATTGCTTAACAATTTCAGAATAGTAAATTAACATAATGTATACAATTAAGTTAAATTTTATTTCTGCTTTTGGAATAATACACGGGTTTTTATATTATTCACACATAATTTGAATTGGTTAATATAACACGTGAAAACTGAGCACTGGGCATTATAAATTACTAATAAAAAAACTATGTAGCTTTAAAATCTAATTTATTAAAAGACGTTAAATAACCCAGAAAAACCTAGAAGAATAGTGAAGATATCGAAATGCTTCTACTGTTTGGAATCATTTTAAGGAATAGTAAAACAAATCCAGGTCGGAAATAGCAAAGAGGCAAACCATATTGTTTCATTTCATTATTTTTAGCACCTAAATTCTTTGTGAAACCAAAAAACATATTTAAAAAGCAGTCGTGGGACTGCAGACAGAAGTAAAAACTTTCATGAATATCAATGGTTGGTTATATTGGTTTAATCTGAAATTTTATAATTATTTTTATCTTGTCCCATTTAAAATTTAAATCTAAAAAGTAGGAGATAATAAAAACATAAATTACTTCAGTCAAATAATAATTAAAATTCAAAATTTTGGGATCAACCGAACCAACACAGGTTTCTTAAAAATGTTCAAGAAAGGCTTACTTTATTATAATTTTAATATCTGTTGCTAAATATTAAAGTTACAATCTATTTTGCATTAAAAGTTTAACTACAGTATATGATGTTATGTTAGGCACATACTGAAAGAACAAACGTTTCTTTGAATGAATTTACATTCATTACCATAGCAACCAACTTAAGAAATTTAGATATTTTTAAATAATTAGAGAGCCCTATGTCTATTTTAGAGGTATCACAAAGTACACTAATTTAACACAACTTCCAAAATTATGAAGTGCAATGTCCATTTCAGATTTATTACCATGTTAACTATTTTAACTCAACTTACAAAATGAGGAAGCACAATGATCCCCTTACAGCTATTGAGTTTAAGCCTTTGAATTTACCACCGCCTATTTTATTTAATCGATTTCTTCTTCTTTTACGATCAGATGTTACATTTGTGTAAAAAAATAAAAAGAAGAAATCATCGACGAAATCAAAAATGCAATCCGTCTCAATTCAACTGTCTCGCGTATCGAGATTCGTATATTTTAACTCATCCAAAAAGTGGTAGGTACGAATAAAGAAGTTTTCACTTTAAAATACTATAAATACATCTACTAACGCAGTAAGGACGGAAAATACCTTACTTAGCTTCCCACGTAATTATTTTAAATAAAATATCGCAATTAATTTCCCGGCGACTAGCGCGTTTTACGGTAAATAAAGAAACCAACACAATGTATTTCTCGGGCAAGTTGCAGCGTAAGATGGGACGATAATGGCCTCTTGTTAATTTGCATACAAGATGTGTATCCGAGTACTCAAGCCACTTATTGGTATCAGGTAACTAAAGGAAATGTCGACTTTACTGGATTTATCTCGCTAAGGAATCACTCAAGGCTGCGGAATCTTCCGGGGAAAGTTTAATGTTGGGAAAGGTTTTAAAATTGCGATACACTTTATAATGCGTGTTTTTTCAGGTTACATCAACTTGTCAGCGAATAAATGGAAGAATAATGAGTTTTGTTGCTGGTTTTGCCAAGGGTTCCGCATTGTTAATCTGACTGTGAATGGTTAAAGGAGGGAACCTGGTAGTAAACAGAAAACACTACCAGTTTGTTATTTATTCTGATTTGTTAGTAGAGCAAGACTCCTAAAGACCGTTTATATTGCAGCGCTAGTATGGAAATTAAAATTCGCGTTATCCCTGTAATTTTAGTTTTCCTATAAATCTTATAACATCTAAAGAGGTTTTGTTTAGAAATAAATTTCATAAATGAGTATAAAGAAATAAGTTTTAAATTAAATGTTGATATCTATAATGTAAGCCCCACATAGTAAACAACTTTTTTTTTATTTTGATTGTTAACAAATTTGCAAAATTTGCATATAGTTTAGGAGAAAGGCGACTGTGGTAAACAAACAAAATACTACAACTTAACATCAGTTAATAAAATCCGTATATAACATACAGGAGCACACACAATTTTCACTTATTATATAATACATAAATACTTTATGCTTGCCGTATTTACGTCAAACTACAAACTAAGGATATACGACATACATCGAGAAATAAGTTTTAAAATAAATATTGATATCTATAAAGTAAGCCACACATAATAAATAACTTTTTTTTTAATTTCGATTATAGCCCAGTCGGTATAGGTTACAACTACCAGTAATTTGCAATACCGCTGAATTTTTTTTTATAAGTAGGGCCTACATTAAAGTATGTAGATTAACATATAAAAAAGTTTACCAGTCTATCAATTTCACAAAGTCGAAAAAAAAATCGTTTTTTTATTATCCTTAATATTTCGAGCTGAGATGAAGATAGAGGAAAATAAAAAATACCACCGTGTAGGAGAGGAATTTTTCAACAAAAAAGGTCATTTGTATTTATTTCGTCCGAGCAATGGTTTGTCTGGAAAAAATTCGATAATGCAGGTATGTATTTTGCAGCAAGGGAAATCACTAAAAGGGGACATCTTATTCATATATGAAGCGTTGGCTCATTCTAAATTTACCGAATTTTAATATATCGAATTGAAACTTGACATAGGAGTTAAAATACATATTTTAAACATTTATGCTGAGTCTCAGCTTGTTATCTTGAAAATGACCCGATCTAGAACCACTTGACTTATTAATGGGTTTCTCGATTTTAGGAGTACCGGACCCACCAATTCATTTTAAACAGCTCCAGTTTAGAAAATTTTCAAAATATCAACCTGAAAGTTTTTTTACAAGTTAAATATATATAGATTCAAACAGGATCCAGGAGTATAAACCTTTTTTATTATTTACTTTTCAAAAGAAATAAATACATATGACCTTGTTTGTTGATAAATACCTCCCCTACACGGTAGTATTTTTTATTCTCCTCTATCTTCATTCCAGCTCGAAATATTAAGGATAATCGAAAAAAAATGATAATCGATTTTTTTTTTCGACTTTGGGAAATCGATAGAATGGTAAACTTTTTTTTATGTTAATCTACATATTTTAATGTACTTATAAAAAAAATTCAGCCGTATTGCAAATTACTGGTACTTTGGTCTAAATTGGCTAAATTGACCTTTACCGACTGGCCTATTATTGTAGTCGATTTTTACGATTCGATACATTGTACCAATCCGATGTGTTTAACAAGGGCCCAAATGTGTACATTGCATCATTGTATTTTTAATCGATGAAATTTAAACAAGCCTGAAGTTCTAATTTACAGTCCAGTGCATTGTAGAGTGCATGGAATATGCGATAATTTTTGACTTCAGGACTTTGTTAGGAATAGTTAGGAGGTAAACATACTAAAAAGTCTCCACCCCTAGAAGGTGAGCTAAGGGCGGGAGGGGTTGAAAAGATCCAATTGTTTTGATGTTTACTTATATCTCGGAAACAGCGCACTGTAGAAAATAATGTTTTAAATAAACTTGAAGGCTAATTAAATTTTCTATAAAATTGTTCATTTACATATTTGTCGCACTCCCAACAGTTTTCGAGATATACGTTATTAAAAGTCGATAATTTTCGAAATAATAATTTTTTGCCTCACTCTTTTTTTAAAACATTTATTTAGTGCCTCCCATGATTGTTTCTCAGAAAAACTACCGAAAAACCAAGTTGTAGATGATAAAATTTCCTTCAATTTTATATACATTTTTGCCATTTTATTTTCAACAGATCTAAAGTTATCGAATTTTTTAATATATACGCTCTATTTCGATGTTCCTCTAGAAATGAGTATGTTGAGAGCCTGTTGCGTTTTAACTGCTGTAACTTGCTATCATGCTAAATAATAACACTTTAAAAAGGAATTAAGGTAATTGCAATCAAAACACAACAGTTTTTTAATAATTATAGCTTTTATTATATTATTACGAATCATATAATGAAAGTATTTACTTGCACTGAAAGTAATTCAAAAATGAAATCAAGGTCACCCGTACCTCATGCCCGGTAAAGGATAACAAAGGCCGGCCATATGGTTTCTTTAAAAATTCATAGGGGATGGGGTTCTTACTCGCGCCCTTATTGTTTATCTTCAGTTCACTTCAAACGTTCGTCGAACGTTTTAGAGACAGTTTTTGTGTCTGTTATGCGTCGGTTTTTCGTAAACTTTTTGATTTACGCGAACTGTCTCTAAAACGCTTGAAGAACGTTTGAAGTGAACTAAAGTTAAGGAATAAGGAAATAACCCCAAATCTCCACCCTGTATTTTGGATGAAGCCAGGTGGCTTTATTCCCTTTGTTGCCCTTTACTGCGCGTGAGGTACTGGTGTATTGGATTTCATTTTGAGTTACTATCAGTAATACATGTAAATACTTTCATTATATGATTCGCAACCTTCTATATTTCTATATAAATGAAAAAGTTCGTTTTTTTCAAAATCTTAAATCTCCAAAGTTCTTCACCGATTGCTTTGAAATTTTGACACAAAGTTTAATTTAAATACATGCGTATTTTTATATACTTTTTGAAAAACAACGCCATTTTTAGAAGTAAAAACAAAGCAACTATAGTAAATATTTTACGGCTTTGGGAGCTTCATACAAAATAATAAGTAAATATGTTTATTGTTGATACAGTAATCAGCTGTTTGCTCTAGTATTTCCATTAACAGCTCTTTCAAACTTTGAAGCAATTATTTATTTGTATTTCTAACTTTTAAATTATGTTTTTATTAAAGTACAGACCATGCTGGTTCTTTTAACCTTTATTATAACTGCTGTTATAAAATTACGAAAATAATTTGAGTTGGACATTTAGCATTATTTTACCATCTTAGCTTTATGGTTATTATTAATTCTACACCTTTAGGATAATTATGAGTATAGAAGGTTCCAACGGTGTTGGCGTGCGGATCACGCAGGGGTCTCTCCTAGTAATATAATAAAAGCTATATTTATAAAAAGTGTTGTTGTAAATGTTATTTATCATGATAGCAAGTTACAGCAGTTTAAATGTAACAGGCTTTCAACATACTCATTTCTAGAGGTACATCGAAATTGAGAGTATATGATAGAAATTCGATAACTTTTGATCGGTGGAAAATAAAATGGCAAAAGTGTATATAAAGTTGTAGGAAATTTAATCTTCTACAACTTCGTGTCTGACAATTTTTCTGAGAAAAGATCATGGGAGGCATTAGAAGCAAATGTTTGACAAAAAGAGTGAGGTAAAAATGATTTTTCGAAAATTATCAATTTTCAATAACGTATACCTCGAAAACCATTGGGAATACAACAAATATGTAAAGAAACAATTTTATAGTAAATTTAATTAACTTTCAAGATTGTTTGAAACGTTTTTTCTACAGTTCACCGTTTCCGAGATTATAATAAAAATGCTAAAGTTGGACTTTTCAACCCCCCTCCCGCCTTTAGCTCACCTTCTAGGATCGGGGACTTTTAGTATGTTTACCTCCAAACTATTCCTAACAAAGTCCTGAAGTCAAACATTATCACACATTCCATGCACTCTACACCCCTCTTTTGAACACTCATTGACTGGACTATAGGCGCAGTATATTTCCACTTTGTAAACATAGTTGGTAACATCAATTAAATTGTTTTGTATAACAGAAATGTAAGCAGTAGAAGTTCTAACTTACAGTATTTATTCGCAACATGCAATAGTAGAATGTGCTCAGGTTACCAGCACTACTCTATTTCTTAACAAAAAAACTCTTATGCAAACATAACACCTGAGGGTTGTAAATTAAATTTACCCCCATTCTTTTCTAGTGCAGATGAGCGTGATCATCAATAATTCAAACTTAAAAAAAAACTAAATACAACTACTCCCTTTAAATATAATGAAAACATACACTTCACTGACTGCTTAAATCAAATACTAACAATATAAACCAAGTATAAAAGATCAAGCAACAAATCTAAAAGTTGAATATTTAATAAGTAAATTAACATAGGCAACTTTCAGCCATCTTGCTGAGCGGATAGACATAAAAGCATTGCCAGATTTTTCGAAAATAAAGTACTACCAAGAGCTTTTGTTTCTTTGCAATTCTGTTCAATTTGACAACGCTGTCCAAACTCGTATTCCTTCTATTGTTACATTCCATCAAATATTTATTGGTTCCAATGCCAAATTGTTATTATTCCACGTAATTAATTTAAATACACAATTTACACGTAAATTTCTTTCTATTTTATGTCCTTCATTTTGTTTTTGAACGTTATTATTTACCTTGTGGTGTCAGGGAAGTGTTTAGCTTCAGTGCAAACACAAAGAAAACTGTTGAACCTAAACTGCATTTCGGGAGTTTTATTCTTCTCGTAATTTTGATAATATTCGTATCCGCAGAAACGAATTGAGTTTGTACACCAAGTTTAATGTGCACTTTCCGAATATGTAACACCCAACTTTATATATTCAATGATGTCCCGCACAAGTTGTATACGTTTAGTTTAATTCATTGCTGGTAATTTTTTAAATTTCACAAACTTACATAATAAGTTCTATTTTTTTATGAAATTGAATAGTTCCTGTTCAAATTACACAGTAAGTATTAATCATTTCTTATTAGCGAACTTATTAGGAAAGGTGAGATATTGCAGTGACTCTTATTGTGAGATCTAAGGTCAGGAGAACTGTATGAGCACCGATCATTGTCCCCAGAACAAGTTATAAGGTGTCATTATAAACTTATATATATATGTACATATATATAAGTGTTCGCACTCTAACGTCTGCATTTTACAGTCAGATTTGAATCAACTGTGGTACACAGGTTGGTTTTCTAAATAGCTCGGACTAGTTTGTTAGAAAAAAATATCCAACAACCGGAATCACTTTTTTGACAGGAAGTACATATTTATTTTTTTGAGATTTTCGAACTAGAATGAATGGTTTTTGGGGTTTTATCCAAGCAAACAAATGAGATTATTATGCACATTTTGTTATTTTTTTTACACAACCTTATAACTCTTAACATACTATAAACCTAAGCAGCCAGTACACGTTCAATAATATTTTCAATATTGTTGAATCAATAATATTGTCAAACCAGACGAAATGTGTAATTTTTGTACCTTACCGTACATGGTCAATATTCTTTCATAAATCTGAGTAGGTTAAGTGCAAAAAAGGACGCCAAGAAGAAAGCATGTGTCGCGATTATTTATTTTGCATTTAATTTGGAAAAAAGGGCGAAACGTAAAAAAGTGGGTGAAGAAATGGCTGTCGAAACGTTACAAGTACACACACTTAAGGTTATTACATGCAATGAGTGATTCCGGTGACTACCACAATTAATTACTTGAGGTTGAGTGAAGAAAAGTTAAAATTGTTGCTTTCAATGGTCGAGCCTCATTTAGTAAAACAAAATATGCTGTTGCGAGCATGTACAACAATTGAAGAAAGGCTTGTTAAACAAAGGACTGGCGGGAGCGCGGGATGGGAACCTCACTTAAATTTTTCACTGTATTGACGAGAATATTGGTGCAGGCCCATGCAATTCAATATTATTGTCAATATATCCGTCCACCTTTCGATACTGACGGATGGATTTCAAGATTTCTAAATTTACTTCAATACCCTTCGTCAAACCATTAATACTGAGGCGGTAATCTCAATAATATGTCAATGTTTCGGAATAGTGTCAATAATATTCCTCGTGTGCGACATCTATATTAGATCAAATCCACGAGGGGATTTTATCGTGGGGCAGTTTCTGTTATGAGGCGACGGAAGTTTGTACACTGCGAGCGAAGCAGTCTAACATACAAGGCCAAAAGATCGAGGTACAAACGTGCAAAGTGCAGTATATATTCCAGGTCGCAAGGTTGAGGACCGTGTGAATATATTTCCGCATTTCGAGCGGAACGAAGCAGCGTGTGAGCCGGGATTGAAGGATATGGTGCAAACAAATGATAGTTATATATTCCTACACGTAGGCAGCTATTCATCGTCTTCGTGAGTAGACCACTTTAGTAATAGTAGCTCTTAACTATAAACCATATAAACCTATTTTGGAAATTTCCTCAACTTGCTGATCAGCTGTCTCATCGAACCATTTCTATTTCACGGTAAAATGATCAACAAAATTATTTACAAAATGTCATCTTTTAACATGGAGTTTTATTTAAAAAATCAATTGTACTTATGTTATAGGCTATGCATTTGTTCTGAAATTCTATTTACAATAAAACAAAATGGCCGAATGGAAGCTTTTAAGGATATTCGTTTATATAAAGTCTGTTTAAACATATTTGATGGTGAAATGTACTGGATAGACTAAACATAAATAATTTAAAGTAAACGAGTGAATTTTATATTGCATTCAATGTTCAACGTTCAAAAAATCAACTTTGTCTATTGTTAATGTATTTTTATCAACAAGATATCAAGCAATCTTGATATTTTCTAAAATAACCCGTCTATCTGTATTTACCTGTATTCTCAAAAAGATTGATCGACTTAAGCAACCTTCCAAGTGTCACCCAGCAATAGACACGTCTCCCTTCTAGGGCGACTTGTCGCGAACCTATTTAATTCTACTTTAGTTTATCGTCCATTCACCGTCATGGCTATTCTACAGTAAAGACATTCCAACAGTACAGGAAGGAATGAACATTCCGATTGTCTTTTCTTTTACTGGAAGTTGTTAAATTTCTGCTACGTAAATTTAAAGCTTCATTGATTGGAAAGTTAACTTTAATTAATTGTTGTCCATTGAAGTATTTTAGTTGATGTATTTACTGTGGATGGTTCCTGGTGTAAATTGTGACGAGCCTGTATGTTCGTAGACATGTTATTGATGTGGTTTTATTTTATTTCCTTAGCTTGTTATTTGAATAAACAAAATAGTTGCAAAATAAAAGCAATAAAAGCATAAACAAATCGAATCAAGGAAAATATTATTGTTATTAATTCATTAAAGTCTTTAAAGCCTTTATGCTAATGCAGTCGGACGCTAGGAAATAAACTGGAAACCCTGTAATAGTGTTGTGGATTTCAACTGCAACAAACTGATCGAGTGCGTATAAAAACTGCACCACGCTGCTAAAAAAATCCACTAAAATTCTGTCAAACCGTAAAGAGAAACATACTTAGATGGATCCAGGATGAAGAGTTAAGGAGAGTGAAAAATAACACAATAAAACTAAAAATGTATGGAATATCATAACAGCTAAGGATATGTTTTGTAAAAATGGTAAAAATATTTTTAAATTCACACACATCTTGAAAAAAAGAGAAGAAAACATCATAAAAAATAAACAAGTAACACCTAGCCTAAACAAAATGTAATACCCTATAGACGTACAAAGAAAATAATTAAAAAAATTATAACCTGGAAAGAAAAGTCAAAGAAATATAAAAAATCTTAGTGAATATGTAAAAGATTTAACTAAACAGCTATAGGAATCATATAGAAGAAAATGCCTTATCATATTATATTTAAAAAAAATACTAAACAAAATATATTAAACATTCAAACTCTGACAAAATAAAAAGAGGAAACCCCCTGAAAATTAAACTATATTTTCTTGAATTAAATCTACAAATTTATATGTAAAAATAAAATAACAAAAAAAAAATGGCATAGTGCAAATCAATAAAAAAATGCGTAATAATCAGAGACGAAAAAACTGAACTAAAAACACAAATCTCTCTTAATTAGAAAAAACAATTTAAAGTTTTTTTTTGTACATACATACAGAACATAAAATAAAAGAATATTATAAAACACACAAAATACGGTATTAATTAAATTAATTAGATCCAAATAGAACCAAAATTAGGTATCAAATAACAAAAAAGGCAAAGTTAAAAATAGTTATTGGATTAAACCGTAATATGTGATTTTACTGGCTTTCTTGTACATCTTGTCCCTGCCATTATTTCTTCGGCTTGATGTTTTCATGAATCTTCAACGGTTTAGCTGAAGTGAAATACCGTGACCTATCAAAACAAGATTTTCACATAAGTTTTATTCTTCGACATCTTGGACAGATTTTGAAAAAAATATGTAGTTTACCAGGAAGAAATCTGCACGTTTCTCACGCCAATCTCCTGCGTATATTTTATAATTTCTTTTTAATAAAGATCTAGGATTAGTCATAAAAAGTAAAGGTATTCAGTTTATTTAACAGAAGTATAAAATAAGTTAAAAAGCACCTGCAAAGCTGTCTACTCAAAAAAAAAAAAAAAAAAAAAAAAAATACAATTTTTAAATACCATTGTTTTAAAGTATGTAATCAGCTGTTAATTGAAATTAAAAATTATCAGAGTATAGCTAAATATGTGAGGATACCACCTTAGTCGCTAAAACATAATTTTGTTACAACTTTAAGTTCAATTTTCTTAGTAGTATTGGAATCCACGAAATTTTGGATACAAAATATACAAAACGTGATTATTTCTTGTTTAAATTTATCACTTTATTTTAATAATTTAAACTTAACACTGTGACGCTTTGTACAATAAACTCCTGCAAGTGCATGTTAATCTAATTGTGCGGATTAAATGATTACACGTAATTAAATTAATTATGTTAAAAGGTAGTTTGAGTTGAAAGGAACTGATAAACTGTGACAGCGTCTCATTAATGTAATCTTAACACGGTCGTATACAAGAACGCTTCGGAAATGCATTAATCTTTACATAAAAACACGTTAAAGTATTTTATACTCGCACGATCTGGTTCAGAAATAGTTGGTTTTGTATGTGGGAGCTATAACGATGGATCATTTCTGATCTATAACTAAGCTTAAATTAGATTAATGAAATTTATAAAAGACAAACTATTGATGAAATAAGTTTTTAATTTTTATTAAAGTAAGTAGGATGTTCGGCAGTTGTATCTTTTGTGTCAAATAGAATTTAAAGCACACATTCTGTATATAAAAGTTTAGCTTGGTTTTTAGCTATAACTCAAATATTTTGCCAATAAATAATCTACGGAAAACATTTTGTTTCAAATTCCCTTGACCCAATAGAATAGTTTGAGAGTTACATTATAGTAAATAAACATTTTGAAAATGTTCTTAATCGGTTCCGTTTAAAAATTACAGCCCTAAAAGCAAACGATTTTGTGATTTTTTAATTTAATTTCCTATTGCTAAACAGTATTATTCTTAGATTTCAAAATACTGCTAATGTTATATCCTTTCAAAAACTGTCCTGGACACTTTTCCGTAAGTTTTCCAGCGTTCAAAAATATTGAATTTCGGTTAAATAAAAAATTCTAAGTTTGATACAAGATTTTATTTAAGTTAAATATTTGTTACATAAAGTGTTTATAAAAACCTGTCAAAATCAAATTTAACTTTTTGTATGGTCGCCTTGTAAGGCTAGGCGCATATTGGGACGCGTTTGACGCTTGTCATGCGACTTGGGACAGCACGACTTTTTTTTTAACATACGTAAATTAATGGATTAGCGCATATTGGTAACGCGACGATACGCAGCGCGACTCGCGTTGAACGATAGGCATGTTTCTCAGTGGCAGTGACACAGTTTCTCTCATCACACGTCTCACGAGTTTAGTAATAAACTGTCGCTCGAAGGTTTTTTTCCAGTTGTGCATTTTCCATTATCACATTTTTCAGATGTTTTCCCAGGAAAAGCTGATAAAGACCTAAATAGTTTTAAAAATGTTGAAAATAAAATTTAATTTATTTGAATAATAAAGCTGAATTTTCAACAAACATAAAAAAGTAATTTTTTATAAAATATGTAACATCCCGTGCATGCGAGAGTTGGGATCAACTACGTTGTAATATGCGCTCCCCAACGAGACGCGTGTGGCGCGATCGTGTCATTCAGCTCGCGTCTTGTCATCTCACACGCGTCCCTACATTTGGCTAGCCTTACACTCCCGTGAACGCGCGGTGGACTATCAACAGTCATGAACATAGCATAGAGCTTTCCCAGTGACCTTTTGGCGGGGTTTGCTTGTTGTTTGTGTCTGCCTTTGACAATGAGCATGAACCGTCCAAGTATTTTGTGGGCTCACATTTCACGCACGATTACAAATTTGACGTGATTAAATAAATTATAACTACAATGTTGCAAGGATAACCTGGATATGGACCCAAGTTGTATTGTTCTATTTTCTAAAAATGGCTGGAATTAATGCTTACGTTTTATATTAAGAAAACACTGCTAACACAATCAAGAGGAAATAGTTTGTTAGCTATTATCAAATTATTCTTTATTATACAGTTTTTTGTAGAACATAGTAATAATAAACTAATTATGTACATTATATGTAATTTATTTATTTAAAAACTGGATTTACACACATACCACTCTAATTGGAAAATACCTGAAGATATTAAATTCGGACTCACAGTTGTCGCGTTAACTGGTGTTTCAGTCAGCGTGTGTACTGCAGGATTAATAAATAGTAAGCATATATATATTTAAAAAAAACATATTTTTATATTTTTGGAAATAAAAATTGTATTCAGTCAATAATTAATGTTATGAAGGATACGAAAATCATCTAAATCATAAGAAGTAAACCAACATGGAGACCATAATTATTGTGTTTAAAATAAATTCAAAATTTTTTTAAATCATCATACTTATACAATTTTTTTTACAAGTCTACAATTGTTATCTTATATTATAATTAAATACGATTGTAACCACACAAAGTGTTACATAAAGTTAAATTGTAGTTTCATACGTAAATTATGCTTTTCTTTGTGAATGCAATATTGTCTTTTTAAGTCTATCTTTAAGCTTGGTTCCAATAATGCAATAAAAACCATTTTGTAAAATTTCCCCTAAAACCCTTAATAAAAACATTTCCCAAATACTTAAGGAATTCCGCTTGAATCGTTGCATTAGCGTTTTCTTAAACTCTTTCCTTAAGTAGACTACAGTTATTAATTTATTGTTCAAAGTTTGGTCCTTTCTGTGCTTCTGATAATCCTGCATCAGCACATATATACTGTACTCAGATTACCAGGTAAAATGCGACACAGTGGCATTATTTTATAATTGGATCTTTAAAGTTTTTTAATTAGTAAAAGTTTTCTCCAAGAAATATCTCTGCCGTAATTAGGGCGTTATTGCAAGGGGATTTTTACAGGAGTCTAACGAACACTAAAATTATTTATTTTATTGTAATATGTTTTGGAAACATTGTGTGCTCGTTTATTATGTCAAATTATTATCGTATATACAAAAACATTATATACCCGGGATGCAAAGCCAAAACGTTTGAAATCCCCTCAAAATTATATAAACACAATTAAAAAAAATGATGGTTTCCAAAAGACGTGCTAATGTTTTTGAATACATCTGGACCTTTGGGTATAAATGGGACTTCTTTTATTCGATTATTTTATCTTGAACAATAATAAACAATATTTTATCTTGAGCATTTATTGTTAAATAATAAATACCCTAAAATGCTGATGCATAATGAAGCAATCGACTAATCATTTCAATATAATGCTGAATTTAATCATTAATTAAAATTTATGAAAATTTTAACATTATTTATTAAACAGTACTTTTTGTTTCCTTGCCATTTCTACAACAATTAAAACATTTCTTTTAATTACTAAGTATACAGAATTCAAACACTTTATTCATTAATGCTTTTGGCCGGCGAATAGCTTTTTTAATATTTATTAACTGTATTACTTTATTATTATTTCTACCCTTTTGTTTCCCTATTGTATGCATTTTATAATTATTGAAGGGAAAACTTCTTTAGGCTCATGGCACGTTTTGGATGAGGTAAAGTGTATGAACTCGCAATAAGCAATTAAAGTGAGACGCTTTGCTTTTTTGATTTCGTCGATGATTTCTTCTTCTTCATTGGTTTACACACGTACATTATAAACAAGACGTTTAATGTAAACGCTGATCGTAAAAGAAGAAATCGACAAATAAAATAGCAGTGGTAAATTAAAAAGCTTAAACGCTGTAGCTGTTTGGGTTAATTCACGTCAAGCTACCTCTGAAATGGACATTGAACTTCCTAATTTTATAAGTTGTGTTAAATTATATTATAGTGTACTTGGTGATACCTCTAAAAGGGACATAGAGCTTTCTCGTTATTTTAAAAGGTATATTTTTGCTAACTTGGTTGTTATGATAATGAATGTAAATGCATTAAAGAAACGTGTGTTGGTTCGGTATAGGCCTAACCTAAAGTTATGTTTTTTTTATTATGATTTGTCTATGCACAATAATGTTTATGTATTATTTTTATTTTTTAGACTTCAAATTTAAATTTTACAAGATAAAAATAATGATAAAATTTCGGATTAAACCAATATAACTAACTATTTATATTCATGGCAGTTCTTACTTCTGTCGGCAGTCCCACGTCTGCTTTCTTTCTTTTTTTAACTTACCTATTGTGGTTTGTATTCTGTATTTGTATACATCAGTTATATTTTGTCAAACATAAATTTACTTATTTATACAGCGTTTTATAAATTTCGAATTGCAAAATATTATAATAGATTTGTTTTAAGGCCGTTTCGGCTCAAATAATTATAATTAAGTCATAACTAATTCAAGCTTTAAATTTTAACTACAGAATCAATTCTGTTTCCAGTTAATTTATTTTATTTGTGTAATTGGCGTTAAAGTTGTTCAGATGCAAAGTCGATGAAATACATTTTTAAAGTTATATTAATTGTAAGTAACATAAATATAACTATTAAAATAAAAAAGTAAATACTTATGTACGGTAGATTATGTATAATAATCCGTTTGACCTTTGGGTAGTTGCATAATTATGTTCAAATTAAACGTTACGTCTTGGGATCCGAAGAAACCTGATTAGATATTCGAACCATGACAGCATTCCATAGTTTCTAAAGACAAGCGTTTCCCCCAAAAACCCTGTCGTAGTCCGGAGGACAAGACAACGACAAAATCAAACCGACAAAAACAAGAACGTAGATAGAAAGAGAAGGACGAAGCGCCTAGAACCGGAACAAAACTTGTCCGAAAGCCCGAAGCGATTTTAAACCGAGATAAGGAACTGAAAACTCGTAAACTTCAAACCCGATGGAACTCAAAATCGATCTTTGTGGCAGTCAAGGTGTCGGTTTAATCGAGACAGACGTTTTGGGGTATTTTAAAGTGACGTTATTTACTAAGTGTGATCCTAAGACGGGTGACACCAAAAATATTGAGCCATTTGAAAAGTCGTTGATTTAAATAGTACTTCACTGTTGAGATTGTTTATTTACAGTTGAAACTCCGAGGTTTTCAATTTACTTTTCGATTTATCGACATCGTTCACTGTAAGAGTGTTCTGTTCTGAGTGACATCACAATAAAGTGACATCACTGCTTGAATAGTGACATCATTGAGTCGTCTCGGTTCGAACGTCTCAATGGTGATTTAAACCAACTCTTGGTTATTAATTGAAGCCTGAATTTCAATGTTTTTCTTTCTTTATTATTCTTTTAAAAACATCTTTTTAAAAGTAATTTTCCTGGGAATAGATAAATTTTATAGACACCATTAGGTATAATAATATCCACATATTATATAATATGAACTGGTAGGTAAAGTTATCTGAAAACTGAGCACCTGTGTATTATACAGAGTGCCCAGCTTCGATTGACCGAAACTTTAAGTGGTTATTAGTTAGATAAAAACAATATAATATAATATAACATTTTGGCTATCTCCATCTGTTTTCTTTGTTAGTCTGTATGCGAATAATAAATAAAGAACTGTTTTAAAAATAAATACAATATTAACTATTTATTATAAACATGCTGTTTGTATTTATTGTTAAAACAGCTGTTTATATATTTATTATCAGCTGTTTATTACTACTGCATTAATATTATTACCTTCAGCTCCCGGATACCCGTATTTGACCAATTTGAGTTTTATCCTTTATTTATGACTCAATTATTTAAAACGATATATAGTTGGGTTTGTATTAAAATAGTCTACACATTTTGTAATTATACATTTTTTTTATTTCAAATTTTGTAGATTTTTAACATTGACAATTAATTTTCAACTGCCGCCATTTTGAAACGTGATGTTGCAGAAATGTACTTTATTTAGATCAATATTCATACCCAGTTTTATGAATCGTTTCTGAGCTATGAAAGTATTTGTAAAAATTACATACTCGCTGACAGACAGAAAACAGATCGAGATAGGACAGTTGTTATTATAGGCCTATTGCATTATTTGCTTGTTTTTGATCACAGTAAAGTTTCGGACTATCGAAGCCACCATGCATATCAATCTAAAGGTATGACTTAGGTGGAAGAAATACTGAAACTTACAACAACAAAATGTGTTCTAGTGGAGGACGCGGTGACCGGAGGTTTTTAATAGAATTACACTAAATTTCGATTTTTCCTTTATACAGGGTATTTCTTAATTGAACGCCAAACTTCTGGAGTGGGTTCCTTATGTAAAAATAAATACAAAAAGTAAATTTGTGCGGTTGTGGGACGAAGTTCGTCGCGCCTTTTCTTAAATTCTTTTACCAGCCTTAATGGCAACATACACACATGATTTTAATCTTTCAATTGCCGTTTATTATTTGTTTCTTTTTATACAAATATTTACTTTTTTAATTTAATGTTATTTATAATAAAGGTGTAGAATTAATTAACATAAAAGCTAACGGTTAACACAGTTACATGTCTATTCATTGTAAATATATATTCAATAAACATAAAATGTTGGTTCATCAGTCAAGGCCTAACCTAAAATTATATTTTGTATGTTTAATTTATTTTATCTGTCTTAACTGGAACATGCATACAATAATTTTAGGTTAGGCCTAGACTGATGAACCAACATTTTATATTTATTGAATGTATTTCAGCGCTTGACGATAATATCTGAAATACGCCGGACGGAACCGATCGTCTCTTAATTTAAATTCATGAACCAAAACACATGTTTCTTGAACGTATTTTACATTCATATAGCCATAGCAACCAATTTGATAACGCTTTTTCGTTATTCGTATTTCATATTTGTCATTGCCACAGCAAACTAATCTTTGAGTCTGGAATGAATGATTTGATGAGAAAATAACTTTCTTCATTTTTGCAATAACACTTTCCTTCGTTACGCATTACATTTTCTATTTGTTAACTCCTACCGCAACCCGCGTTAAGGAACGTCATTCCAAAAAGTTCCTATAAACATGTGCCCTAAAATGCTTCGTTTACCAGTTACTCACCATTTTGTTGTTTTACAAAATAATGCATATCTATAGAAATGTTTGACTGATTGAGTTCAAACTTGGATTGAAGTTTAACCTAACAATGATCTCAAGAAAAATAAGCTGTTATATCCAATTATGACTTTAAAAATGGCGGCTGTTTAAAAATTTTCAAACCTAAGTTACTCAAAAACCGTAGATTAAAAAAAAATCAAGAATCTTTTTTTGTAGCCCTACTGGATCATGAGGCATATGCAGTAGGCCCAGAGCTTTGATTAGAACAGAGGCTCTTGCATCGGTCTAGGGTAGGCTGGTGAGATTAGTTGTGACCTATAAACTGACGCATGCGCAGTAGGGAAAAAGTTTTAATTAGGACAGAGGCTCTTGGATAGGTGTAGTGTGAGGAGAGTAGCAATAATCGGGATCGTGACGCATACGCAGTTTGTCTTCAGTATTGATTAGAACAGAGGCTCTTGCATTGGTTTAGGTAGGGTGGTGGGAGTAGCTGTGCCCTGGATCCTGACGCATGCCCAGTAGGGCCAGAATTTTTACGTGAATGACTGGGTGTTATAGAGAGATATAAAGAACGATATGTTTTCCTTGTTGTTGAAAACGTAGATTGTAAGCTGTATGTATCCTGTATTTTAAACAGTAAAGTTTTCTAATTTGAACTACTTACGTCTGTTTTCCGTTTATAACGTGGTTTCTTTACACTACGGCCGTTTCGTTTGTTTTTAATTTAAAACATTTTTTTAATATTTTTTAATGTTTTTAAATGTTAAATGTCAGTATATGTGAATTGTGATTTTAAATGTGTTTTTTTAAATGACGAAGTACAATAAGGCTACAGATACCAACACGTGAACATGGCTGAATAAAAAGCCGAAACGGCGGTAGTGTAAAGAAAACATGTTATAAATCAAGAACAGACGTAAGTAGTTCAAATTAGATTAATTTAAAGTTCTCCAGTAGGGCGAAGAATAGTAAAATAAAGTTTTCTACTTTTGGTTATTACGATTCAACTCAAAAATGTAATATTCGATTTTTGTAGAACTTTTACTGATATATGCAAAAATCTGGGTAAACTGGGTTATGTTTCATCGTTTTTCTTCAAAATTGGGCGTATTAATAGCAGGCCTATTAACTTTTTGTTTAAGAAAAAACAAGTTTATATCACATTTAAACCGTTAAATATAAACGAAAACAGTAAGCAGAAGAACAGCTGTTTATGATAGATAATATTACAAAAACGTACCAGTAGCAGTTTTCTAGAACTTCATTGGTCACTTTAAATTAAATACGCTAAGAAGTGCCAACACAACTTGCACGCCAAGGATTCAGTACTGTCAGTGCCGAAAGTATTAACAACATAATATTAAACGAATTCACACCTCAAACACTAAATATTCCAAATCAATCATCTAATTAGTAAAATATTTTAGTGATGGGGACATGTGAAAAGAGGTGACGGTTCTCAAATAAAGTATAAATGTACACATCATCAACAGAAAGGGAATTTTTTTATAACATTTTCTCATAAGTTTAGATCTCGTATATTTTGTTTGTAATACATATGCATATCTTAACAACTATGATAGATTGTTTTCACAAATTGTGATTTTTATTAATATGGTTGTGATTATTGTAAATAATATAGTTATTGTTATTGTGAATGTGGTTGTAGTTATTGTGAATAACGTTATGATTAATGTGAATATGGCTTTATTTATGGTAAATATGATTGTTATTATTGTGAATAAGGTTATAATTATTGTGAAAATGGTTCTAATTATTGCGAATATGGTTGTAATTGTTTTAAATAAGGTTGTGATTATTTTGAATATGATTGTAATTATTTTAAATAAGGTTATGATTATCATGCATATGGTTGTAATTATTTTGAATATTTATATTATTATTGAGAATATGGTTGTAATTATTGTGAATGAGGTTATGATTATTGTGAATATGTTAGTAATTATTCTGAATAAGGATATGATTATTGTGGATATTGTTGTGATCTTTGTGAATCAGGTTATGATTATTGTGAATATGGTTGTATATATATTGTGATTATGGTTTTGATTATTGTGTATAAGTTTGTGATTATTGTGATCTTTGTGAATATTGTGAATTTGGTTGTAATTATTGCGATTATAGTTTTGATTATTTCGAATATGGTTGTGGTTGTGATTATTGTGAGTAAGATTATGATTATTGTAAAAATTGTTGTAATACTGGAGTATATGCTGGTTTAGCACTCCTTTATCCCTACTGGATATATCGACTAAAACCAGTTGGTTTTACTGGCAAACAGTTGACTGTTGTTGACCAGTTGACTGTCTGGCAAACACGAGTAATCCTATTAAAGGGTTCTCATTTACCTTTACAGGTAGTTCGTTATAACTAACAAAATAGAAAAGACCTGCTTTTTTTGTAGCTTTTATTGCAATTCTGGTTAAACCTTTTGAGATACATTAAACCGATAAGTGGAGAAGAAGTGTTGGTGGGAAAGGAGATTTACAAACATGTCCGCCCTGTAAACGTTTATGTAATACAGTTTGAAAAAGTAGCAAATTCTATTGAAAAATGATAAAATGTTGAGAAAATTCGCTGAATTATTTATAAAGCCAATAAAAAATGCAAACTTATTGACCTCACTAAGTGATAAAACGCATTATATTGATTGTTGACCAGTTGTTTCGACAGCAGTGGAAATCATAATTCGATCACGCAGTTGATCAGGTGACGTGAGTTGAGCCAATTTACAAAATAAAGTTTATATGTTTAAGGGTTTCAACCAAATATTTGTGAAATTGATTTACTCACAAAGGCGCTGAACAGCTGACTATGTGTGCTATATATAGTAGTAGAATTTGTTTGCACCTAAACATCCAGCTTTCACTCACGTGCCTTGCTGCGTCGAGTTATAGACCGCTTCGCTTTGCTCGCAGCGTAGGCTACGATCTCGGCCGTCTGCCTTACATCAGAAGATGCCCCCCACGGTTAAATACCACTCGAGGATTTGAACCGGGTACGTTTATGGTATTTAACGCTTTGATTGATTTTTGGGGAACCAAGCTTTAAGGTCGTGTAAAAATGGAAAATGTGCAGAATAATATGGTACATCTATTTGTTTGAATAGCATCCCCAAAACGTTTAATTCTAGCACGAAAAATCTAAAAGAAATAGTTACTTCCGGTCAAAACAAGTGCTTCCGTGTCGTTGGCTTTTTTTTACAAATGAACTTGTCTGAGCGACTTAGACAACCAACGTGTGTACCAATCTTGGAACAAATCGGACTTAAAATGCGGCCGTTAGAGTGCGATCACTTATATAATGTACATCTATAATATATATAACATTTTTAGTGACAATTCAAACATGTTTTGGGGACGACCATGATCGGCCCTCATTTACTACTCCCGACCTTAGGTCTCACCATAAGAGTCACTGCAATAGCTCATTTTTCCTATGGAAAATCGCTAGTAAATTGTTTCCAGGGCAGTTGGATAGTAATTGGATTGGACTTAATTTGTTTCCCAAGCTGTGGGTGTAATGATTAACTTTAACGGTGTAACCATCTATTTATTTTATAACTTCCTACTTTTAACAAGTTTATAGAAATATACTACATTAAACTCACAAGACTTTCTTAACAGATAAATTATGTAAGTTTTATTCAACCGGGATAAGTAGATTTTGAGTTAAGATGATACACTCACAACAATAGATATTATATTACTGTAAGACATTATTAATATTACTGTTTGTGTTAGAAAATGTATTTCTTACCTTCACCAATTATGGTAAAAAATCACGTAAAATTTCTTCACCAAACACCTGTTGGTTTGCAAGAACCGACAAAATCTAATAAGCCCGTTTGACCGGTGTTTTGCTGCTGAATTATCTCTACGACTCTTCCTTCTTTAATCTTTATGTTCTGTTTCCGAATGCTTCTGCTGTGGTATGGGAAGGGACCATAAAACAGAGCCTTTTATCTGGATTAACATGCCGGATTTATCTATTGGCGTTATTCTAGAGTTAGCCTGGTAAATGATTTGTAACAACGTTGGATGTGTTTAGCGTGATACGTTATAATTAATTTACGTTAGAATCAACGCCCTGGTTATTCTCTCTTTATCAGTCGCTCTCTCGTTCTCTCAACATATTCCTTTTTTTATGAAAACTTTACAATGAAATAGTTTTATAAAAAGTTCTCTCTCTTTAAGCTTTAAATTATTTTTGTGTGTTATTACAAACGTCTGAATGACAAATTCCATTTGTGTTCGAGGCTTTAGTCACCACTCAATTTATTGTAGATTTGCTTATTTTGAAGTGCGTAGATGTAATATAATGACATCAATTCTTTCCAAAGTAAAGACAAATATTTATCTGTTTCTGTTAATACCTCTTTCTTCTACATAACTACCAAGAAAACCACGTTTGTTTGTGTTTTTTTTTCAATATCTCTGTTATCCGTGGAGGGTCAGACAAAATAAAACAAACAAACATTGTGTATGTCATTAACAAAGTAAACTTTTTGGTCCTTTGTAATTTTTTTGTAAAGTTTGCGGTTATTAAGTTATTTGACATTAAACGTTTTAAACGGTCACGATTTAGAAAATATTCAAAGGAACGTTGTGATTTTTTAATAGTGATTAGCGGTTACGGTACAAATACTTTGCTACACAGTTTGAGCTCAATATCTATTCTACTTCAAAAAATATTAAGTATTTTGTAAAAAAAAATGGCCTATAACTCGAAAACAAATCATTTCCGGGCCTATTCTTATATGAACTTTTTACATTATTTTTGCTAGTTAAATCACCCTGTATATCTCCCTCTTCCTTCACTTTACTACTGTCTATTTTTTATTTTTTCGCTTTTAATACTTCTTTCATATTTTAAAATCAATATTTTATATTTCTTTCAAATACGTAATATACTTTAAATTGGTTTTATAATATACAGACGATTTTACTTTTCAATTTAGTTTGTTCGTGCTCAACGCATTTAACGTTGTTAAATATTGTGTTTTAGTTTCACTATGGGTATGTCTAATGCATTACTTATTAACTTTTTACTTATTTTATTTTCCATTTGGTTTATTTTGTTTTAGCTTCCTATCTTTATTATATTTGTTAATGCGTTTCTACATTAAAGATCTTTATTGCTAGTAGTTAGGCGGTCCCGCAATGTTCATGTCAAATTGTGTGTTTTTGTTTTGTAATTTTTGTCTTTATGTTTAGTGTATTTTATTGTGTTTATTCACTCCGTCTCTAAATTTTTGTCAACCTCGTGTGGTTCTTGAGTTTCCTGCAACGTATGCCGCAGTAAAATTAATTAAGGAGAGTTTCAATGCAGGGACACATTTCCTGGACGAACAGTTGAGGCATGTGTAATTTTGTTTAGTTTTCAATATTTTGTTGATTTTTCCGTTGATTTTGTTTATTTTAATTATTTGTGTAACTCTTTTACTTGAATTTGTTTTATATGTGTGTTGTTTGACTGATATACTTTGTATGTTGTACAGTTTAGGAAGTTATGGCACAGTACCAATTAATCTTTTCCGTTTGTCGATCTATGAATAACTGATTGTGTCTATACTACTTTATGATTTTCTTGTGTTGCAACCTAATCTTAGTATTTGGTTGATGGTTTAAATGAAAGTGGCTCAAATAAAGTTAAAATTCTAATTCTCTGGTTCTCCAACTCATCCTGTAATTAATCATCGTCCTCTTATCTTTATCTTCACCACAAGCATCACGGTTTCAAAGACCAAAAGACTAGTGGATTATTAGTAGGAAAGTGAAAACTAAATATATTCGCATGTTTGGAACACACATATGTCAAAACTTACCGCCAAATAAAATGACCATTAGTTCGACTCATTATAACCACATTATAATCATGTATTTTGAAATACACACCTTCAACTTAGTCATAAAAATACAAACTCTATCACCGTTCGCAGAAAGCCACACCGGAGTTAATCCTACGAGAAATGTCCGATGACGTCACTCAGTGGAACACTTTAAACAAGGTTTCGCAACCTTTCGTAGAACAGTGATTTCCGGTTGTCAGTATTTACATAGTTCTTTTATCAGATGATGAATCACAAAATAAACACTCGTTAGTGAAATAAACGATTCGTAGTTCGTGGAATCACAGGTCGGAAATGTCGGCTGTCGTAGACGCTACTGTCGCTTTCAGTGATTCATGAAAGATGACATGTTCTCGCGCTAGGTGGTCGGAACCAGCCTTGACCAGAAGGGAAAAGTTAAGAGAGCCGGTAATCCGGAGTCGATGTCACGACTTGAATACTTTCTTTCTGTCTAACCTAGTTAAATGTATTGCTGTATGTTTCCTTTGACAAAATATTTATTTTGTTACTCTACGTCTTTAATGTATATTAAAATAATGTGGAAACAGCTCATATCGCAGGTAAACATATAGCCAGTAATCAGGTTTGAACCTGTGAGATTTTAACTGTGGCAGACTAAAAAACGCTTTTAGACACCTATTATATCGTATTTGGATGCAGATTGTTATTTATGCAGATTACAAAAAAATGTTATTTTTACACTTTATGGCGAAATGCAAAAAATTTACCGACTGTGCCTTAAGCCCAGTAGGTGACCCATGACCAAAACCCGGAGCGGCCGAGCGAGGGCTAATTAGGGGTGTGGGGGGATACCTCCCCTACCGTCCTAAGCTCTCAGCCGCCACGAATCTTTGCGCGAGGTATAGTCGTATGAAAAATGTAGTAGGTAATGGAGGGAAACTTATTGAACATATAAATGTGTAATACAAATGTTAATTCTTAGTTTAATATTGCTGTTTTAATAATAATCCAATTTATATTTTCAGTTACCTTTTTTTGCCCCACTCTGTACAAAAAATTTACGAAATATATACTGGCCCTTTCTGTAATTTGCGAAGATTATTTAGGGGGTGATTACATGAGTCAAAATAATGAAAAACGTTCCTTATAATAAATGATGGCAAACGCCTTTTTAACAGCTACGTGAAATGTTTTTAGATAACCGTTAATATCTCCAGAACTCTTAACCAATTGAGTTAAATTTTGCGCTCATTATTATAAAACAAAGTTTAATAAAATATCCAATATCTTCTAATATTTCATTTTGAATTGGTGGCAATGTATTAACATTTTAAATACAAATAAATAACTCAAAACATGTAAATTATTATTACAAATTTTAAAGGTAAATTTGTATAAACCATTTTCCTTTCTGTTGAACGGCATGGTGTCGAAATGATCTAACAAAGGATAACTCTAAAACCGCATCAAGAGTTTATCAGGCGTTCGTAGAAACGTAGGCAAGTATGCAATAATTAGTTTGTACGACCAATTTAGTTGGACTCTGATTTACTGTTAGGCCTATTCTTTGTTCGATAAAAAAATAAACTTGCTACAAAAATTTACTTTTGTCATTTATTATAAAATAAACGGTACCAGGAACTGGCACATACTATCTCACAAACATATTTAAATTATCAAACAGTTTCATGGTGACTTGTAGGGTGGGGTAGGAGAGCTGATTTTGTATTGAAGTGGTTTTTCCATAAAAATCCATAAAATAACGGAAAACCCAACTTTTCTCAAAAACTGCTCGAATGATTTTGATTAAAATTTTACAGTTTATAGTACTTTAGGTCCCTAATAAACTATAAAATTTTAATCAAAATCGTTAGAGCCGTTTTTGAGAAAAGTTGATTTTCCCGTTATTTTAAGGGTTTTTATGAGGGAATTACCCTTAAAAATAAAAATTTCACAAAAATGAAAAAAACTCCTGGAGATACCGTGGATTAGTACCTCCATACCAAATTTCATCAAAATCGGACGACTGGTTTAGGCTCTAGGTCTGATAACATCCACACAGACACACAGACACACAGACACACATACAGACACACACACAGACATCACTCCGAAAACCACTTTTTTAGGTTCAGGTGGACCCAAAACAGATATTTCCACCACAAACTCAAACTCGAAAATTATAGGGGGAGAAAGTAAAAAATACTGTTTTGGAGTAGATCTTATTAAAACATTTAAATGACCCCCATTTTAAAATGGATTATTGGAAAATTTTATTCTTTTCTAAATTTAGGTATTTAAATTAATGAGTAACGCGCAAAACTTCAACTTAACCAGTTAAGCTGTTCTAGAAATATAAATTATTTAGTAAAAAAAATACTATTAGTAATGAGTTGCTATTGTCTGATAACTAGGATACCTAGCGTTTCCGGACATAAGGTTATAATAGGAAGTATTTTCTTTATTTTGACCTATATGTCAACCAACTCCTGAATTATTAGAATTGACGCATTGAGATAAGTTTGAGACTGATTTCTCTTTGTTCAATAGTTTCGACAGTTATACTATTCGATTGAAAACCAAGCATTCTCAAAAAATAATTTTTATTTTCTCTTTTGAATTATTTAATTAAGTTTTTTATATTATTTTTTTAATATTTTATATTCTGCTTTGGCACGTGTCTGATACTTAGTTGGTTATTAGAAGACATACACATAAACTGCAAATTAAACAAATTCTAGACACAATTGTTTTTCAACCAAACAAAATAAAACAAATAAATCCAAGATAAAAGTAGCCTACTACAAAAAATAGTATATAAAGAAAGCAGTCTTGGAATTGCCGACAGAAATGAAAACTGCCATGAATATAAATCATTGGTTATATTGGAATAATCCAAAATTCGTAGGCAAATAATTATTTTTATCTTGGCCATTTAAAATTTAAATGTAAAAAAAATAATATGTTTGCCTATAGTCTTTTAGACAGGTTTCTTGAATATTTTCGAGAACGGCTTACTCTATTATAATAATTTTAATATCTGCTGTTAAATATTAAAGATAAACAGCTAATTTGTTTTAAAAGTAAAACAACATTATTTTAGGTTAGGCCTATACTGAACCAACACACGTCTCTTTGATTCATTTGCATTCATTACCATAGCAACCAATTTAGTAAATGTAGACATTTAATAAAAAATGAAAATGCACTATGTCCCTTTTAGAAGTATCAACAAGTACACTAATTTAACACAACTTAGGACAAAATTAGGACTTTCAATGCCCATTTCATCGGTAGTGTGACGTGACTTAATCCATACAGTTTTGAGTTTAAGCCTTTGATTTTACCACGGCCTATTTTATTTCGTATATTTTATCTTCTTTTACGATCAGCTGTTACATTAAACTTATGGTTTATATTAGTACGTGTGTAAATCAATGAAGAAGAAGAAATCATCGATAAATAAAAATCGCAAACCGTCTTACTTTAAGAAGAGTATAGCGAGTTCGCATATTTTACCTCATCCAAAAAGTGCGCCTAAAGATGTTTTCACGTACATACTACAACTCTTGCCTTTCTTAAAATAAAGCATCACTAACAGCAACCAGAGCATTAATTATATTTACAATGCTATTAAGCATTGCAACAAGTTTTAAATTGTTTTTCTCTGCGGTGGGCAGAAATCAGAAGCTCGCAGAGAAAACAAGACATATTTCTTCCGTGCGTTCAAATTTATGCACATAATATTATAATAAGTAAATAGAATGTAATTAACACCTTAAGGTGCGGTTAAGCATCGTATAGTAGCTCAACACTGAATGAATACGCACTGACCTAAATATAGGACAAATCTCTTGTTTTAAATATCAAGTTTTACTATAAAGATTTTACTACTAGGTCCTGGATACAATAATTGGTTACATTCTTTTCAAGCAATTATATGATACACTTTCAGGGCAGTTGGTTGGTGGAAAATGTATTGTCTTAGATTTTTACGAGTCAATTTCTACGTATTTCATCGGAAATTTAAAAACATATTGAAGGCAGCAACAGGTATTATACATTTTGGGGACACAAAATTTTAAAGATGTCATCACATTTTTCTAACTATAATATCATTATGTGAGTTATTTGTTGGCATTTTTCCATTGTAACCCTGAGACTGATATGCAATAAAAAACTCCTTGTTGTGTGCAGGTAAATTGCGTAAAGGGTTGAGTTTAAAAAAAATTATACAGACAAAAGTTTTGGAAATATTTAGAAATGTTCAATATTAGAAAATTTCCACAGGAAATATGAGCTATATTAGTGATTATTATGGTGAGGCCTA
>JAGFPH010000008.1:1410372-1437777 GCA_018207615.1 Philaenus spumarius
CCGCGAGGGCGAGATGCCAACTCTGAAAGCACAGTATATAATAAGAGATCGCTAGGGCGAGGTGCAAATTCGCAAAGATAGTATTTCTGCTTCGAATGGAACGTGTGGTAGGGCTGGAGACTGAGGTACAAACATATACTCTACGAATATATTATTTCGTACACGAAGGCAGGTATTAAGAGTGTTCGTGAACATACCAATTTTCCAAATAGTTTGTTGCAACTCTATATATAAAAGAAAACATATAAAACTCTATATAAACCTAGTTTTACATATTCACTTAACTCACGTCAGCGGTTCAGCTGCATAATCGAATTATTTAATTTTGAACGGTCCAATATGTGTTCACTGTGATAGAAATTAATTTATTGCTCTCTGAACTCCTTCTAAACACTATTTACAATAACTTTAAACAGATTTTATTCTGAGCCTACAGAAAGAATAATGAATGTTAGAATTACATGATTCTAAATTTTCCAATTTTTTTTTGCAAATAAGCGTGTTTTGGTACATTCTGGGCTTAACCCAAAATGATGTTAATTATTTGTTCCAAATTAAATCAGCTGTTTAATTTAATTAATGTAACAATGGATGTTTGAATTAAATGATAATACAGTAAACAGTTTTCATTCATTTTCGTTTGTGTTTGATTTTATTGCGTTAATCTAACCTAAAAATGCTGTTGGCTGTAATAAAAACAAACTGATTATAAATTTGATAAGTTTGTTGCAATGTTAATGAATGTAAAGAAACATGTGTTGCTAAGCTTTTGATCTAAACAGCTGTTTTTGATCCAAATTTTCACTATTTCTGCGCTTTAAAATAAAAGAGTTCTTTGTTAGTGTGCGACAATGATTCATAAGAATATACCTTTAAATTTTCATATTTTTATCTTAAGTAATATTTTGTTCCTGTGTCAGTTAGTCAGGCAGTCATTCAGTCAGGAAAAACCTCTTATATATATATATAGATATAGAATTATGTGTACAGTAGGCTATAAACATTTGGCAGAGGTAGTAATGAGAAACGAAAACCTAGGTAGAAATGACGGAAGATACAGAAAACAATGGTAACGACTACAGTATCTTCCTGAAATGGGTTTCCCGAATTACCATAAACAAGTAAATTAACAAGTAATTAAACAAGGACTCCTATTTTAGCAACTTTAAATGTCAACGATTTAACTTTCTAAATAGTTAACAATTCGCTAATTATGTGTACGAAAAATAGAACAAACAACGCGTAAAAATCTGTCTTTGTATTATAGTTTTCTTTCAATAACCGTAGTTACATAAATAGAGTACGATCCTGTATTTATGTTTAAAAATAAATCTATAGCACCTTTCTTACTGAAATTTGAAGGCATTTTAGTTAGCGTACTTGACTTTAAAGCTTGAGGTTCTCGTTTCGAATTTAGATAAAGACAACAGACGTTCGCGTAGTTTATTCAAAACAGTGGATTTTCGAACGACAAAACACTTACCATAATTTAACTGTATTTCCAGCACACCTTGTAACATCGACGGCTCAAAGAGATGAAACATTTATTAGCTCTTTACAATTATTACGGTTTGACGCCATAAACCGTTTTAACCTTCGTGCAACTCGGCTGTAATTTGTTAAACCTGTCACCGATGCGGTGGATATATATTAACAGCTGATTAAAGCGGAAACGAAGAAATAGTTCACAATCCGGCCGTCGCACGATCGCTTTTGTTTCCGGACAAAAGGTGTTGCTCTCTTTGCATAAATAAATGCTTCGCGGGAAAAATACCGCTGCTAAAAGTTTCTTCATTGTTATCGGTAAATGCGGTTTCACCTCTTTTGGAGCGGTTTGACCGCAGAAATTTTTACATATTATGGTAATCGAGCGTTGTCCGTGTACATTGTAACGCAACAATGACATCGTTTTATTGTAACACGACTGGTCCTTGTTCTAGATTTTTAAAGATAATAGGCTACAGTAAAGTCTATTAAAAAATCACTTTTTTAAAATAACAGTTTTCAAACAGATTCTAAAATCTTAAAACAAATAACTTTGTAAAGCACCAGGTGTGTTTGAATCGTATATTTTGGACAATTAGTTGATCTAAATATCTAAAACTAAATATACAGGGTTTCTCGCAATCATTATCCCAAACTTTGCCATGTTATTCAGCAAGTCAAAACTAGCAAATAGCACAAACTATCATGACTTGTATCCTATCTTGCTTAGTTTAGAAATTGTCTGTATACGTTTTTTAAAACAATTAGTATCTCATGAACGGTTTACTATAAGTTCATGAAACTCGGCATGTAAGCCTATATTTATCACATTGGTTTACACTGAAGTGAAGTTATCCGTTTCAAGATGGCGGCTAATAAAACTTTAAAAAAGTTAAATGTCTGAAAAACTAAATATTTTACGAAAAAATGTTAAGATACAAAACGTGCAGACAATAGAAGGGCAAAGGTGCAATCATAATGGTGTAGTAATGGACAAAGGTCTTGAAAATGGTATTTATATTATAACATCAAACGAGGTTATTAATTTGTTAATAAGTAGGTTCTTGAGGTTAAATGTAATCCTAACACATTTTACAAACAGAAACTATAACTAAATCTAGTGCGGTAACAATAATTTATCTAAGTTTATATATGTACTTGAAGAACGTTGGAAAGGTAATGTTCATATAAATGTAACCGGGAATACAACCATTGAGCTTTTTCCAGAGCTTTGATTGTCCAAAACTTTGAAACGAAGTAAGATATTAAGTTCTAGAATGTGCCATTGTCTTTCTCTTTTAACAAGCTTTACAATGATGTATTGTATGACCTACCTTTATATTTGAAATTGTTAACCCCATCCCCCCTCAATCCTCAAAAATCATAGCTAGTAAGATATGAGAAAATATTTTTCCTGTTATGCAACAGAAAATATATACTAAGTTTAGTTTACTTATTTTCCGTAATAAATGTAATGAAGACGGTTAGAGGGACTTTATTAACACTCTGTACATAGAATACAACAAAC
The DNA here is from genome assembly GCA_018207615.1 of Philaenus spumarius. NCBI lineage: Eukaryota > Metazoa > Arthropoda > Insecta > Hemiptera > Aphrophoridae > Philaenus > Philaenus spumarius. Next base: position 1,413,386 of record JAGFPH010000008.1, read on the forward strand.
TTACAATAAAATCAGTTAAATTAGTTTCTACTCATTAGAAGAGTTTGAAAATAACTGCAGAGGACAACTGATGGGTAACAAAATCAAACAGGATTCGCCATGAACAACCAAATAGTTTTAAATCTGAAAGTAAAAATATATTAAAATCACTCCATACGTTGCGTCCGTTATTTTTATTACACGTCATTTAAGGGACTAATGAGTTCATAATGCCAGCAGAGAATTCACCGCGTGCCTTTTACGGCACTGAAATTGTTTTTGCGTCGTAAATGAAAACCCAGTAGGACCTCGTGAGGTGAAAATTAGTAAGGCAGGTGTGAAGGAATACAGACAGTGAAGGACAAGTTCAAAGGAAGCCGACAAGCGAGAAATTTAGTTTTACAATGTTGGGTTATGTTTGGATGTTGTTAATGCCAGGACGCTACCAAATGTACTTATAGGTACTGTGGTCTGAAAACAATATAGGCCTACTGGCGAGTTTTTTCTGGAAACAGTGTTTAAATGCATAGTTCTTCGAAACCTGATATTTCTTCGTGAATATTTAAAATTTTAAAAGATAACTGAGTTATTGTTGATTACCTATTAGTATTGCCAACCTAGGAAATTAAGTTACAGAAATGATAAGACACCGGTATGTTTGTTATTAAAAAGGGATTTTTTCTTGAAATTGTTTTGCAAAGTTAGCGGTTTTCGAGATATTGTTCATTTTTCTTTATTTTCACTAGTAGAACAAGTCGTGAAAGTTGCTCTGTTTCTTTCTGAATCACTCTGTATAAAAATATCAAACAAATATAAACCACCTAAATGAGATAATTTGTATATTTACAGTTAATACAACTTCTGCAAAGTGACCAAAAATAAAAATAAGGTCTATTACTTTATCAATTTAAGATTTAATTAGTACAATGTTCTTATGGAAAATGTTATCGCTTATTTCACAGTAGGGATAAACATGCACATTTTGCACAGTAGCCTAGTTTGAAAGGTTTATCAACGTGAGGGGAATACGTTTCTTTATTAGCTAGTTGAATTTGAGTGTCGTTTCAAAGTGTTCAATTAACTCAACTTATAAACAACAAACTCCAATTTATAAACAAACACTTTAAAAAAGTCTCTAAAAATGTATCGGATGGTTAACTCGGCCATTTTCAATCCCATGAATGTCCCGGACTATCACTTGCTTAGTCTGAAAGTAAAGAATACAATTTATACAAGTAATGCATCTCTCAATTTTATAAAAATTCCTTTAATTCACGCAAAAACTCTGGCCCTACTGCGCATGCGTCAGGATCCAGGTTATCGCTACTCCCACCACACTCCCACCACACTCCCGCGGCCTAAGTGCCTCTGTCCTAATTTCAGTGAAAATATTAGAGTATACGATAACCTTTTTGCATTTGCTTCTCCACGGGTTGTAGAAATGAGCATTGGACGGAACCTTATATTATAAATGTATAACAATAGCGAAACCATGGATGCAAAGTTGCAAGGTAAGATATTTCGGGGTGTGAATTCCACTTGACCACTTTAAACATTAGGGGAGGGGAGGGGGGTTAAATGTCTACCCAGCAAAATAAAATTGTGCTCATAGCTGCCTTTTTTGTTGAATGCTCCGGATATTGTTTTGTTATATCATATTTGCATCGCCTTTACAAACCATTTTAATGGATGTATCATTTGAACAGTTAACATTTCATTTACATCAACTCAGTCTCCTAAAGCTCAAAATAATTTGGTCACGAAGCTAAACCGTATTTGTAAAATTAGTCTATTTACGAAGGCGCTGAGTAACTATCTGCTTGTAAAAATATCAGTAGAATATGTTTGCACCTCAGACTCCTGGTCCAGCTTACGCTCTGCGTCGTTCCGCTCACAGCGGAGTTTGCACCTCGTCCTTGCGGCATCAGACTATGGACTGCTTTGCTTACCTCGGATGACAAGCTGCTGTCGGTAAAATCCCCCAAGTTTATTTGAACGGGGTAGGCCTACTTGTATGGTATTTTACATTTAGATTGATTTTAGGATAAATAGACGGGCTTTAAGTAAAAAAGCAAAACGTGTAGAATAGTCTCCTTTATTTATTTTCGTAGATAAAACCCAAACAAAGTTTCATTCTAGTACGAAAAAAACTAAAAAAGTGTATCTTGTTGTTGGATTTTTATGGCTAATGTACTCTTGTAAAGCAACGTAGAAAACCAACGTGTGTACCAAAATTTTACCAAATCGGTGTCTAGAGTGTGGAGACAATCATACATACATAATATATATATATAATTTTTAATGAGCCCCTTAAACGTTTTCTGGGAACCATGATCGGTGCTTATTTGCCACCCTTAGGTCTTACCATAATAGTCAGTGCAAAATAGGTCATCTTTCCTGGGCATATTCAGTAATGAAGTTTTTAGTACGGCCATAGTACTTTGTAACCACGCTTTAAAATACTGTAATTATTCTCGGTGAAAACAATAGAAATCATTCACATTATGTTTCAAAAATATATTACAAGAAAACAAAACAATAGTTCTTTGAAATAATACCATGCTCCGCGAAATATTAGAATTAAATTAACTGCGACACAGTGTCAGATAAAATTAACATAATTTAATAAATCCGACTGTTTTCTTCCAAGTTGCATTTAATAAAGCTGTCATCAATGACAGAATTAATTTGTCGGTTTTGGAAAGGACCCACCAGCGTCGCTAGCACTGTTCCGTCAATGAAATTATTTCTTCGAACACATTCGTAGCGCTCTGGGTGGTTGGGTTGTAAACTACTTGACACTTCGTATAACATAAACTCACACGTGTTCTGTTTCAAATTAAATGAAATTTTGACTCGATGTACGAAAATAGCTCATGGCTTATAGCGTTGTATTTCCTCGGTCCATTGCGGATAATGTTAAATATACCCTCTTCAGCGCTCTAAAAATAACCTTAATATATTGTAGGATGACAATTAATTTTAAATGGTTTAATATTAAATTTTGTTACATTTTTAAAACATGCATGCTTTGCTAGAGAGACTCAAGAAGGTAATTTTTATTCGAAAACTGACAAAACTAAAGTTACAAATGTGTGCAATTATTAATTATTGTGAGTTGCAGTTCCCGAAAGAAGGTCAACATTGGACTGAATGTTATTCTTCGTCAATATATTAAAATTTCTAATATTCCAAATACATATGTTGGTAAACTATACCAAATGTTTTGCTATGTTGTGGCAGCTGTAATGCCAGACCGCATACAAATAGCCTTATGCATACAGATACACTTTGTGGAAATAGTTATTGTATTCTGCTTACGAATTATTAAACAAATTGTACAATCAATCCGAAAGAGATTTTCGAAAACTTCAATAAGTAGGCCTAATTTAGAAGATAAGTATTTGAATAGTGACAGCTTATTATAATTCACTCAAAAACAAAACTAGCACTCCCATTTTTTAAATTCATCTCATTTTCGCGTATTATTAGGAGTATCAATAATACTTAAAGATAGTGCAAAAATTGTAAAATTTTTACTAGAAGTTTTTCTGAATATTTTAAAGTTTATATATTTTATTTTTATTACGTCATAAACGCAATAAACTTTTAACTTGAAAAAAAATTTATATCTTCATAAAAAATGATTAAAATTCATATTAGTAGGGTTTATACTTTGCTTAAGGTAATCTTACAATGAAAAGGGTAATTTTTCTAATATGCATTATAAGGTTTGTACAAATTTGTTTATGTAAAAAATAGTGTAAAAAATACATACTGGGTGGTCTGGACCTCTAGTTAAAAATTTGTTTGTGTGATAGAACAACATAAATGCAACTTAAATACACAATTTAAAAAATTTTACTTCACACATCCACTTAACAAAAATTATTTAAGGTGTCTGTGCGTGATACCTTATCTCATGATAAGGTCGGCATTTATTAGATATTGGAAATTCTTTCAGTTAATGATTTGTACATATTAATCACTGTTCCTAAATTATTATTATTATTTTTTTTATGAGGATTTCATTGTACTATTTATCTGACATTAAAATAACGCTATTTAAAATAGTGCTGCAAGTTAAAGTAGTGGTATTTTAGTTATGTAAAAGCCAGACTTTTAGCTATTGTAGTTTGGCCTAACCAAGTTATTTTTAAATTCATAATTTTTTAAATTGTGTATTTAAGTTGCATTTATGTTGATCTATCACCCCAAAAAAAAAAAAAAAAAAAAAAAATTAAAGGGAGATCCAGACCACCCCATATATAAAACTTAACTTTTTTAAATTTGATCATAATTCAAACTTAAAATTCGGTACCTATTCCGACGTATTTTGAAATTGATATTCCTTAAAGAAGTATTTTACGGATTTTTCATTTTTATGATTTTTTTAAAATTATTATAGATTTTATAGTGGTTCAATGTGTAGTTTTTGTAAAAGCCAACTTTAAAATGTAGACTATTTGGTTTTGAATTTTGCTTTTTTGTACCAATTTCACTTTTACTTCATGGCTACTTACAAACATAATATACCTAATTATGAAGACAAACGAGTGCAGAATAAGTGGTAAAATTTCCAGTCATGTAGTGATATTTAGAAATATAGGCTAAATATTTGTCTAAAAAAAACAGAAATTCAAACTTTCGGAAAACTGCGATTAAAGTATCGCTTATCTAGTACACTGCATTGACACAGATAACTGTGTAATTTAAGTCTTAAATGCTTTTATATCACTTAGGTCCTTTAATTACCTCTATACATGTATTAAAAATAATTCAGGGCTTACATTTACCAGGAAAAAAACACGTAATGAATTAAAAAAAAAAAAAAAATAGGCCAAAATAAAAAGCTCAAGTAACGAAAAGCGTGAGATTTCTCAGAAATTATATTTTTTCTGGTATAAATACAGGTGAATCATGAATATTTATGTTATATTTTTATTGCGCAGGAAGACATGTAGAATAAAATTAGCAAATATGTGGTAAATGTCCATTTGTCAACTCAATTTGTTTCCATAGAATTAAAATATTAACTACCGAGAGTGGAAAATAGAAAGAATAGGCAAACATAAATTGTTTGAAACTACTTAAAACTTAAAGAATTGGACGGATAGGGTACTTCTAAATATTGCAATGAAACCGTTTACATTTCAATGTTTGTTCTACTTTTTATGAACCAGATTACTTTTATTTTGTTAATGCATCTTGTTACAGGAAAAATAAAATAACAAATAGTTTTTCAACATGTTAGTTGTGCAGGAATCGGTACTAAGAGAACAATTTTGTTTCTAAGTTTGCTGTACTACTTAATTAAGGTCGGGACACACATGACCGCACCGTGCCCGCACCGCACTAAGGCCTAGTGTTGGCCAACACACGGCGGGGGAATAATCTAATGAAAACGTATGGAATAGTCCTAACATCACCACACCCGGGGCTCGCAGTTCCGGTTTTGTTTACTTTTTCACGTTGATGGTGCGGCCACGATAAGGATCCCGAAAGACTCATCGAAGAAATTCGAAAGTTTCCCGTTATTTACTATCAAACCAACGAGAAATATTGAAACGTGGACTACAAGGAAAACTGGATTTGGAAAGCTATCTCATCCAAGTTACAAGTTATAGGTAAGTAATTACTCATAGTCATTGGCCAACACACGGCCGTGCTACGGTAAAGTGTGGTCTCACTGAGAACTAGCCGAGATACGGCCAACATTAAGCCGTGGTGCGGTGAGGGCACGGTGCGGTCATGTGTGTCCCAACCTTTACGTGTGTGCTATTTTAAAAAGCTACATTTACAAACTAAATTCTGTCAATATTTTTCGAATTGTTTTCACAACAAAATCACAGGAGTACAAATTTTTTTACTCGATACAAAATGGTATTGAAATTTCAGATTAAAAAAAACATAATTTTATGTTAGGCCTATACTGAACAAATACACGTTTCTTTAATGCATTAATTTGCATTCATTACCATAGCAACTAAGTTAACAAATTTAGACATTTAAAAAAATTTGAAAGAATTATGTCCATTTTAGATTTATTACCAAGTACATTAATTTAACACAACTTACAAAATTAGGAAGTGCAATGTACATTTCATCTGTAGCGTGACGTGACAATAAAGCTATTGAGTTTAAGCTTTGAATTCACTACTGCCTATTTTATTTCGACAATGTTTCTTCTTTTACGATTAGCTGTTAGACTAAACTTCTGGTTTATATTAGTACGTGTGTAAACCAATGAAGAAGAAGAAATCATCTATGAAAAAAACATGACTTAATTTGTAAAGTGATTGAGTTAGAAAAAATGAACAAAGTTTTATTTAATTTTTAAATTATCAAACGTTACAGAAATGTTTACTTTTTGATGTTTAATTTTGTACCATTTCGTAACGGACATTTCACAATAATTAAAAAATGTCTAATCAATTTTATACATTGTCATCCGTTTCGTTTACAATTTTACAGAAGCAGAGAACATAAATAAAGCTGTAAAGTGTCCCTCAATGTTTGGGGCAAAGCGAATAATTAAGAATTTTAGAACCAATATCCGTTGGTGATCCTTCTTACTTTATAATTCTGACCTAATTTCATTTGTACCTCGATGTATTCCGCACATGTTTGACGTGTGCGTCCCACAGCCTTATTAGATTTAGATGTAAAATTATACAATATTTGCACTACATCTGATAAAATTCTAAAAAGAGGAACTTCGTCTCCTCCAAAAATATGTTCATCACCATAAACTGCGATAGTTACTTGTAAAATTTGTCAATAAATGTAAACACATAAATAATATTTTAAACTATTTTCAAATATAAAACACAAAATGCGCGTTCGCTTACAGCTTAGTTGCGAAAAATATTGCAACTAACGTAAGCTTTGCTGTTTTACAAATTAATTGTTGTGCCGCTGTTAAAAACAAATTAATTAATAATTATTTCTGTATAGTAAACAAATTTTGCTAATTTTAAATTGAAGTTTGCACTTCGATCTTGCTGCCTAGGATTTTTGCTGCGTGCATCCTGGTCATCGCCCTCGTAACAGAAGCTGCCCATGGTAAAATCCTCCTCGTGGATTTGAACCGAGTACTTACGTATGGTATTTTACGTTTTGATAGATTTTGGGGGCCAAAAGATCTATAAGGTCGTGTAAAAAAACAAAATGTGCCGAATAATTTCCTGTATTTATTTATTTTTTGTAATTATTCTAGTTCAAAAATCTCAATTCTTCCGTAGTAAGAAGAAGTGGTACCGGTTGTTGTATTTTGACTCGTCTAAATCGGATATAAAATTACCGTTAGAGTGGATTCACATATATAAATAATGAGATTCCAAAACGTATTCTGTGGACCATGATCGGTGTTCATTGACTACTCCCGACCCTAATTCTCACCACAAGATATACCGCGATAGTTCATCTTTCCTATTGAAATTCGCTAAAAAGGTTTTAGTTTAATCATGGTTGTAGTCTCCATTGAGGAATTATGTTTTCTGATTCTTTTGACGATAACTCGAATTTAAATTAGACAGCGTACAGAAATTAAACAAAAGTTTTTTCTTTTAGTATTTTTGTAAAACTAACAGCTTTCTAATTATTCGACTATAAACCTTTGTAACTTTCTCCATTTTGAAATTGTGGAAAATAAAATGTTTCTAAAATGTTTAAAAACATTACATAATAAACGCGTAAAAAAATGTAAGTATGCTATTTACTACCAAAGCTGCAATTTAAACGTGGCACACCATGTATATACAAATATAAACGAGGAAATAACTAGGCAAAGTTTATCTTGCATGGGATTGGTTATTCTCGGAGAGTATTGAAGGTCTCCCGTAGTCCACTAATATAAGAGATCTTACCTTTAAATTATTTCCCTAAAGTTAGAAATACATTGTACAATTAATTATATTGAGAACTAGTTCCCAGTCAAATGTTTCCGCACAGTATCTATATTGAAAAGATGTAAAAATTTTGTAATGGTACTTATATAAAAAAAAATGTACCAACTTATAAATGTTGATTGTAACAGGCAGCTGCAAGCAGTTGATGAAAATCAATCCAATACGGTTTCTTACAAAAACGTTTTTATCTTATCGCAAAGCTTACAATGATTGAATTTGTTTCATTTTAACAAAATAATTTAAACTAACAAAATAAACATACTTATAAATAGAACTGGAAGACCTGTGGCCTCGCTAAATGCCTGTTACAGTACTATCGAATCACAACTTCTAACTACTATATTTCGTAATACCCTGTGTATAAAATTAAGGTAAATAAATAAACTTCCCACTTAAACCTCCCAAGAATTATTATATTTCTCCGAGGTAAGAAAGAACAAGAAAGAATTGTCCAGAGACAATGGATTCTCCGAAAACTAGGCTGATGTCATTGGCAGAAATCGGCCCACTTGACAACTGTCAGAGGTGGTCCGAACCATAAAGTGCGATTTATCGCAAGGAAACACACAGAACTCGAACCTATTTAGGTGCGACTGTTTTAATAAAGGTGATTCGAACGTGAAACTACTTTTGTTCAAGCCTCGAGTGAAATATGATATACATTTTGGATAAAAAATGTGTCAAATGTAAGTTTGTAGTAATCATCTGTATCATTATACAACATACAGAAATTCCTGTCATTCACGCAAAACCTCTCTGTACTTATAATTTTGTTTCTCCCTTCTTCTTTTCAGATATTTTTTCTGTGTCTTTCCATGTTTGTAGTCAAACTCTTTTACGATATTGTCAAATGTTTTAGTCCTATTACTCAGTTACTTTCAGAATCCCTCCATAGTTTCTGTAACACTTGCATTTTACAAAGCGCACTACAGTAGAAATGATTGATTTGGGTTATTAGTTCTTCCGTGCAGGTTTTTTCAACAAGTTCTGGTATGTAGGTCCTGAAAAATTAGTTTTATTTCTAACATAAACACCTCAGGCACTGTATGTTTATGAGTATATTTCTCGAATGAAATTAAGTATAGTTCTAATTTGGGGCAGAGTTTCAACAAATCCTGAGGATGAATTTATGAACAAAAAACGAAAGCTCAAATCACAAAGCAGTCACATTTTTTCTAATGAATATTTGTAAAATTTGCGTGTATACTAGGCCTACATAACTAAATTATCGGATATAAGTTTGAAGTAATAAAAACTTTAAAATTAAACACCTTTTTTACTACAAATTAACTTAATGGGCTCTTGAATATATTAAAACTATTTTTTGGTTTTTTAAGAATATTTGTATATTTAGTTTTTACGATTTTCCCGATAATGTAGCACTCAACTTATTTTGTCGTCGATATCTGAACTTACTGCAGTCGGAATTTTAATAAATGGCTATTTTTTAAATATTGTAAAGAAAAAAAACTAATCACATCCAAACTTTTGTGCAAAATTGATGCAAAATATATTTGTTATTTACTCCAGCGATGTACAGTATTACTATAGTTTTGAACCGTCACTTGCTGCCACTTATTCCAATCCGATGGTTATTGTTATTACTTAGACGCCTAGCTGATTATATTGAGCTTTAGTGAAGCGTTGTGTTTTTGGACAGCTGACGACCGAAGGACCTTTGCCTTGTGACTGCGACTCAAACTCACACTTCTCCGTTTTACCAAACTCGTTATCTCACAATCCGTTGAACTTGTGATTTAAACTTTAATTTTGACATCGTAATAACCCAAAATGTAATGACGAAAGTTGCTCGCTTATGTAACAAGGAAGTAGAGCCATCTTTCAGTTCATTTTGGTGAAATTACGACCAACGTTCTTAAAACCGGATTTAACAACTTGGGTAATAGAAAGGTATAAATAATTAGACGGCCTGTAAAACCTTGGCACATCAATGCGAGTGAATGTTGAGGGAAAGTTGGGTTAAAATGCGAAAATACGTGTTAAGAAATGAACACTTTAGAGTACAAAGTTTATACGATTCCTCAATTATGCAAAGTTTTTTGTGGACAAAGTAACAGGGCATAATGTACCTTGGAAGTTGTGTTAACTTTTTTTCATTCAAAGCTGACAACCGATGTAGAGATTAGTTCGTAGTAAACATAGATATTAAATTCATATATTGAGATAATGTAGAACAAAAGAGACTTTGTACAATGCAGAAAACTTTTTTAATTTTAACTGATACTCATCTACCCTCATCTGATTTTGTATTACAGTCGCCGTTGAAGGTTCAGAAAAATGTTTTAAAATATTAATTAAACGATTTTGATCTTTAATTGTTTCAAATATTACAGTATTATATGTACACTAGAAGAGGCAAATTCGTGCTCGCACGCCAACTTCTTTCCTTCTTCAACACAAATATTGTATAGATTATCTTTCATACTTTACTTTATCCAACGCCTGTTCGTGGCTGTTCAGCCATTTGATGTCGACCAAACGAGCCATTTGATGTTCAGTAACGAAAAGAGAAGGCATGCAGGTGATAAAGGCTTTGGTAGGCGAACATGTGTTATAAAGCTAGATGGTTTCTTGGCATATGTAAAACATACTTGGTAACCAACCAATAAGTGCAGGTGTGCAATTTTAATACAAATTTGTCCCTTTCTCCAATTATTAAGCAGTCTTGTTTGAACATATTATTTTATATTGCTAGAAATCTGTATATATTTATGTAGTATTTATTTAAATTGTTAATGTGTTTTTTTTACGAATATAATTTAAATACTAACGTCTTATATAAAAAATTACCTACACAGTTTATGAAATTAAAAATTGTTTATATTTATCCAGGAAGGGTTTCAGTTCTTAGCTTAATAAAAATAAATACTGAAGAAATGTTTATCACAATATGTGGTCAATTTAGGAAGTACGATGCAAAACGAGGCCATGGTGATGGAGCAAACACATATTACACAGCAAGAATACAAATACAACTTCTTATCACTTATAAAAAAAAATAGATCTGCTATAGCTCTTATTTAGAGTTTACGAGTACCTTTAATCACCGGTTTATTTTCAAAATTGCAGCTGCAATAATTTTGAAACTACAGGAAAGAATGTTGATTTCGAGCAACATTTTTAAAACACAAAATTATTTTAAAATAGTTTTGTTACCCTTGATAAAACCCGTTAAGTAAAATGACACACTACACCCAAAAAAGTTAATTTTTAATTAATCATGATAAGTAGAATATGTTAGCATGTTTTATAACTATGTCAAATATCTTTTCCGTTTAGAGCAAAGAGTGATTCTATAAGGATCAGAGAGAGAAAAAACATCTAACTTTTATATCTGTACCATTCTGGCTGATTCTACATTTAACTTTTGTTTTATTTAAGAAGGAAAATGTTTAATACCGGAGGAAGATTTAAGCTAAGCAGGCATGCATAGAATGTGGCACAATGATAACAGCCCGTATTTATTTTCACTAATCCTGTTTATTTATGCAAATTCATAAATGTTTCATATATTTTCAGGAAGGAATTATGACGTCATGGTTTCACTTGTAACATGTAAGTAAGGAAGGGCATACTTGATGTTTTTACCAGGATTTTACAGAAATTAATTGATAAAGATTAAATATTTAAAATGTTAAAGTTTAATATAAATATGACGAAATCTTATAAAACAATACAATTCTTATGAAAAAAATAACTTATCTAATATGTTATTGAGTAAATTTGGGCTGATGAAATAAAACTTGAACACAAATATCACAAAACTAATACGTTTACAAACTCAAACGGGTTTCAACGACAATGTCACCATCATCAGTGATACACGAGCTACAATAATCAAACTATAATTCGTTATTTTTTTATTTATCAAATTATCATTCTCACAAGTCAAAAACAATAGTTATTTTAATAGTAAACTTTTGGTCTAAATATGTTTTGAAATTATTTACGTTATCAAAACTTAAGTCTAAATTTAAATTTAAAACAAAATAATTTGATCACGCAGCTGAACCGCTGACAAAACAAAATAAGTTTGAAAAATTTACAAAATTAGGTTTATATGTATTATTGTTTCCACCAAGTATTTGGTAAATTGGTCTACTCACGAAAGATCTGAATGGCAGCCTGCGTGTACGAAATGTAATATTAGAATTTGTTCTCACATTGACCTCCAGCATCGGCTCACAAGATGCTTCTTTCCGCTCGCATTGGGTAGTATGCAGATCAGACGACGCGTGGGCCTTGGATCAGAAGCTGGTATTTTGGTAAGAATGGTATTTTACGTTTTGATCGACTTTGGGGGAACAAAACGAGCTGTAAGGTAGTGTTAGTGTAAAAAAAATATGCAGAATTGTATCATAAAACAAAATATATTAATTCTAATTCGAAAAACCTCAAAAAATTTTTACTCCAGTCAAAAAACATTCTTTTGGTTGTTAAAATTGTTTTGCTAACGAACTCGTCCGATCGACTTAAAAACGCAATGTGTGTAAAAAATTTGAACCAAATTGGAAGTAAAATATTGCCGTTTCGTTAGAGTGTGAACAGATATATACATATAAACATTTTTTTTTTTTTAAAGGCGAAAAACCTGGGTGGTTATCATCGCCTGGAGCACACATATAAAAATACATACATTTATAAACATTTTAATGACACTTGTTCAAATTAAAACTACACTAACCTACATTATTTAAGATCATAAATACTTTGTAAGCTTACGAATTTCAATGAAATAATATAATGGCATTTAATTCCTCAAATATGTTTTTTTATTTTTATTATTTATGAGTTTAAGAGTAAACAAATTAAATAAAACTCAACTACCAATGAGATTGAAAGTAAACAGAATGTCGATGTCGGTTTAACAATGCAGTACTTTTCCAATATCAGACTAAACGTATGCAAAATGTAAACTAGTTGTTTTGATTGAACTATGTGTTCTTAATACTGTATATTTATTTAGTATAAATTTGTATTTAAAATTTACCATCTGCAATGTTTATTTTTATACTGTACTAGCTGGCCCGATCCTGCTTTGCACGGATAGACAAATCAAAGTTAAATGTATATTAATAAAAAATATATTATATCAATAAATATATTACACTATGTATTTCTTAAGGGGAGTTTTAGTAACTTTGATCCCCAAAACCTCCCATACAATTTCGAATTTTTTAAACCCTTTCTTAACAAGCACTTATGGCCCTAGAGGAAGCTACATACCAAATTTCATTCCAATCCGCTCCTTGGTTTAGTAACTTTGACCCCCCCCCAAACCTCCCCTAAAATTTCGAATTTTTTGAAAGTATTTATTTTTTTCTTCTTGTTTTGCTATTCAGCTGGGCACTGAGTTATATCATGCGGCCCCTTAATCACAATACTTTTATCTAAAGCACTTTTGTCTTTTACTTGATGTGCCTGTTTGTAAAAGGAAAGCTATTAATGATTTATGATTGGAATTGTGACATATTATGAGGGTAGGTTGTTATTTACACAGCAATGATATAAACTCCTATATTTAAATTGTCAATGTATAAATGTTTAGTTAGTCACATAAAGTGGGAAAATTGAAAAGGAAACATTTTAAAATTAAAATGTTGGAAGGAATGAACTTTAAGGAGGGTAATGTAGGTAATATCTTCTCGCTTGAGACCCGTCAAGCATAGCAACTAACCAGAAAAGGTTGGGCCCTGGATGAAGAATCCCATGAGTGGATTTAATAAAATACATGTATTTTTGTTCGAATTAAATTATTTTTTAAATATTTGTTAGGAATTTGTTTATTTCGCGTATTACTACAAAGTTATTTAGTTTTAATATTTCTACTAGCTTGAAAGGAGGTTTATAATTTTCGGCATTAAGTTTTAAGTATAATTCATTTCGAAAAATCTCATGTGCAGGACAGTTCAAAATGAGATGTTCAAGGGATTCGAACTGACACAAAGTGCACTAAAGGCATAGGGGTGTAAAATACAGATTTAATTTATGTAAAGTTTCATTTACATTGGCGTGTCCAAAACGTAACCTATTTATATTGATTATTTCATATCTACTTAGTTTTGTTTTCCAAAACCACGGTATGTTTGAGATTTTGGGATTGATTGCTTTTTACCATTTTACTTTAGGGGAAGTGTTATAGATATTCAAGAATTTTTTGTCGTTTAAGTGTTTGATGGTCGATGTTAGGTCAGTGGTCGGTAAAACGAGGTCAGAGATTGCTTCTCCATCTGTTGTCGCTTTGAAGGCCATCTCATCTACCCTTTCATTATCTTTGCTTCCTACATGACTGGGAACCCATTGCAATACAAAAACTTTGTTTTGTTTGGAAATTTCTTTGAAGATTTTAACTATTATACCATTGAAAAAAAATTATATCTATTTGATTCAATAAGTTGTATAGAAGCCTTAGAATCTGTACATATCGTTATACTGTTATGAACAGTGTCATTTGAAAATTCTATTGCTTTGTAAATTGCATATAATTCTGCAGTGAAACTACTTGCATGCGTGTTGAGTGTGAATTTTTTGTTATATTTAATGAAGGGCACAAAAAGGAAGCTCCAGTACCGTATTGGTTTTTTGATCCATCTGTAAATATTTTTGTGAAGTTCGTATACGTTGTATTTAGTAACCGTGAGAATTCTTGTTGTAGATGTATGGGATTTGTAGATTTTTTTGTGTTTCGATATTTGGTAGCTTGTCATTGCAAGTTAATTTAAGCTCTGTTAATACTAGAGGTAAATTGAAATCCGTCGATTTATCTACGGAAGAAGAAGGATGTCTGTTAATAAAATCTAATTGAAAAATACTTTCTTAGCGAGCACCTATGGCCCTAGAGGAAGCTACATACTACAAAATTTCGTTCCAGTCCGTTCAGAGGTTTAGGAGAAATCGTGATTTAGTAACATTGACCCCCCAAACACCGTCTAAGATTTCAAATTTTTTGAAACCCTTTTTTATTAGCACCTACGGCTCTAGAGGAAGCTACATATCAAACTTAATTCCATAATCCGTTCAGTAGTTTTAGAGTAATCGTGATTAAGTAACTTTGACCCCCCAAACCCCCCTAAAATTTTGAATTTTTTGGAAACCTTCCTTAGTGAGCACCTATGGCCCTAGAGGAAACTACATACCAAATTTCGTTCCAATCCGTTCTGTAGTTTTTGAGAAATCGTGATCAGTGAGTCAGTGGATTTGGCTTTTATATAAATAGATTTATTAATGTATTCTGTATACTATAACTGTTTAGGAATACATTCATGTCTTCAATTAATAAAGATGTAGTTGGGAATTAAATTGTTTTCTTTGCCAGCTTTTTATTTTCGTGTTTTATGTCTTAGAAACCCATCACGTTATACCAAATTTGGACCAAATCGGATATCCTAAAATGCGGCCGTTTGAATGTGAACAAATTTATATCATTTTTATTGACACCCAAAAACGTGTTCTGAAGACCATGATCGATGCTCATTGAACGCTCCCCACCATAAGAGTAAATTTAATAGCTCATCTTTTCTATCAAAATTCGCTAAAAATCGGAATTAAATATTTTAAAATATGTCCCAAATATTCACTCGACCATTTTTTAGAAAACTTTATTAAAAATAACCCTAAAATGTAAATGTTATCGTTCTACAAAATAAGTATTCAATAACCATTTCACTAAAATCTAAATTTCAAAGTTAAAAGTGGCTAAAACAAAGGCCACACCTATAATAAAAGTAAAATGCTATTTCTAAAAAAAATAGTAATTTACCGATAGATTTTCTTGAATTATGTAAGATTATATTTGTTAATTATTAATGTTATTGAATTGTTTCCTAACACATTCCGTATTTTGAAAAATCATTTAAGTTGCTCTCAAGTAATAAACCGAAGGAAGAGATTTGTTTTATAAAAAGTTTGTATTTCTACTTCCTTATATTTTATCCAATGCGAACTCCGGCAACATCGCTTCATATATCTGCACACAGATAGGAAACCTAATGCTGCATAATAAATCCTGTGAATTCTCTGTTTAGTGGACAAATGCTGGGATCGGCTGGAGAGCGTGAATGGCGTCACAATAGCGACGGAAATCCGTTCCGAATAATAGGAAGCATTGATTGTGCATTTGCATAATTTAACGTGTTTTGTCGAGAATTATCTTTCGTATGCTTGTATTAGGTTTCGATTGTCTATATATACAGAGGGAGTTTGACTTGTAGTTCCCGTGTGAAATACAGAAGTGAACTTTATAATGTAAACTGAACTATTACTTAGCATATTGTTGGCCAGAAAGTCAAGAATATTCCGCCGTGGTCGGCGTTTTTCATGTTAAAAACTAAACAGCTGTCGTGAGTTGAGCGGATTCCCAAAATTCAGATTATATGTTTTAGAGTTTCAATCAACTATTTGGGAAATTCGTCTACTCACGAAGGCGCTGAATAGCTGCCTCCAAGACCAAAATATTTTATCAGTAGAATTTTTTGCACCTCAGCCTCCAGCTACGGCTTACGCCCTGCTTCGGTCCAAATATGCTGTTCGCCCCTTTGGCGTTGAATAATGCACTGTTTTGCTTCACTCAAATCAGGAGCGTCCCCCAAGTTAAAATCTCAAAATTGATTTCAACGGGGTAGGGTAGACCTCATTGACCACTCCCGCCCGTAGGAGAAGCATTCCGACCGTCAGCCTCGGATCAGGAGCTGCTCCCAGGGTAAAATTCCCTCGTGGATTTGAAAAGGGTACTTTTTGGTATTTTACGTTTTGATCGATTTTTTAAGAACGAAACGAGCTTTAAGGTCGGGCAAAAAAAAATTTCCAAACTAATTTCCTATAGTCATTTTATTTTAGATAAAACCCAAAAAAAGGTTCATTCTTGTACAAACTTGTTACTTTCTGTCAAAAAAACGTGCTTTAACACACGTTAAAAGCGGACGGTAGAGTGTGAAAACATATATACAAAAATTAATGACACCCCAAAACGTGTTCTGGGGACCATGCTCGTTAGTCATTGATTCCCGACATTAGGTCTCACCATAAGAGTCACTGTATTAGCTCATCTTTCCTATGGAAATTCGCTAAAAATACACTGTTTCACAAATATAACACAATACGATACGAGACAATACAATATATCTATAAATCACTGAATCTATGTATAAATACAGAAGCAATGACACAAAATTGTTCAGAAATGCATAATAATAAAAAAATACTTTTATATTCCTTTCAAAAAGATTAAAACATTTTTATTTCATAATCAAGTTTTATTATTTAACAATAATTTCACTGAAAATACTGGTTAAAATATAATATTATAATCTAAAATACTTTCAAGAAACATAAAATCACTCTTTTACTTGTTGAAGCTGTTTCAGGAATGTAAAACATCACTGAAAACTTATAATCAAACTTAGACAAACATTGATTGCCAGTTTAGGTTGTGTTTAGTTGCCATTTGAATAGGCATCGTATTATTCGTAGCTGTTATTGATCATATCGAGCCAACGGTGAAATTAGAAACAAATTCACTCACGTTTAAAACAAAGGGAAGTGAAAACATAGATGATTATTGTAGCTCGTGCGTGTATGAAGATGGCGACGTTGTCGTTGAAACATAATAAACATATTTTGAGATTCCATCAAGTTTGTTCTCGCAGGTCAAGATCAATAATCATATAGAAACGTCCTAAACCTTTATAATCAAAGAAGAAATTAAACCCTTACTATTACAAAAACCTTAGTGATATAGACCTATTAACTCAATGCTTGTGTTTTACAATAGTAAATAACATTATTTAATATTTTACATAAAGGAAAAAATATATAACCTTTAAAAAGCCACAACTAAAAGGAAGGTTTTATGCAACAAATGTTGGAGCAATATAATTTAGATAGTTTTTAAATACAGACAACGTCAAAATGTTAATCAAACAAGAATTCGCTTTCATATTTTTGTAGCTAAAGCATTCATTTGTGATATATAATGTCAGTCAGAAAGAACCTGTCCAAATAGATTCATGTTGCATTTCTGGGTCGTGCTGCTCTTCTGCATATCAAAATTGAGTCAACATGTTTTAAAGAAAAGAGTGCTACCATCGCCTGGTAATATACTTAAGAATTAAAACTATACATATACTAGTGCTCCTAATCATTTCTCATCGCTCATTAACCCCCATGGCCACTAGTGGCGAAACAAATGGAAACTGACTGCAGAATTGCATAATCTGATAGTTTCACTGACATTACGATTGGTTAGGACAGAGGTACTTAGATCGTGGTAGGGGGTGGAGGTACGGTATCCTACATCCTGCCGCATACTGAGTGGGACCAGGTTTATTGTGTGAATAACAGGACTTGTTAATAGCGATTTAAACCTAATCTAAAAACTCTGTCGGTTGTTAAACGAATTAACGTATTATATATTGAATTAAATTACAAGTAAAAAAACATAGACCAAGACCGGGAGTTGAACCCGGGACCTTCAGGTTTCCGTCCTGATGATCTACCATCTGAGCTACCCTGATATCTACCGATATTGGTCGATGTTATCTCACTTGTACGGTTTTTACTGCAATTATTGAATTAAAAAATAATAATAATAATAATAACACCACTATGTTTTTTCTCTTGTAATTTAATTAAATATCCCTTGCTGAGGAAGTGTGTAAGCGGAAAAAAAATATATTTGTCAAATAAGTTGCTATGGTAATGTAAATGCTTTCAAGAAATGTGTTGTGGTTCTAAACCAGCTTCAATTATAATATACTAAGACTTTTTGGGGGTATTTTTGTTAGTGTTTGCTTTTATTTTGTTAACATAAAATAAAAAAGATGTTGGTTGTGAAAAATAATAAACTGATTCTAAATTGTCCGTGTCGGTCGCTATAGTAATGAATATAAATAAATTCATTCAACAAACATGTGTTGCTAAGCTTTAGATCCGAATCAGCTGATTTATCTATACTTATAAAAGCCAAATACCATTGACTCATTGACTCATTGACTCATTGACTCACTGACTCATCACAGTTTCTCCAAAACCACGAGGCCTACAAACATGAAATTTGGCACTAATACTCTTTATAGGCTCTAGTCGCGCACTAAGAAAGGGTTTCCGAAAATTCGAAATTTTATGGGGGTTTTTGGGGGGTCAAAGTTACTAAATCACGATTTATCAAAACCTACCGAAAGGATAGGAATGAAATTTGGTATGTAGCTTCCTCTAGGGCCATAGATGCTCGCTATGAAAGGGTTTAAAAAAATTCAAAGTTTTAGGGGGGTTTCGGGAGCAAATTTACAAAATCACGATTTCTCTAAAACCATGGAACGGGTTGGAATGAAATTTGGTATGTAGCTTCCCCTAGGATAGGTGCTCGCTAACAATGTTTTTAAAAAAATTCGAAATTTTAGGGGAGGTTTGGGGGGTCAAAGTTACTACAAAAAACCATCGAATGGATTGGAATGAAATTTGGTATGTAGCTTCCTCTAGAGCCCTAGGTACTCGCTAAAAAAGGGTTTTAAAAAATTCGAAACTTTAGGGGGATTTGGGGGCGTCAAGATTACTAAAAAGAAACACCGAACGGATTGGAATGACATTTATTATGTAGCTTCCTCTAAGGCCCTAGGTGCTCGCTAAGAAAGAGTTTTTTTTTAAATCTAAATTTTATGGGAGGTTTGGGAGGTAAAATTTACTAAAAATCCCCATAAGAAATATATAGTGTAATATATTTATTGATATAATATATTTTTTGTTAATATACATTTAACTTTGATTTGTCTATTCGTGCAAAGCCGGGTCGGGCCAGCTAGTCTATATATAAAAGCGAAATACCACTGACACCCTGACTCACTCATCACGATTTCTCAAAAACTACCGAACGGATTGAAATGAAATTTAGTATGTAGCTTCCTCTAAGGCCATAGGTGCTCACTAAGAAAGGGTTTGAAAAAATTCCAAATTTTAGGGGGGTTTGGGGGGATCAAATTTATTAAAAAACGATTTCTTGAAAACTACGGAACGGATTGGCATGAAATTTGGTATGTAGCTTCCTCTAGGGCCATAGGTGCTTACTAAGAAAAGGTTTGGAGAAATACGAAATTTTAGAGGGGTTTGGGTGGATTAAAGTTGTTAAATCACGATTTCTTCAAAACTACCGAACGGATTGAAATGAAATTTGGTATGTAGCTTCCTCTAGAGCCATAAGTGTTCACTAAAAAAGGGTTTTAAAAAATTGGAAATTTTAGGGGAGTTTGGGGGGTAAAAATTACTAAATCACGATTTCTCCAAAATTAAGAAAGAGATTGGAATGAAATTTGGTATGTAGCTTCCTCTAGGGCCATAGATGCTCACTAAGATAGGGTTTGAAAAAATTCAAAATTTTAGGTGGGTTTAGGGGGGATCAAATTTATTAAAAAACTATTTCTTCAAAACTACCGAACGGATTGGAATGAAATTTGGTATGTAGATTCCTCTAGGGCCATAGGTACTCAATAAGAAAGGGTTTGAAATAATTGTAAATTTTAGGAGGGGTTTGGGTTGATCAAAGTTACTAAAATCATAAGTTCAGATCTTTTGTTATTATGAAAATAGTGCTTTTATTATTTAAGATATATATATATAAAAGCCCAGTACCACTCACTAACTGAACACTTATAAAGAATACAATTACGTTAAAAAAAACTGAAAATACCAACCACCACGGGCAACGCCGTACGGGTCAGCTAGTATGTTATAAGGCTGGGATCAAACCCTTATATTTTCATCATTTTTAGTCTTTAAAACAACAAATTAAGCATAATCTATGCTTAGTGTGCGTCTAGACCCCATAAGAATAAACCTAAAATTTTGTGTATGTTTATCTTAAGTAGTCTTTGTTAAATTTTGATTCAGTCAGTCGGTATTCATTCAGGCCAAAGCCGCTTATATATTGCTAAATTGTCTTCGTTCTGATTTAAACCAAGGAACTCGAGCTTCGGAATCAGGTTCGCTAACCCCTACAGCTACAAGCTGGCAGAGTGTTTTCCATCTCAGTTTATACATTGATATAAACCGACCTTTCCTTCAGTATCGACGCAAGGAAAATACCTCTCACGCACGAAATACCGTTTCTCCTTCTAACGAGGCCCAGTGGGTTCCGACATCTAACAAATTGGTTGTTCCATTACTACACGCTGTCATCACATCGGATGAAGACGTTCGTGTTGTGCTTGTTTCGAACACGTCGGTCTTCTTCCATCCGTCCTGTCCCGCCTAAACATCCGAAATCTTCACCCACACCGCATTAGCATAACAGACGTTGGTCGGGGTCAGACGTAGGACTCTTGACATGACATACTAAATGAGGCTTTGTATCCCAACCTTTACCCAGTTGGGTTATTTATACTTCTTTGTGTACGTAGAACTGCTAGCGTGTACATTTACAAAAGAAGAATCGGGTATGAGTGTTGTAGTTTTTTAAATAATATTCGTGTCATTTGTGCCGGATGTTTTTATTGTAAACGATGATAATGTGTATCAATCTGGGTACGGCTTGATTTATGCCCTAGAGCCTAAACGTATCAATTGATTTTCACAAATGGTATCGTTAGATTTGTCTTTGATCTCCTGCAGTTCTAAGCCCATGAAAAATTAAATACCGTGATCGCCAACCGTCGTTTTTTCATTAAATCTTATCTTATCTTATCTAATATTCGGGTCCTAGGAATTTAATGTGAATTCTGTACTAAAGATTGGTATTTTATTTTGTAAAAAAAGGATGGCAATAGTAAGATTTAATAATCAAAATAAAGGATAATAATAATAAATAATCAAAAGATTTAATTGGAGATATCAAAATAGTGTTAAATTTAATTTGGAAGTTTAATGTATCTCAGTCATGCGACTGGGAATGTTCACATTTACGTGAGGAGGTACTTTTTGTTTTAGTCCTTTTTATATTATTATTTTTTTAGATTTTAAGGCAGAAATGTATTTTTTAATATTGAAGTTATTGCCAACCTGGCTGATAATATTTCATCAGGTCTTAATAAAAGCTCTATTTCATTTATACTATCCTACTTTAAAAAAATGTTTTTGAACCTCATCCAGGTATGAAATAACGGTCTTGAATAAGTTCTAAATATAGCGTGTTTACGAAATGTAAAACGGGTTTATGTGTTGAGAACTGTTTTAAACAGAAAAATGTTCGACCTCTCATTTGAAACTAATTAATCTCAGCTATTTGCAGAATGGAAATACAACTAACAAAACGTTAAACTTTTTTTTTAAACTTTCAAAATCTGATGGTGTCATTATTTCCTATTCAGGGTGTCTGTTAACCATTCAAACTGACTTAACATGGTTATTCAGCAAGGCAAAACTAGCAAGTGTCATCACAACATAACACGCGTCATGCTTGGTATAAAACAGTTTCTCAACTTTTTGTAGGGTAAGGAACACTAGAGCACTTATATTGTTTTCTGTGAAACTCCCTTGGCTCTAAAATATGAGGTATTTAATTGTTTGTGAAAATATAAACATCATGCTACATTTACAGCTTCTAAATATGTATTAATATATATTAATATATATTTAAAACAGTACGAAAAAATATATATATTAATCTCTCTAATCAAGTTGTATACACATGTCTGCCTCATGATTGAGTTGACCTCTTCGGTCAGTTTTTGTAATAGCATACTTAAAAAACAATACTTCCCAACTAAGTTGTAGCAAGTGATAGTAATTTATTTACAGCACAATTGGAAATTTCTGATTATTCACATCAAAGCTGGGCCCATAAGTCTAAACAAAGTAGCCCAGTTGAAAGTAGTTTTTAGGTTCACATCAGCTGCCATATCAGTAGTGTCAATCACACCATAATCAATGGAAATTAAAATTCTTAACATAAAGGTGAGATAAATTGACTTTTGATTCACATCAAATTATTTTAACCAACGTAGAAAAGCAAAGTCAAAAATGTGTTCAAGTTTATTGAAATATACAAAGTTAATTACTTTAAAAAAAATTTGTTACGATAATTTACGCAAGACATCAGGCATTTGGTGGGAAATTTCAAATTCTTGACATACAAGTTATTGACTTCTTATATAAATTTAAATACGTATTTTAATCAACCTAAAAAATACAAATCTGAGATACTTTCAAGGTTTTTGAAATGTACATTTCATTGAAATGACAATTTGTGGGATGATAATGTTTTCTTTTTCAAAAGCACACAAACGGAACACTTCTAAAGTTTACATAAATGTGCTACCTTTATCTAAAGGACTACAAATATCGAACACTCACTGTATACATTTTTAACATTGAGTCATGGATAATAATTGACAAAATACAATTCTGGCTGAAATTAGATTCAGTGACAGTTGAAGAAATTAATAGAAATAATTCGATCACGCAGCTGACCTGAGTTAAGCGAATTTCAAAATTTTTGTTGGATTTAACTAACTATTTGGTTAATTGGTCTACTTACGATGGCGATGAATAGCTGCCTACGTGTACGAAATATTTTAGTAGAATGTTTTTCCTCCTGAACCTCAAGCTCCCGCTCTTGATCTGCTTCGTTGCACTCGCAGCGGACAAAGTAGCTTCGTGAGGTAAAATAATGCAAAGTGCTTTTATGGATTTTTTTTATCGATTTTGGTGGAACCATACGAGTTATTAAGTCGTGTAAGACAACAAAATGTACAAAATAATATCCTATATTAATTCTAACGTGAGTACCAAACTTGGACCAAATCAGACGTAAAATGCGGCCGTTAGGTTGCGAATACATGTAGTGTAAGTTTTTAATTACACCAAAAACTGTGTTCTGGGGACCAAGATCGGTGCTCTTTTACTACTCCCGATCTTAGGCCTCATCATAAGAGTCACTGCTATGGCTTCTCTTTAACATGGAAATTCGCTAATTAGTCCAGTCAATGAATACATTGTAGAGTGCATGGAATATGCGATAATGTTTGACTTCAGGACTTTGTTAGGAGGTAAACATACTAAAAGTCCCCGCCCCTAGGAGGTGAGCAAAGAGCGGGAGGTGGGTGAAAGGTAACATTTTTGGGATTTTTATTTATACCTCGGAAACGGTGCACTTTAGAAAATAATGTTAGCAATAAACTTGAAAGCTAATTAAATTTAATATAAAATTGTACCTTTACATTTTTGCCGAATTCCAAACGGTTTTAGAGATATACGTTATTAAAAATCGATAGTTTTCGAAAAAATCACTTTTACCTCACTTTTTTTGTCAAACATTTGCTTCTAGTGTCTCCCACGATTGTTTCTCAGAAAATGTCAGAAACTAAGTTGTAGATGATTAAATGTTTTACAATTAGATGTACACTTTTGACACTTTATTTTAAATGGTTCAAAAGTTATAAAAATTCTAACATGTATGCTCAATTTCGATGTTACTCTAGAAATGAGTATGTTTAGAGCTTTTGGGTTTTAACTGCTGTAACTTGCTATCGTGATGAATAACAACACTTTAACAATGAA
>JAGFPH010000008.1:1460500-1473422 GCA_018207615.1 Philaenus spumarius
AAAGTAAATCTAACATTTTAAAACTGTTAGTACCTTAAGTAACTTAAAAATGTCTAATTTTCTAAGAGACAAATCGATAAATAAATAATTTAATGACACATCTGAACCGCAGGCATGAGTTAGACTCTCTAAAATTAAATATATAGCTTATGTTATGTGATTTCAACCATCAATTTAGGAAATTGATCTACTAACGAAAGCTCAGAATAGCTGCCAGCGTGTACGAAATATATTTGTAGAATTTGTTTGCACCTCACGCTCTGTTTCGTTCCGCTCGCTTCAGAAAAACCTCCATTGCGAGTTTTCACCTCGACCTTGCGGCGTATTATTATAGACTGATTCGCTTCGCTTGTATCTTGATTTAAATGTGTTACTTTTATGGTGGTTAATGTTTTAATAGATTTTGGATGGAGCCAGATGGGCTATAAGGTCATGTAAAATATAAAATATGCAGAATAATCTCCTACATTTAATTGTTTTTAAATCCCCCTTTGAAACTTTTAGATAAACCCTTGAAAAGTTTCATTCGAAAAACTTGCTTTCAGTTATTGGATTTTTTTGGCTAATGAAGTCGTCCGAGCGACTTAGAAAACCAACGTGTGTACCAAATTTGGAGCAATTGGGTGTTAAATGCGGCCGTTTAGGCTAGCGCACACAGCAGCAGACGGGCGAAAAATGCTTATCAAATGTGCCAGCGCACACAGAAACCCATAAGCATACGCATATGTTTTGGAATCGCTCCGGAGGCGAGTTTTTGAATATCTGCATGCATACAGCATACGTTTAGTATCGCGCAAGAGCTAACTCAGTTTCTCAACAGTCTCGCTAGGGGTGTTAGGGTTTATTTACCAGCGAGAAGCTGTCTGCTTTGTATAAAGTTCGTGGGTTGTGTTTCCTTGAATCTTGTGTTACTTTTTATATTTGTGATTCATTTTTACTTGTACATTCATATCCTAATGTAAATGATTTCAGTTAGAGCGACAGAGTCTAATTTACGAACGAAAATTCAATCTGAATTCTGAAATAAGACTGAGAGTATTACAACGAGAAAGAGAAAACAGAAAGTCTGCATCAGCTTAAAAGAGCGCTCAAGGTCAAATTATGTTATTGTCCATTACAAAATGTTTAAGGATTATCGCAAATGTTCTTAAACAGTTTTTATTTTGTATATATATATATTTTGCGTAGTTAGCTGTGTATACGCGGTTTCACATATACATTCTGCTTACACCCATGCTATTCAGTGTTTTCATTTGTTTGATTTTTGATTAGAAGGATTTAAAAAAAATCATTTTGGTTTATACTTCCAACATTATTTAAAACCCATTGTGTAATCTCAGTGAAAGGTAAGAATACATCATTTGACGCCATCTCACAGTTTACTGAAGAGAATACATCTGCATGCGTTTTGTCAGTCGTTAAAAAAGAAAAAAAATTTCGTCTCTTGTTATTATAATTTTTTTTAAAGTTATTAGTTTTCGTTATTCCACGTTAAAAATTTGTAACGACCACCATTTTGAAAATTATAAAATAAATTCTTCGTGTTTTATATGTTTGTAAATCGTAATAAACAAAATTCCTATGCCTAATTTAAGCTCAATACTTTATCTATTTCTAGAGTTACAGCAAGTGTTTAAAAAAAAACGAATTTAGGATTGCGACTAAACCAAGCCAAATTCGAAAAAGTTACTGAAGATATTTGGTTTATTTCAATAAATACAATCCTATTCTGTACATCCCACTAAGTTTTTTTTGTGTGACCCTTTATAGGCTCACTACTTGATAATTACAATAAAAGAGAGTTTTGTATGATCAGAGCGAAAATAATAATCTTGTTCGAATAAGCAGTCGCCATTCTACCTGTACAACTCACTAAACTAATACATAATCCAATCCTTACTATCAACAATTACAATTTATCTCTTAATCTACTATTAACGATTTGCATATACAACTACACGGTTGATTCATCAAGTGGTATTGCTTACATTAAATCATATACGTAATGAGATATTTATGATAAATATAATGCGAGACATTTTATCAGAACAAATAGCAAACACAAAGTCTAGATCGAGGTTAAGATATACAAAGCTCACGTCTAGGTTTTTACGTAAGCCAGCCTAATTGTTCTGAATGAGTAATGATACGATAAAACTATATAGTGGCGTTCCACTGGAGATATCAACGATTCAACTTCAATAAGAATGTAAGTCTTATAATTAAAGTAGGCGAG
This sequence comes from Philaenus spumarius, assembly GCA_018207615.1. NCBI lineage: Eukaryota > Metazoa > Arthropoda > Insecta > Hemiptera > Aphrophoridae > Philaenus > Philaenus spumarius. The sequence goes on from JAGFPH010000008.1 coordinate 1,462,737, forward strand.
GCGATTGCGTAAGTAATGCAAATATACTTTCTAATATATGATAGCACTATAGTAGGTATAATATTACTTATCGTATATAGTTTCTAATATGTCTTTTTGAAATTTGTTTCGCGAATCAGGTAGGATACAAGCTCTAGGATCTTTAGTTTTAATTGAGTTTGTCGGACTACTAAAATTCAATAACTAGGTCATTGATGTCAAATAAAATACACTATATATTATAATAATATTATATAATTGTATATAGGCCTATGGTTGTCAAACTCCCGGGAGTAAAAGGGGTGTTATGTGGAAGTTTGTTAGTATACTCTTCAATTTCCATCTGTCTGCCCGTTTTTGTTATTTACTAAAACGTTTATAAATTTAAACTCGATTGAGATTTTACAAATTTGGTATAGACGTGTGTAATAGCGAAAACAAAGTTATCTATTTTTTTTTTTTTTTAATGGCGGAAGATATCACTTTAATTTGACATATTACTAAAAATGTAACGACATATTACATATTCTTAACAATAGTAACATTTAAGCGATTTTCCCACAATTCTTAATACATAAAACTTCAAATAACATAGATAATGATTTATTAAAAAATTGTAGTTAATAAAGGAGAAATACAAAGTGTAGCAGTAAAATGTGAGTATACTTCTCTACAATGGATCTGGTAGAACAATAATGAACTAATTTCTCCGTTATTAAAGCTCATTAAAGAAATAGTAATAATAAGATAGCTTGTGTTTTGGTAATTGTTGATACCTATATTGTCTTTGCTTATTTTTTGTAAAACGAAATATTCGTAAAAATTCATTTTACATAAAAACAAAAAAAATATTTATTAATTTGGTATAGGCTATAATAACTATATAGTTTTATTATTAATTTGTTTAGTGCTATAATTAATTACAATGCATTGCTCGAAGGAGGTAAGAACAGTAATAGCAAAAGCGAAAGAAGATTTCAAGTGGGAGAAATAAATTTAAGCGGACCTTTTGAGAAAGAATTATGTACAAGCCGAAAAAAAGATTCATGTGGAGAGGAGACTTTAACTAAGAAAAGAAGGTGACATTTTTTAGTTGTTTTGGAAAAATGAATGGTGGAGAATAGAAGCAATACGATGGAACGATGAAACTAGGAATGAAGAAGAGTACAACGAACAATGGGGGAAGAAGGATTAATAGTAAGAAGAAGTAGGAAGAAAAAATAGATTGAACATAGTAGCCTACAAATACAAATTAGGCTACATAGTGAGAGATAGGTTAGAAGGAAGGTTGAATATGATTAAAATTAAATATGGATTAGGCCTACAGTTAATATTAAGATTATAATTTGTTAATTAATTATTATTAATTGTTTTCTAATTTTTCTTAAATAAAAGAAGAATGCAATTCATTATGAATTATCTTTACGGATTTCTCACTTAAAAGCGGAAATTAATTATTTTAATAATGTAAAATAATATTTGCTATCATTGCATCAATAAATTTATTTAACTTTTAAATTAATTAAATATTAATTATTGTTGTACTAATTATTTAGTATAATATATTTGATTTTAATTATGATTAATTATACTACATATTTATATATTAGTAAGTTATTTATTGTATTATTATTATTAATTATTAAATATATCATTTAATTAAGGATAAATTTATTTATATATTATTAAATTATTTATTGTATTAGTATTATTAATTATTATTTTCCGTTATTTTTATTTTGTTTGTTTTTGTATTATCATGTTATCCTTGATGTTTTCTGTTTCAGTCTCTTTTCTCCTATATTTCTTTCGCTCTCAAAAGATAATAATAATAGGAATACTAATACAATAAAACATAGATATATAATATAATAATAAATAATTAAATCTATCCTTAAAGGATTAATTAATAATATTATATATTTATGTAGGCTACTATTAAATTATTTATTGTATTAGTATTATTAGTATTATTATTATATTTTTAGAGCTAAAAAAATATAATAGAAAAGAGACTGAAGCAGAAAACATCAAGGCTGACATATTAATGCAAAACCAAACAAAATAAAAATAAAAGGAAGACAGAAAGGAATGGAACAAAAGTGAACAAGAAAATCTGATAATAATAAAAACAATATGTTTTGAAATATATGGGCAGTCTTTAGCAGATAGGGGAAATGCTTTTGCTAACAAATTTGCATTGATCTTGAACTTCTTATGTTGTCACCTATAAACGTCTTCATTTTGGAAACCTAATTAAGTAAAATTATGTATTATTATAAAAATGTACGTATTCATTCTACGACGAAAAGATTTATTTTTAAACTTCCGGGACATTTAAAAACTTTACATTGCACTAACAACAACTCTCATGACTTAAACCGTCAACTTAAAAGTTCTAAAATAGATGAATATCCGTTTAAATTTTAATCAAGAATCATCTTGTAATGTAATCAATCACTCAGATATGAATTATTTGTTATTTTTAAATTTAATTTTCATTATGTTATACCACATTGAAAAGAGTTTTATCTTTTAACTTTGTTTTTAATATATAAAAGTGAGTTTTTTTTTATCGTAGACTCTTTTGCGTAATTTTTTATAGATATACATTACGATTTATTTATTATTGCCGTCCAATTTAAAAAAATTAATATAGTAATTAAAAAGACTTACCTTTAAACGATTCATCTTTATAGACTTATGCAAGTAGGTATATTTAGATTCAAAAAAAAAATTTCAATAATTACAGACTATGCATTTAAAAGCTTTTTGTATGGTATGTACTCATACATATACTTGGTTTCCCTATTTATACATATTTTAAAAATTTTAAATCACAAGGACAGAGAAGTATCATCACTAAGAAAAATCGAAAATAATAAAAAAAATAATAAAAAACAAAATTTTTACATACCATTGCCTGTATTTGTTGAAATACAAAGTAAGTCGCAAGTAGTAGGCTACAACAGTAATCTATTAACAATCGCAAGGGATTAGAACAGTCGCGTTCCATTTTAAAACTTCAACACGGATTTAAACACTTTCAAAACGTAATGTTTGATTTATATGTGTTTTGTTAATAGCGGGAATTCGTGCTTTTTCGCCATAAGTTTTGATTATTTTAATGAGAAAATTAATACTTTTATGGTATTTTACGTTTAGATTGATTTTGATTGATCAGACGGGTTATAAGGTCGTGCAAAAACAAAAATGTTTAGAATAATCTCATATATTTATTTGTTTTTAGATACACGACAAAAAGATTCATTCTAGTACGAAAAATATCAAGAAAGAACACGTGCTTCCTGTTGTTGGCAAACTAACTCGTCCAAGCCATTTAGAAAAGCAACATTTGTACCAACTTTTACCGAATCGAACCTAAAACGCTGAAGTTAAAGTGCGAATTCATAAATACATATATATACAATTTGTATGATCCTCCAAAACGTGTTCTGGGACCATGATCAGTGCTCATTGACCTCTCCCGACCTTAGGCGAAGATTCCGGCTTAGTATTAGAACCCCCACGGTAAAATTCCCCACGTGGATTTGAACCACGTACTTTACTACAGCCAACATGTGTACCTTATTATGAACATACTTTATATATACAATTTTAATTACATTCATAAACGTGTTCTAGGGTTCATGATCAGTGCTCATTTACTACCCCCGACCTTAGGCCTCGCTTTATAAGAGTCACTACAATATCCCATCTTTCCTATGGAAATTTGCTAACAATAAGTTAATACGGGCTAAATTTATTTTGAATTTCTTTTTTTGTATGGTTGTCTGTAAATTGTCAGTTGTTGAAAAAAATATAGGGTTAAATTTATACTTCGTTTAATTATATGCTTAGCTATACGAATGTTCTCCACATTATAATCAGTATAAAAACCAATGTCTCGCACGAAACCGGATACTATTTGTGGAATCCAATTTTCTTAATTTTATGTCCCTAATAAATCTCCACGTTCTTACTAGACTAAATAATTATCTTCTGGTAATTTGAAAACAGTTGACAAATCGCTTCCGGTGTCACAAAGCTCAAAGCGGAACGGAAATACAAATTACTGAAAGAGGGAATGCGTGTCAAACCCCCGACACATGGAACACGCCACAGAGGTTAGACCACGACATCTTTTGACTAATATGATCAGTTGTCCACAGCAAATGGTCGTTTGTATCTCCAGCTTCCAGCTCCAGGATGTGTTAAATATGACGCTTCCAGGCCTCGGTTCTCTGTTTTCCTTCATCGACTTCCGACAGCGACTGGTCAGCTAACCTAAACAGATTAGTTATATTTTATTTGTTCCGTCTAGGTCGGTGTTAGGACTAAGTGTGGGTTAATAGGTACACGATTGGGGCGAATTAGTTGTTAACTACAGTTTTGTAGAAAAAACCTGAAAATAAGCAACACATGAAATAGAGAACAAGTAAGAAGATAGACTACAAAACCAATATGGAAAAAGGCACAAGCGACAAAGCATTCATAGTTTTAAACGCACGTTTGAAAACAAACCCGTTAAAGCCACATACAAAAATAATGAAATTGGGACATAAAATTATGTTACAAAACCAAATTAAATTAACAGACATATACAAACAAATCAAAAATAATAAGAACATTAAAAAAAAACTGAAGAACAACGCTTCCATCAAACAAATTATAAGTTAAAACAAAAATTAAATAAATAAAACATTTATCAAAGAAGTGTAATAAATTAAAATGGTATAACAAATTATATAGTATGCAAAACTGAAATACGTTTAATAAATTAAAAACTATTAACATGTTAAAAAAACAACACTGGTAAAAATAAACATATTAAAATAAAAAACAGAAAATTATTATTTTCTTTTTTAATAATTACTTATAGATTAAAGTAACAAATACAGACACTAAAAACTTATATAATAATAATAATAAAACATCTAAATAGAATCAGAAAATGTATACAGGGCGGAATCTAAAAATATAAAAAAACAACATAAATGTTCCAAATAACATGATTGGATAGTCACTCAAATGTAGCAAAGCACAAAAAAGTGTAATTAATACCGAGAATCACATTAAACATTTAGTATTTAAACTTGAAGATGTTGATTTTGAACAAAAATAAGAAGAACATTTAAACAATAAAACAGTCATAGAACACGAAAATAGAAATCTAGCAAAGGAAAAATAATGTAAATTCCCAACTACACCTTTTTTCATTAAAAACACGACAACTTTATTTATAAACAGTTACATGATATACAATACTAAATGTACCAATATACATTGCAGAGGGTTCATTTGATGTACTCTTTTATGGGTTAAACACATCGTTCAATACAGACTCGGGTGCTTTAACGAAAACTTAATCAAAACAATTAGTTTCAATTTTGCATACGTTTAGTCTGATATAGGAAAAGTACTGCATGGTTAAACCGACATTTTGTTTCCCTTCAATCTCATTTTTGTTTACTCTAAAAGCTCATAAATAATAATACAGAAACTTATTTGTGGAATTAAAAGCATTTATATTGTTTGATTGATATACAGCTTAAAACAGAATTATTATCGTAAAAAAATAAGGTTAGTTTAGTTTTAATTTAAACAAGTAGCAAATAGTGATTTGTTATCGAATGGGATTAGGAAAGATAAGCTATTGCAGTGACACTTAGAGTGAGAACTAATGTAGAGTATGGTAAATGAGTACCGATCATAGTCCTCTGAAAACGTTTGGCAGTGTCATTAAAATGTTTATATGTGTATATGTATTTTTGTTTTCATATTTATGTTTGTTCGCACTCTAACAGCTATCTTACGTCCGATTTAGTCAAACTTTGGTAAACAGGTTGTTTTTCTAAACCGCTTGGACTATTTCGTCAGCAAGAAAAATCCAACAAAGGAAGCACTTTTTTTCAGAAAGTAACAATAGTTTGATATTGTTGGTAATAGAATAAAACTTGTTTTGGGTTTTATCTGAAAAAAAAGATTAAATATAGGATATCTTCTGCACATTTTGCTGTTTACATGACCTTATGGGCCGTCTGTTTCCTACACAAAAACGATCAAAATGTAAAATACCGTAAAAGTTTCGGTTAAAATCCACATGGGATTTCGTACACGTAGGTTATTCAGCCTTTTTGTGACTAGACCAATTAGCCAAATAATTGGTTGAAACACTTAAAACATATCAACTTCATTTTTGAAATTCGCTCAACCCACGTCAGCGGTTCAGCTGCTTGATCGAATTATTTTAGCTTTATAACATGTTTATAGGTCGAATACGATATGTAGTACAGGTTATTTTTAAAGTTATTAGTTCTTATGACATTTGGCATAGCCATAAAAATTACTTGGCCGAGCCAATTTTTAGTCGGAATTAATAAATGGAAATTTATGTTTTTATTTGGGAAGAAAGTGCATTTGTTCGTATAATTATGTCTGTCGACACAATAAAAAAAATGTGTTAATCTGTTTCCTTGGATATTACTATGGATAAATATAGGATTAATCAGATTCTGACACTTTGTTTTCACATAAAATATCACTTTATACGACAGACTAATACTAATTCCTGATAGTTGTGCGGTAAACATTTTGCTGTCGCCTTCTGTAGATAGTTATATTTCTGATCATTAAACACCAATTCCTAGCTATGTAAATATATAAATTTCATTTTGTCTGTTGATTGTTGATCTTTAAAAAAGTTTTTTGAATAATTTTACAGACCTATAATTTGAGTTTATAAACTAAAAATATATAAATAAAGTTGACGATAATTTCAAATGTCTTTTTGCAATACCAGGAAAATAAATATAGGTTTAACTGTTCCAAATATTTTGTTTGTTTAAAAAATATATTTTAAAAGAAAACGTTTTAAGTTATGGGAAAATTTATATATTTTGTAATCCATCTAAAGGCAATACATTAGTTTGATCTCCTTAATTAAAAATGATTTCCTTTTAAAAACAATTTTGATTACTTTTAATCGTGTGTGAATTACAATTTTATAATTTGTGTTTTGCAATAAACAATTTATTAAACAAAGACAAACAAAGTGATTTTGTAAATCTCTTAGTTCAAACACATTTTCTGTAGGCGGAGTTAAAAAAATTAACATAAACATCAGGTCGCATTATAAAACTCAAACTGTGCAGCTATTAGGTGTCTCGGGATTGACCACGGAATCATACAACAGAAAAAGTGTTTAGTTACTTAGATTTCACATGCATTGTGTTTTTAATTTATTTGTTTCTATTTATCACAAATAGATAACTACATGTTTAAACATAACTATTCGTAACTATTTCGTAAATAGAAATGCTAATATGAAGTATAAACTTGAAGTTTGCGTCTGTATATTACAAATAATACTATTTTTTAAACTTGTTCACGTTGCCTCAACTGTGACAGAAATAAGACTTTGCGAAGCTAAAGGAATTCCAAGGCTTAGTTATTTATCCGTCTTTCAATTGCAATTGTCATAGTACTTTTATCGGATGTATTTCGAGTGGACCTAATAGTTTTAAAAGTTTTTTAAACAGTCAATATCTCACTGATACCATTCTTAAAAACAAAAACAAAAGGTAATCTAATAGAAACCACCCGAAGATATATTTTTTTTTTATTTGTTTGTAGTTTTAAAAGAAATCTGCAATAGCCTATTATATGTATAACCCCAATCAATTATTCAGAGATGTTTTAAAATTGTCGATTAAAGTTCTTCATCAATAAATACACTTTGTACTTAACAACTGAACCGTAAATATCGTACAATATTAATTTGACAGAAACTATTTTCTCGTGTTACACCTTATTTTAATATTTTCCCAAGTTTTTGTTCTCTGACTGAAATTTGACAAAAAATTAAGACAAAGGTAATAATGCCCTTCCTGTCGGGTCATCTACTGTTCCGGTGCATGGCCCTTCTGCATAACTAGACAGACTTCCGTTCCAAGAATTATTATTATAATTAGTTATGCTACTTATTATATTATAAATCACCATGTCCTTTTCTTCAATTGGCCCTTGAAAGACGGTTCGGTTGACGGAAACAAAGGTTTCTGGTTAAGTAAAATTTGGTAAGGTTAGGGTTTGTGTTTGGAGGTCATCGAGGGGACGATTACATGGTACGTTTTGTGCTTCCGTCAACGCCTCATAGAGCATTAGTCATCCTGAAGACGGGACTGACAACGGAAGGCCGGTGTTATTTGTTGGACTTTTGTTCCTAAGAATCGTAAGAAGAAATAGTTGTAACTATAATCGATTTTATTAGTATATACGAACATTGTTTGTAATATATATATCTACTAGGGACTCCACCCAGCTCGCTTCGCTCACCATCTCCGGTGGTGACCCACGGTGAAGCAAATGCAAACAGATATCCATACTCAAATATTTTCACTGAAATGTCTATTGATTGGTGACCTATACATAGGCAGGCAATGTAAAACAGAGATCGAAATAGACAAGATACAAACAATTTTTATTTTGGGTTACTGAGAAAGCCCAAACCTAAAGTTCACTCATCAAAATATGCCCTTTGTGAAACAGGTATCTGAACAAATATTTTCCGCAGGATTTTTTAGGTGCAAAATAGCGAGGTTTCTGCTAACACCAAGTGGCTAAATATATTAGTTTGTTCGCGATCCTTTGAAGCGCCAGTTAACACTAAAGAGGCGGGCACTATTCTACACCCGCCTCCCTCGAATAATATTTTATGGTTTAGAAAAGTAAAGAGAATATTGATATGCAGATAGCCTTAAGTATTTTTGAAAAATATTTCTCTTGTTTAGTTTGCGTTCCAAATAGAAAACACAGTTTTCAAAAGTAAGGTGTTTGAAAAAATTCAAAACTAAATTAATTATAACATCAAAATGTTTTGAAAAAAGTTAGAGCTATTAAAAAAAAGTAAATGTGTGCTGTCGTGGTACCCCCGTCAGGAACGAAGTTCATCACGCCTTTTCTTAAATTTGTTTACCAGCCTTAACGTCGACATACACATAATTTTAATCTTTCAGTTGCCGTTTATTATTAGTTTTGTCTTTATACAAATATGTACTGTTTCCATACGTTTACTGTTATTATAATAAAGGTGTAGAATTCAATATAACATCAAAGCTAAGATGGTAAACACAGTTAAATGTCCAATCATTGTAAGTATATTCAATAAACATAAAATGCTGGTTCATCAGTCTAGGCCTAACCTAAAATTATTGAGTGTAGGCCTGTGTTTAATTTATTTTACCTGTCTTAACGGAAACATACCTTCAATTTTTGGTAAGGCCTATACTTAAAATTACTTTATAGGAATAACCTAATATTATTGTATTTATGTTGCCGTTAAGGCAGGTAAAATACATTAAATTTGCACACAATAATTTTAGGTTATGCCTAGACTGATAAACTAATATTTTATGTTTATTGAATGTATTTCAGAGCTTTACAATAATATCTGAACTACGCCGTACGAAACCGATCGTCTCTTAATTTAAGTTGATGAACCAAAATACATGTTGCTTGGATGTATTTGCATCATTGCCACAGCAACCAATATGATGACCCTAATTCGTTACGTATTTTCTATTTGTTATAGGAATAGCAACCAATTTGATAACGCTTTTTCGTATCTCGTATTTTATATTTGTCATTGCCATAGCAAACAATTATTAACACTTTTTTCGTTACGCATTACATTTTTTATTGGTTAACTCACACCACAACCCGCGTTAAGAAACTTCGTTAAAAAAAATAGCCTACATATACATATAAAAAGTTCTAAAGAATGTATAGTATTCAAGTAAAGGATACACTATATTACAATTTCTTAGTCAAGAAGGTACATAGAACATTGCATGTAGAAAAATATTTGTTTTACTTTCACTTCACTGTATAAGTCATAGATATAAATTGACAACCCAATGTTAAATGATATACACGCTCGACACATAGACGAAAACACAGAACCAAATAAAAACACAGGCCTATCTTTGCAACAGAACCACACCGAAGTGTCAAAATGTTGGTGTATGCAGGTCTGCACCTATGGTTGTCGGACGACATTTAGCCAATGAAAACATAAGGGAATACTGCATATTTGAACATACATACATTTTTGTCATATTTTTTAACTTTGAATATTTTAAGATTTATTTTCTTTTGGTATCCAAGTCAACGTACAATTAAAGTTTACTTACTTTTTAAAAGAAGTCATGTGACGGAAAAATAAAAAAGTAAGTAAATTTTGAATATTTTTGCAAGATTGTTATCAGTCATGGTGTAATGAACTATATACAAAAAAATTTTTAGAATGTAATGAGTACAATCTTATATAATAAAAGGTAAAAAAGCCTCACAAGGTCGGCTGTTTCTGATGGTTAAAAAAGTCCTAGGGCAAAATGAATCTCCAGAAAAAGGTATCAATAAGGTTGTACCATAAAACCGAAAAAACAAAAAAGTGCCCTTGTAAATATGACCTTGAAATTAATATAAGGCCCACATTTTATAATTATTTTAATAAAGTGACAACATGTTCTTTTAAGACAAACCGAACGAAATTCAGACCGGTACAGCTCCAGGAATATATATAAATATTGTTGTGGCCTAAAACCAGAAAGCCCAATAGTACTCTTGTAAATATTATAACAATGAAATAAAAATGAAATTTCATAGTTAATTGTTTGATAATAATGACATTTTCGCCCATTTAAA
>JAGFPH010000008.1:1473432-1516106 GCA_018207615.1 Philaenus spumarius
TGCAAATATAAATATAACTATGAAATAAACATGATATTTCATAATATGTGTATAATAATGACAACATTTTCGTCTATTTAAAACAAATAGCGCGACAGTCAGAAAAGTAGATCTCCAGAAGGAGTTATCAATAGGGTTGTAACTTAAAACAAAAACAAAACCTAAATTGACCTTATAAATATCACGATGAAATAAAAATGACATTTCGTATTTTTTGATAATAATGACAACATTTTCGTCTATTTAAAACAAACCGTACTACAATCGACCCTGCAGAGCTCCAGAAATAGGTATCAATATTGTTGTAACCTAAAAGAACCTAAAATTGCACTCATAAATGTAAAGAAGTAATAAAAACAGCATTATTTTTTATAATAATGTCAAAATTTTCGTTAATTTAAAACAACCACACTACAATCGGCAAGGTAGATCTCCAGAAGTAGGTATCAATAGGGTTGTAACCTAAAACCAAATAAACCCTAAAAGTGCCCTTATAAATATAACGATGAAATAAAAATTAGCACATTTCATAATTTGTTGATAGTAATGACATTTGTTTTCATTTAAAACAAACCACTCTACAATCGGCCCGGTTGGTCTCCAGAAATAGATATCTACAGCGTCACCAAACGTTTAATGCTATGCTGAATTATTATATAAGTAGGTTGATATATTTATTATTATTTTTCATGTGCAAATTTTGGTTTAAAAGTACACAAATTAGTGTCAAGATTGTCGCTTCTGTGACACAGGTGGTCTGTCTCACGATGTATGCTTTTCAATTTATATCTGTTAAAAAATGTACTCAACTATACATTTTTAATGGAAAATCTTAAACGTTTGTTATAATAAAAAGTAAGCTGACTGTGAAAGTATTTCAATTTAAATAGAGAATTGAACCCACACAATAAAGGTGCAGCAAAGCCTAAAGGACAACAAACCAGTTTATGTTTAACACTATTCTTATGGGGAACCAGTGTCGGAGGTGCTACAGAGCTTCAGGGTGAAATGCAAACACTTATGAAACAACCTTTTGACTTCATAACAAATCGTACTTTGACCTCGCCCTGGAATTTGTTCCGCTGTTATAAACGCATTGAAAAGAAAAGTAGCTGTCAATCAGTCAATAGGACTTAACTGTTCTTAGAAAAGGAAAGCACTACGTAATATATTGCACCACCTTACAACAATGAAGACAACCTCCGTCAGATGGTAGTTTGCGAAAACATTATTTATGGGGTCTATTAATTTCCATTAGTGAGAGTTGTAAATACGGTGACATTAAAAATGTCAACTGTTGTGATGTTTTCACTTTTAGCGAACATTTTTGCTACTTGTTAATGCGGCCGACCTTGGGAAACTGACCTGCGTTTTGGAGGTTATGTCGGACAAAGGAATGTCATTTAGATAATAGAGGACGTGGGTGTGTTTAGGAATGGAATCTGCGAAGTCAGTAGAAGAGAGTGTTGTACAAGATTAGACTGCTAAAACTGATAATATAATTTGAATTGGTTTTGCACAAATACACATTTTAAGATATGTACTTACATTTGTTTAGAGGATTTAACATTTAATTAAAACCCATTTTGTATAAAGTAATAGGTATTACTCCTTCTTTATTTGAAAATTTTATGAAAACTTTCAAATAATTAAAAACTCCAATGGATAGATATGTTTTATTTTATCCACAAAGTGTTGTCAAATTAATTAAAAAGTTGAACGATTATAAACTACTTTACTTCTTTTAAATTTATTGATAGTTTTTTTAGCGAAAGTTGCGCTATTGCAGTGATTCTTATGTCGAGACCTAAAGTCGGGAGTAGTCATAGTTCCCCTAAGACTTTGTCATTAAAATTATATTTCTGTTTAATTACTCTAACGGCCTCATTTATTCGTCCGATTTGGTCCAAATTTGTAAAAACGTTGGTTTTCTAAGTCCAACAACCAGAAGCACGTTTTTTGACAGGTAAAAACAAGTACTAATAAAAAATATACAAGAGATTATTTTGCACATTTGTTTTTTTACACGACTTTATGGCCCGTCTGTTTCTAACTCCCCCCCCCCCCCCCCAAAACAATCGATCAAACCGGAAAATATTATAAAAGTACAATAAAACGCGAGTTTGTACATAATCCGAGGGAGCAAGTTCGAGATGAAAACTCACAATGCGCAATCTTCAATCCGAGACCACAACGTGGAGGTGCGCAGTCGCAAAGCGAGTGTTTCCGCTGTGTATACGACAACTGATATATTAGCAGAATTTGTTTGCACCTAGCTTCCTGTCCCGGCTCACCTCTGCATCGTTCCGCCATCGGATTATGAACAGTTTCGCTGAACAAACTCGCTTGTTATGTTACTTTCATTTTATTTTACGTTTTGGTCTATTTTGGGAGAACCAAATGGGCTGTAAGGTCGTGTATTGAAAACAAAATTGCCAAATAATCTCTTAAATTTATATTTTTAGATAAACCACAAACAAATTTCATTATAGTACAAAATCTAAAAAAATATTACTTCTTGTCAAAAAAACGTGCCGATATTCATTGGGTATAACTTGGTAGTCCTGGAGAAAATCTATTGTGAAAGGGTTGATCTTAAGGTATTCAACCCTTAAATGAAAATAAAATAAATACATTTCATAAATCTGTTCAAACTAACTTGTTCGTTTATTACAATATATTATATTTTATCTACAACTTTTGCAATCTCTGATATTATATCTCAAGAATGTATTTTTCCTTTCATATAGTAAAATAATTTACATTACTTATAAACGAAACCATTACCAATAATTTTCTAATATTTACATATTATGTGGAAAACTAACACAAGTTTTAAAAATTAGTCGTAAAAAGCACTATTAGATGCATATTAATGCTAAAGTACTATTTATAAATTAGGGGCTCCACACCATACTCGCTTCACTCACCAACCCTGGTGGCGAAGCAAATACAAACAGATTATTTTACGTACTCTGATGTCTTCATGGAAATTATAATAGAGTAGGACAGAAGCATTTGGATCTGGGTAGGGTAGGAAGTAACGGTCACCTATACATAATGTATTAGAGAGATCGAAATGGCACGCTCCATCCCCAATAAATGGAATTACCATGTGTGTTGTATTTTCACAATTCATATTTAAATAATCATTAGTCAACATTTCAAACAAATTATGATAATTTCATCTAAATTAAATAATATATAGCGTTTAAATTATAATTCATCAAACCTTCTTCGTTGTTTTTTTTATTTTGTATTTGCTCTTATATAACCTAAATACTGTTGGTTGTGAAGAATAATACAATTATATTCTTATTTTATAAATATGCTATAGTCACCGGACCACATGCTTATATATAAGAAATTTAAACTTGCAATGCTCCGTCTCGTGGTCTAATTACTCACCTTGTAAAGGCTACCGCGATTTCAAAAACCTATGTTTTCATCATCAGGCCGTACAAAACAGTCAAATCGCTCAATCGAGGTCGTCTCACAAGTATAAAACCATTAAAAAACACAACAAAACACACAAACGTTAATAATACGTTCATATTATTTTGGCCAAAATATCGCGTGAGGTACCGGTAACGGTCAAATCTAGACTGCGAAAATATGTTATATTTGCAGTCTAGATAGACAAAACATGGTTGTGAAGAGTGATTAACTGATACTAAATTTGCTAAGTTGGTTGATATTGTATTAAATGTAAATGTACTCTACAAACATGTGTTGCAAAGCTGTTGTAGGGCTTTGAGTAAACCATCTTCAAGCTGAAATATACATTTTGAAAAATCCTTTCTTATTGTGCCTCTATGACCACATAAGAAAAAACCTCTAAATTTTCGTATTTGTATCTTAAGAAGTTTTTGCTCCACGTTTATTCTATGTCACTAAATCATTCAGACAGGATAAAGTAGCTTATATTATAGATAGATCGAAAGTAGTTTTTAGAACTGCTTCCTAAAATTGAACCAAACGCAGTAGTTAAACCTTACCTGTTTTTACAATATTTTTCTCAGAAGTGTTAACGGTAGTGTTACGTTATCTCCGGCTAACCGATTTAGGGAAATAACTTTTGTCTACAATTAGCTTCTGCACGCGTGTTAGACACGCTCAATCAACAACGTTTCCCGAAACAGTTAGGTGAACAACCCCTGCGATGAAACCAACAAAGGCGAGTTGTAAATCTTGTGCCACCGAAGTGACAATATTACGATAGGCCTTGGCTACTTGTACCTTACTGTTGCTAGACGGCCTTGTGGGCTACTGCGACCTTGGAGATGTTCTTTATCTACTTCTTCATTACCTGTTGGTTTTTGTTTTAAAGAAATACCGGAGCCGTTAAAAACAAGACATTGTTGTCACCCTTGAGATAACGCCAAAGGTGTGTCGCTCATAACTCACACTAATAGCATAAGGGTCTGCTGTAGTGACGGCCATCTTGGATTTTTATCCCATAAGAGCAATGTTAAATTTCAAACCATTTATTTCGTTTATTTTTTATCATACATTTTTTTAGCAAAGTCTTATTTTAAGCACAGTCACAATACGCATCCGTTTTGCGTTTCAATTTTTATTTTTTTTATTTTTTCACGTAATAACATTTTTGAAGTACCAAGTTTGAACTTTTTTCCTTACAAAATAAAAATGTACAATTAAAAGTGAAATTCAAGCCGGATCGGCAATTTGATAAAGAATTTTCAGTTTTTTTCCAGCACTCTATTACAAAATATGGATTTATAAAATGGTTTAAATGAGGCAATGTCAAAGCGCTCAGCTACAAGAAATTGCACTGTTTAGATACGGCTATATAGAGAAGCGCTTAAATAGAATACTTTAAACTCATGTAAACTTTTCGCGCCTGCGTAGTTCACTTTGTAGTGGATTTTGTCTTAACAGTATGCAAACATATTTAAAGTATCTATCCCGGTATCTATCTACCGGTATATATAATTTTTAGACTCATAAAACTTTGTATGGTCCGGCATGTATTCCAAATGGGCCAAAATCAATTAATATCGTTTGGCTTAGAATATTGGTAGTATTATGCACCAAACACCAATTATCAAGCATCCAAGCAAGTATCAACAAGTATCAAGCATTCAACCACCAATTTACTTTCATCACACATTTCCTGAGTAACAACCTCTTATATTGTGCATCCCATGCATTTAGTAAACAAGTAAGTAAACAAGTTTTCAGTTTTTTTTCAGAACCCTCTTCATCAGTACTATACAGTCAAAAGATGGCAATGATTCTTTTTGAAGTGAACACTTCTTTAGGCACACCGATCGCTTTTTTAATGAGATAAAATATAAGAACTCGCCATATGCAAGACGTTTAAAGTGAAACGCTTTTCGTTTTTGATTTCTCCTATTACTTTTGTTCTTCATTCGTTTACACACAAACTAATATAAATCAGAAGATTAATGTAACAGCTGATCGTATAAGAGAAAATCGACGAAATGAAATAGGCAGTGTTATATAATTCTAACTTAAACTCAATAGCTGTTTATAGTCACGTCACGCTACTGATGAAATATGATCCACAAATAAACTGACATCACCTACCCATATTACGTTAAGCATTTGCCGAAGTGCAACGTGCAACACAAACAAAAATTACAGACTTATAAAGCCCAACAAAAAAGTTCAATAATATTAGGGTAATGCATCATATAAAAAACATAATCGAATTCATGTTGTAAAAATACTACACTACCAGTAAAGAAAATATTTAAACATGACTTCAGTATAAAATATTTCCATGCTACCATTCAGGCCCGTTATGTAATTGGAACAAAGAATTGTTGGAGGTTATAAAATAGATATTTGTTAACTTTGTGTTGCTATATAATTGTATCGCTTATTGAAACACCTCTTGCTGTAAATACACACATAGAATTATTAAAATAATAGCTATCATTTGATGACATAATGATGAAATATAAAGATCTTGAAATGTAGGAAAACACTAAATAACCAAATATAAAATACACAACAACACTAATTCTGCAAACTTTAAAGTGAGCCAACTTTAAAAACGAACATGCCCTGGATGATAACTTTAAAAAATGTTCCATTTTTTGGAACAACGGGTTTACTGGATGAACCGGAGTCCCACACACTAGGAGACATGCGCTCGTCGATGACGCCTAAATTGGAAAAATTGGTAAACAGGTAATGCGCTGAAGGGTTAAGAGTATTGCGGGAAGCCGATCTAATATGGCGAAATTACAGCAGCGCCTTAAGTTAATATTATAATTATAAAGAAATAATAAGGTATTCATTACACGCTTAGCATACACTGAAAGAGTTTAATTACTTATACCAACAAAGTATCGACAGCTGATCTCTCTAAACACATGGTCCTATCTCTTTCACTGTCTACCAGAAGTTATTATACTCAACTTTTAATCAACAACGTTAGGCCTCCACATTACGGATATACAGATTAGATACAAATCTTCAGGAAACAAAAGAAACTAGAACAATCCTGCGGGCAAACAGAACCAGTTCCCGAGCCGAAGTCCGGTCGCGTCTTTTAATTAACGGGTTTTCGGTTCGATATCAGATTCGAGATTGTAATGGAACTAGACCGTATCAGAACCATTAAACCGTTCACAAGTGACGGGCGAAGCGTGTTTGGTTTGCTTTTAATGGCTTTTAATTGGTTCGAAATTTGTGAAAATTTATAAATCTGCACAAGAATGATGGTTGAATGGTAGTAGTTTGTAAAAGGTAAAAAAGAAATATTTAAATAAACAAATTTTAACACCTTTTTAAAAAGCACTAAAAATTATAAAACAGTTTCTCCTTTTCAAATATTCATAATCAAATATCCTAATTTTCCTTAAATATATAAATATTCACCAGTAATTATCTTGCAATGCAAATGATTTGAATTATTTTTTTGAGTTTTCGCTACCATAGTTACAACGTATAATACTAATATATATATTGCACCCATGTAACAACTGTCTATATAATATATATGCGAACCTCTTTTTCTTCTTGAATTTTGCAAGAATTTTTATTTATTTTAAAATTTACCAACACCAGTTGGAAAATTAGTAAAATGGGATTAGGAATAATTTTTAAGGAGATATTATTTCATATTTTATGGTGTCTTTTAAAAAGGTGTTTGAACGTGATTATTTAAATATATATTTTTTAAATAAATTTTTTAAATTTACTTTATTTTTTTGTTGTATTTATCTATAAATATCTATTGAATATAAATAAAATATTCATTTATTGCAATTTTTATTAAAAAAAATTAAAAGATTTTTGCAATCTTTGCAATCAAAATTACTTCTTATAATTAACAGATTTCTTATTTATTTATTTTGACAACAAATTGATACAATATTTTAATATTATTGTATTCATATTTATATTATATTATTGTGTGTATGTGCATGTGTGTGAGGGTTGTTTTCGTGGGTGTGTGATGCAATATTATTGCATTGTCATCCACTTCTGATCTATATTAAAATTTCCAGTCTCTAGACGATCATGAAGAAAGTTTAAAATAGATAACAAAATGTTTACAAAAAAAAAATGAGTTAGTAAAAACGTTGTAAAATAAATGTAACTGTTTTGTCGATAAAACATTTGTTGGTAATGTTGGGATTTTATCTCACTCAACCGGGGAAGGAGGTTCTGAATAATTGAACCGATTATCACGTCTTTAAATGCTATTTAAGACGAAAAGAGATGTTTAAAGACAAAACTCTTGACGATGATCTCACAATTGACTGGAAGAAAAACGTAATTTAGTAGAGGAAGGGAGCCAAATATATAATACAATTTTATATAATTTATGTATTTTCTAGTTACATAATTCATATTTCAAAAAATCTACTTCACAAGACAATATATATATTATTAATTGAAGTTGTAAAAATAACCCCAAAGTATAATCTACACTATGTGTTGTTTAAGTATTACAGATGATGGGTGAAATCAGCTGTTATATTATATTTTTACCCACAGACATTCATTTGCTTTTATAGGAGTTGATAAATTTAGATATCAACTTTTAGGTATTAGTGTTTCTACTAAGAGTGACAAAGTTGCTGATTTAAAAGATAATTTTTTTACAAATATCACTTACTTTCGTATTAAGTTACTTTCGTTTTTCTTAATCAGTTCAAATTGTTTAACTGTCTGTCATAAGGAGGCCTAATACGCTATACTCCATTCAGATGTTAACAAAACAGATGTTTTATTAGTTCTTATTTTTCTTTGCCAATAATAAGTAAGGTTACTTTTAGTAAATCTGTTTTTATGTATTATTATTTGAAACGATTAACTAAAAAAAAACTTTTATAATTCACATGATATTTTCAGCAAAACTTTTATGGAATGTTGGGTCTTATCTCGTAATTTGTAAATATATGCTGGTTGATTCTGTAACTCGCACTAGGTGATCATAGGGGTCGAAATAAAGAAAAACACTTTCTATAAACATATGTCCGGAAACGCTTTTTTACCAGCAATCCACCATTTTGTTTTTTGTTTTTACTTAATAATGTATATATCTAGAATGACTTAACAAAGAGTAAAACAGCGTCCAACTTACTTAAACAGTGTATAATTGTTGTCTATCCTTTTTTTCTATGGATGTCGAACCCTTCAAACTAATGGACGTTGTTTTACTGTTATTATTTCTTACACAGTTTTGATAGTTATAACATTCTTTAGGAAATTAAACGGGGTAATCAAATTTACTCTAGTCTTGTTTTACAAAAAAAAAAAAAATACGGGTTTCCCGTGATCCTCATTTTACATTTTTAAATATTCTCAATTTTAAAGGAATCTTTGTAGCAAGTTTATTATATATTTTCACATTGATGAGTGACGTGAAAAATTTCAACTCAATCGGTTAAGCCATTCTAGACATATTAATGATTCAGATAAAGGAACAACAAATCGTTTCCGGACGTATGTTTATAGGAAGTTTGTTTGACATTTATGAACACCACCTGAATTATCTCAGCGCATTACAGAATAGCTTTTATAATTTCTACACTTTCTTATACAAAATATATCATTAAATTAACATCAGATTAGTCGACTAATGAAGGCGGAGGAGCAGCGTATGGCACAGATAACTCTATTACCAGGGGATACCTTATAGTTGGTTACACTTTTCTGACCAGCTACTTGAGTTATGTCCGACTCTAATCACACTAATATACATACAGAGTGTCCATAAATTCCCTTTAACCCCTCGCATTATTTTTGTTACTGAAAATAAGTCAACAAAAATGTGTATATATCTTGTGTTGCATAACAGCATTTTTTTTACATATCTGACAATCTTTGATTTTGGAGCTTAGGGGTTTAAGGCGGGCTAACAATTTCAAATATAAAGGTAAGTCATGTAACACACCATTTAAAAAACTTAATAAAAGCGAAACACAATGGCGCAACCTAGAACTTAATATAGCTGCTTAATTCGTTTCAAAGTAATGGACAGTCAAAGTTCTGGAAATTAACATACAACCTACTTATTCCGAATAACAAAAAAATAATAACCTGTGTTTATATTATGATAGGCCTAACAATATCATTTTCTAGAACTTTGATTGTAAATTACTCTGAAACGAAGCATGTATATTGATTATTTACTTACAGACTCTAGTGACAGTATGTTTCCAGTTTGTAAATATATATAATATATTTATGTAATAAATACACGACTATACGAATTACTATAGGAAATATAGAATACAATTTTGAAATAGAATATGAACTGATAAGAGTAATTTTAAAGAGCTTTATACAGGCCTTAATAAAAGAATCTAACAAATCTGTTAAGTTGTATGTTTGGAGTTATCATTATATAAGTAAGGCCATAGCATTAACTTATGTTCAGAGTGTTGGTGTAATTACCGTAATGAGAGCAGAATTAGTCGATCGTCTGGGATGGAATTCCCAGCTCAGGTATCTGGCCCCAAAAGTGTAACGATATGTCCGCTGTAACGAGATGTCCGTGTAACAATTGTTCGGACACCATTGCCAGTTACGTACTAGGTTAGAATCTAATTGTGTATTAGGTTCCAACTGTAACAGATTGCACGACGCCTTTAACCTATCAGACACTCTGCTTTCCATTACCTTTAAATCTAATTGATTGAGTTCATATACATAAAATTAATGTGGATCAGGCTGTGTATAGAGTAAACACCTAACCAGAACTGTACAATCGTTTACTTAACATTTTTATTAAATATTACGGTACAGTCAATGTTTTGCCCCAATAAATATTTTCTTTATATTGTGAGATATATTTACAAACAGGTATAAAGGTTTGTACAGAGATTACTGTTTTACAAAGAATCATTTTCTTTTATTTCACCACCCTTCGACAGAGTGACAAGAAAAAGGGAAAGTAAATAATTCACTATCGGAGACAAAGTAAATAAGTGATGTGTTTCATTTCGATACATGATTTAGTAACTAATTCACTGGATGGTTCGACCACGTGCGTTCGCTGGTAGAACCCGTTCCGAGCTCACTGAGCCGTATAAACCAGATCGGGCAGTCCCACCAAATGATGTTTTATCTAAATTGAAAATGTTAGTCTTAATTTATTCCTAATGTAAAACTGTCAAATATCATCATTACGATGTTCGGAGGAGAGTTGAACGCGCGAAATATGACAGAGTGGATTGTTATTTTTATTTAATAGGAAGATAAAACGGTTGAATAATTAAGGCGAGTGTTTTTCGATATGACTTTTATATTTTTAAATTTAAAAAAAGCTGAGACTGTATGAAAATAATCAAGTTATATTGATAATATCAGAGATAATAAATATGGAATATTTATAAAGCGTGTTTCGAAAATCTTTGCAAACGCTTTGTAGAGTTATTACTTGGTGGAATTATTATTATTACTTTTAATCGGTCACCATTTTATTTTTACCCCAAAAATAACTCTAAACAAATTTAGATATGATATCAAATTTTAATCAACCTTTTGTTCTATTAGTATGCAGTTTTCAGACAATTATTATATACATTTTAAATTGACTTTAAAAATTGAGTCAACTTAAATTTGTTGATGCTAAATTTCTAGAAAACAGTAAATATTAAAAAAAATTATTAATATTGTCCAAGTCACAGATTGCATATACTTAGTTTTTGTATACTCACTCCATCTTGTGACGTACATGTAAGTTTGTGTTACGCGTTTCAGAACATATGTTTTATCTTTAATCTCGGACGTGATAGGGTTTTAACAAAACTTTAAAATCACTAAAACACACCCACATCACAAACAATAAACTTAGAGTCACACGACAAATGGACAAAATTGTTTCTAGAACGAGTTTAGTGATTTTTAATGTTTTATCATAGTAAAAAAAAAAAAACACAAGAACAAATTAAATTGACGAGAAATACACAAACTATATGCAGTCATTTAAAAAACAAATATGAAAATAAAAGGAAGCAGTCTTGGGACTGCCGGCAGAAATGAAAGCTGTCATGAATATAAATCATTTCTGAATAAGCCAATATAAACTATTGGTGTATTCAGAAATGTTTTCATTATTTTTATCTTGTCACATTAAAAATTGAAATCAAAATAAAAAAAAAACATATGATTGTCTATAGTCTAATAATAATTTTAAAAAACACAATTTTAGGTTCGACCTACACTACACTCAAAGAACACACGTTCCTTTAATGTATTTCTATTCACTAACATGGCAACCAAATTACGATAGTTAGAAATTTAAAAAAAATGAGAAAGTCCTATGTTTACTTTAGAAGTATCGTCAATTACACCCATTTAACACAACTTCTAAATTAGAAAGTGCAATTTCCATTTTAGAGGTATTACTACGTAAACTTTTATAACACAACTTACATAAAGAGGAAGCCTAATGTCTATTTTATTGGAATCGTAACGTGACTAAACCCATACATCAATTGCGTTTAATCCTGTGAATTTTCCACTGCCTACTTCATTTCGTCGATTTCTTCTTACTTTACGATCAGCTGTTATATTAAACTTCTGGTTTATGTTATAGTACATAAACCAATGAACAAATCATCGACGAAATCAAAATCGCAAAGCGTGTCACTTTAAGCGTCTCACGTATCGGCGAGGTCGTATATTTTACCTCATAAAAAAGTTTCTATTTCAAAACATGAGTTTTAACAGCTGATAGTTTTATGTACGTTAAAAATCTTCCCTGAGCTATATATTTATTTTAAAAAGACAATTTAATAATGGTTAAGAATGTGTATTCATTGTGTTGATAAGTATACAAATAACTTAATTTTTCCTCTTCTCAATAAACACTTGAAATACTTCATGAGTTCAGACTTCTAATAAATATAACGGTACATACCTTTGTAGGCTAATTTGTAACACCTACAACTTGTAACAATATTATACTAATACACCAACAATAAAAACATCTAGCCTATTTCATTTAGTTTCAAACGGGCAGAAATAACTTTAATATCCACCAAGTGTCCACTTTTGTTTAAAATTCTAATGATTAGACTACTAATTTATATTTTTATGATTATATTAAAATTGTCAACGTCACCTCAACCATTTTAATTAAAAGTACAATTATTTTAAAGGCTTTGGCAGATTTTTGTATTCGTATGTACCAATATTAGAAGCTTAGTAGACTATATATAATAACGCGATAAAGTAAAACTAATAAATTACTCCTTCAACGGAATTAAAAATACAGATTGTTACACCAAACTCTTCTAAACATTTTTATTTTTCAAGATCTGTGCAATTACTAAAGTAATACATTTATTGCCAAATAAATTACAGTTAGGGCCTATACAAACCTTCCCCTGATAATTGAAATAAATTTGCAGTATATACTAAATTATAAAGTTGATTGCATTAAATGAAAGTAAATTATATGTTACTATTCCTATTAAAGTTACCCTACATCCTAGATTGTGTTTGAGCAATTTCAAAATATAATTTTTGATGTATATAAAGTAAACAAAATGAGTTTTATACAGTGTTTCTCTCCACCAAACTTCTTCCAAACTTTACCGTGTTATTCAGCAGGTAAAAACTAGCAAATAATACAATATAACACGTGTCATATCATAAGTTGTCTGTCTGTTTGCGTATTTTTTGAAAACATTATTATCTCCTGAACGGTTTAAGAAAAATATCATAAAACTCAGCATGCATATTAATCACATTGGTGGTCACAAAAGTGCAAAATTGTATGTGATAAACTTTCAGTCTGAGTTTCTTGAATTTTTTATCTTAAACCGTTCATGAGATGTTTGCTCTGAAAAAATGCAGACAGAAAACTTTTAAAATAAGCAAGATAGGACACATGATTTTTCTATTAGTTTCGACTTGCTGAATAACATAATAAAGTTTGGTAGAATAGTTTAGTAACCCCTGTATTCTTGGTATAACAGCACCAACATATTCAATTAAACATTTGAATATCTGTTTAAAGTGTCTCGTTCAATAGATGTTAAAGGGTAAATTCAACCATTTCGCCTCATAATAGAGTGGTGCGCTTTATAGTGTAATGTTAAACGCTTTATTTTATCTTCTTTATACAAATTGTCTCAATATTTCGTGTAATCTTACTCAAGATCAATTTACGGTTCATTGTATTCGCTAATTAGTTTCTCTTCTCTCCGGGTATTTATTTTTAATGAAGGTTCATTGGGTTAAGGGTGGCTTGTGGCTACGTCGAGGGTGTTTTCCCTTTTACTAGCAACGCGCCGAACAAGTATCCCGTGGCGACGAACTTCGACCGCTATCCGATAGAGTGCAGGACCTGTCGAGCGTGATATTTTTCCGTTTTGAAACAAGTAAAGTTAAAAGATAATTTACTATTGTAGAATAATAATTTATAACTAATTAATAAATATTATTTGATATGTTTATAAAATACAAAATCCCCTTTTATGAAATGTTACTCTTTTCTGTGAACTTCCAGGATGTTCTATGCCTCCTAAACTTTTAAATGATAAAGGTGGGAAGGATATAAGTTTGCATTATATAAGAGTATATTTATTTGTGGATAGGAAAGGTATAAGCCATTTTACAATTTTAACCAAACATGCTTAAAAGTTATTTTATTTCTAGAGTTTGTTTAGGGGATACGGCATAAATTTATTTTTCGACCCAGCTGATATGTTTGCAGACCACCTTTGTGCTGTCAATCAAAGAATATTCTACTCTTGAATACAGGTAATAAGTGTAAATTCAATCTGTTTTTTTGTTAATGCTTGCGTTTATGTTATACAAAACAACTTAATTGATATTACTAACTTATATATGTTTACAAAGTGGGAACATACTGTGACTAGATACTGTAAGTTAGATCTTCAGGCTTTTTATTTCAATCGATTAAAAATATATCCATGAAGGAATGCATTAATTTGGGCCCTTGTTATACACTTAGGATTGATTCATTGTATCGAATCGTAAACATCGATGTAGTATCAAATATTCGTAGTTTGTAGTTTGATGAAAATTACAGTGATCATTACTTATGTATGTATTACAGAATTTTATAAAGTGAAATTCTGCGTATTGCTGTTTTGATATACTTACATATATTTTATTAAGTGATGTTAAGTTGTAGGAGTCCTGCAATCGAGTTTTTTACGTACGTTTTCTCAGTCCGATGTCATTGAAAAGATACGTATAGACACTAATATTTCCCGATTTAAATAAGTTGTTAAGTTATTTAACAAATTTTTTAAGATTGTTATGACTTAAATTTTTTGTACATATTAAACAATGAAAATGAATATCATCACCTACTGTGAACACACAATGAAAACAACTTAATTATGGCTGCGCGCCAATGCAATAATCATATATTATGATCTACTGATAACCATGTCCAATACTATTTTATCACCACAACGATATCTCCAAAAGCATTTTAAAGTAAAATGATTTTAACTTTGAAACATTCGTACAACTTCGTATAACATATAAACATATTCGATTATTAATGTCTTCATTATACAGTAATAGTAATAACTTCTAAATAGTTTGATGTATGAGAATGAAATTAAAAGATAAAATTTTTATCTTTATTTCGATATATATATACTAATGTACATAAATAAAATCATTTAACAGACAGGCCTACAGTTTTGTAATAATTATAATTGTTCACATTTATGCCTACCAGTTAAAAATTCCCTCAGCATAGTTAGACCAAGATAAAGTTTGTTGTTTTTAAATAATACCTACGTCACACAAACTCACGTACTTTAAATAATTATTAGTTTGGATTAATGTATACTAATATACTATACATAACGAATAGAGGTCTCTCCTTGCACCACAGGGTATTGTTCTTGCCCGTCTTTGTTCCATCTAAGCCGTAAACAAGAGACTTGTGTTTGACAACTTACTGCGACAATGAATGTCAAGTGGGCCTAAGTCTGGATCTGAAGGCATCGTCATTTTAAAAGGGAAATAACGGCGCCTAATTTGTTATGCATGGAAGTATTGTTCTTTGGGTTTACGTTTATAATTAGGACACTTTGGGCACTTCCCTTGTCCACGGTCGACAGTGACAGTTCTTAAAGAAAGATGGGTTTGTGAAAAATTAAGTGATTGTATGGAAATTGAATTGAAAATGTGAACCTTGTGTTGTGGTCTAGTTTATGTAAAAGATATTTATTGATTTTTAGTTTGGTTTCAGTACATTAAAAGAAAATTCGGTACATATTGTTTTAAATTTTAGGATCACTTTTTTTCTACAGCCTGTCAGAGTTGATTTGTCATCATTGTAAAAAATGCCACCCACGTAAGTTAAATAATTCGATCACAAAGCTGAACCGCTAACGGGACTTGAGCGAATTTACAAAATAAAATTTATATGTTTTAGAGTTCAAAAAACTATTTTTGAAATTGGTCTACTCACGAAGGCGCTAAATATGTTAGTTGAATTTTTTGCACGTAGCCTAAAGACTCTGCACACGCGCTGTTTCTTTCCGCTCGCAGCAAAAAAATCGCTTTGCAAGTTTGCACCACGAGATTAAGGCTTCTGATTATGGACTGCTTCGCTTCGCTCGTAGCGGACAAACTCGCCCACGTGGATTTGAACCGGGTACTTTTATAGTATTTTACTTTTTAATGGATTTTGTTGGAACATGGCTGCCTCTAAGGCAAAAAACAAAATGAGCAGAATAATCTAATATATTTCTTTCTTTTGATAGACCTAAAAAATTTTTAATTTTAGTATGAAATATCTACAAAAATAAACGTGTGCGGTCGTGGAACCCCCAACAAGAACAAAGTTCATAACGCCTTTTCTTCAATTCTTTTACCAGCCTTAACTGCAACATACTCATATAATTTTAATCTTTCAATTGCCGTTTATTATTAGATTGTTTCTTATACAAATATTTACTGTTTTCATGCGTTTAATGTTATTATTATAAAGGTGTAGAATTAATTATAAATTATAACATCAAAGCTTAAATGTCCATTCATTGTAAATTAATTCAATATACATAAAATGTTGATTCATCCGTCTAGTCCTAATCTAAAACTATTGTGTGTATGTTTAATTTTATTTTACCTGTCTTAATGGCAACATCCGTACAATAGTTTAGGTTAGGCCTTTACTAAAAATTACTTTCTAGGCCTAACCTAAAATTATTGTATTTATATTGCCATTAAGGCAGGTAAAATAAATTAAATATACACGCAATAATTATTTTAGTTTAGGCCTAGACTGATGAACTAACATTTTATGTTTATTGAATGTATTTCAGCGCTTAACGATAATATCTGAACTACGCCGGACGGAACCGACAGTCTCTTAATTTAAATTGATGAACCAAAACACATGTTTTTGGAATGTATTTACATTCATTGCCATAGCAACCAATTTGGTAACGCTTTTTCTTTACTCATATTTTATATTTGTCATTGCCATAGCAACCAATTAATAACTCTTTGTTGCGTTACGCATTACATTTTCTTTTATTTTGTTAACTTCTACCACAACCCGCGTTAAGGAACTTCGTTCCAAAAAAAGTACTTCCAGTCACAATACATGCTTCCGGTTGTTGGATGTTTTTGGCTAACGAACTAGCCGAGCTACATAGAAAACCAACTGGTGTACTAAATTCGGTGCGTTAGAAGACAAACACATCTAGGCTTAGACATACATATATATAAAGTATTTAATGACACTCCAAAACTTATTCTCAGGGCCATGATCGAAACGCCCGACCTTAGGGCTCACCATAAAGAATCACTGCAATATGTCATCTTTCCCTTAAAAATTCGCAAAAAATCACTACGTCTACTTACAAAGTATTTACTATAAAAATAAAAATACTTATGTACAATAATATATAAATAATGAGCTTGGCTTTTGGAAAGATAACTTGAACACACTGTCTCACACTCTCACAACTAATACATTTTCTAACTCAAACCCGTTTCAACGACAATGTCGCCATATTCATTGTTATGGTTTGACTATTGAAACTTGTGCATATTTAAATATGGTGACATTTTCGTTGAAATGAGTTTGACTTAGTAAACATATTGACATTCAAACGTATAGATATGTCGTTAGTAGTAAACAAAAATGTTAGTCAAAAATGTTTTAACAAAAATGTGTTGTTAAAAAATCCTCCATTACTATTTGAGATAGTATGCCTTCTACAGTAGACATTTTGCCTTCTATTATCTATTGCATATACCCCATGTTTTTAATCTTACAAGTGTTTTCATAGGTATTTAAAATTCAGAAACCAAATTTTCAGGACAAACTGTATAGTGTTATAAACCTGTATGGCTAGGAGGAGAAACAATTTTAAATATAAATTTTTAATCCGTTAAAAACTTCGTATGTTAAAAATTTTGTTATTTAAATAATATTTTCTGCTTTGTGGTTCACTTCTGAGGTACATCAAATTTCAAATCTGTAGCTCATTTAGAACATGAAAAATCATGTCTGGCCACGCCTTCGTACAATCTTAATGTTGGCTCACAGAACTTGGGCCAAATATTGACTCAATATTGCCCTGTCACAAACAATGTGGATCAATTGGAGGTGATCTTGTGCTACATGGCTGGAGCAATAATTCTTTTCAATAATTTGAAGAAGATTGTGAAAGATGTGCAAGAAGAATTCAACTGATAGCAGAACGTAACCCCCTGTCAAGCTCTGGGTTGTATATTTTGAATAGTGACTTTGATTAAGCACTTTATTAGCAGGAACTGGAGTCTACAACTCCAAAATCTAGCTTGTACAGGCCTTAAGCATCGACTAAACATTCGGACTTGAAAAATGGAAAATATGTCATCGATGGAAGGTTTATGACACTCCGTGTCCAAAGACACCACGGTCAAACATATTAATATACAGAAATTTCGGCAGTTATGTATCATACTTCAATTCAAACTACAAATCAAATGCCGTTGTTCTTTTTGATGGCTGACCTGACGAAGATTGTCTTTCTGAGAAGAGCACAACGAAAACAATCTGCTGCATTAACATTTACAGAATTGATGGTGCACTCTGTCTCGCACAAGAGTTTCCTTGCAAACTCCAAAAACAAGAGCAGGTTGATATATGATAGTTTAAAATTTGTTAATGTAAAAATTAATTCATAGCAAGCTGTGGAGGACGCTGATATCCTAATTATCAGAACAGCTTTTTTGTTGGCCCTATCAAATGAATATGTAGCAGCGATGTGGGAATATTTGCCTGTGTAGTCCTGATACACAGAATGTCTTCTTTTTAAAATTTGTTTTGGATATTTTGCAAATCACCATTTGGTATTTGCATGAAATAAAGCACCCCTCCCCAGTTTGGTAAATTTTTCTACAAAACATACTTTTATCTGTCCTTGAGATATGATTACAAGTTGTTATTTTCGCACCACCTCTTTTATTTCAGCCAAAACATGAGATTTTTCATATATTTTTTCATTTTTTCAATATTGCGTCACGGAATTTTCAGATTCGGAATCAGCACCCCAAAAAATATAAAATGGAAAACCATAACTATCCCAAAACTTTCTTGCGAAAAACACAATTTGACTGGATTATTAACACTTAAGGCTCGGCAGACCCAGCAACCATCTTGAAGCAACCAACTCCCATAAGAGCAATGTTTAACGCGTAAAAAGACTACTAACTGGAGTGATAATCATCAGAAAATTATTCTGAATATGCCATTTTAAGTACAGTCTGAATGTAGATATCATTTGGCTTATTACATTTGTTTTTAACTAAATTTTGTTCTTTGACTTGACTCAGAATCAAAGTTTAATTTTGTTTGTCTTATTTAATAACGGAAATATCAAAAATTTAAAATGCTCACCACATTTGAATTTAAATTACTAATAAAAGTAGTTTCTATAAATTTGGATAAAAAATATGTTGTGGAAAAATTCTGCTTGTACGCGCCGAATTTGTGTTCCTGTTCGAGTGTTTAGTTATCTATTGGTTATCACATCAGTAGTCCAGTCATATTAGGGGGTTCACCTCGAAATGAGAGATAATAAGCTGTAAACTCATTGTATTTTGACATTCTAAAAGTTGCCTCAAAAGTCTCATAAAATCTCGTGTCCCCGGAGTGCCCGTAGAGCTTACCCATACATAATGTAGGCTTATAATGTAAAGTCAACCGTGAATCCCAGCAAACGTAGCGTTAAGTTAATAAATCTTTAAAAAATCCATAATTATGATTAATTTGCATTGTTTAGTAATTAAAACATAATATGTATTAATGTTTTTCATTTACCGATTATATATTCATTTAATAAAACTTACCTACTTCCTGTAGTTAAAAAATTGTTAAGTGAAATAATTTAAGTGTATTTTAATTGTATTTTAATATACCTTATTTACATTTTAAGTAGAAAAATAATTAAGAACAAGTCAACAAAGTTAAATAAACCTGTGCAGTTAATCCTATCTTCCACCAACAAGTGCAGAGGCTCATTAACGTATCAACCGTTTATATTATCAAATTCAAACTTGGTTAGGGAATGATTTAGAACCCCCAGGAATGGAGTTGGGTAATGCAAAATTATCTCCTGGAACCGATAACGACAATATTACCACCAGCTCCACATGAACTACTAAACAAAAAAAAAATACTGTATTGTGTAACAGCAAGAATGGTTGTGGTTCGCGCTGCGGATGCAGGAAATCAGGGTTGCAATGCTCTTTAGCTTGTGGCCAGTGTAATGAGCAAGCTTGCTTCATCGTATCAAAGCGATCTCGATGAAGAAAGTGCACTAGACCCCGAAATCTTTGAAGAATTAGAAACAAATATCCTTGATGACGAATATGATGATATTGAATGGGAAATCTTCGGAAGATGATGATGAAGAAGAAAGAAATTGAGACTCATATCCTTCAAATTATCAAAGTTTTTGTGAATCCTTCCCGCGTTTGAACTTAAATTTAAATAAATGTATACAACCTAAAATTGCTAAATAAAGATAAAATTCAAATGTATTTACTTTATTCTTTTTCTACTTAAAATACAATTAAGATATAATTAAAATATACTTTTTCACTTACTATAAGTTCTTCACTTAACAATTTTTTAATACGCGAAGAATTACTAAACGAAAATTTATTCGATAAATGGAAAACATTAATACATATTATGTATTGATTATTAAACAATGCAAATTAATCATAATTATGGATTTTTTTATGATTTATTTACTTTATACTACGTTTTATTTACTGCGACGCACGGTTGACCTTGCATTATCCTATGTATGGGTAAGAGATGCGCGTTCTGCGCGCTCTATCTCAAAAATGGTTAACCGTATACAAAAATATTATGAACAAAATTTGTAGAGAATTTTATGATTTACAATTTTTGTAATAAATGCAAATAGAACTAAAATCATAAGAAGCGAGATATTAATTTGCAAAAAACAGATTTTTGTGACCATTGACCTTGAATATCTTAAGACGCGGACACGAGATTTTACGAGACTTTTGAGACAACTTTTAGAATGCGAAAATAAAGGTTTACAGCTTATTATCTCTCATTCCGAGGTTGAGTCTCTTTTTTGGCATAAGTGACAACTTGTTGTTCCTACAACTTGTTGCTGGCGAAGGAATACTAGAACAATAAAGTATCCGTTAATTTTGAATGTGTGAGAGAAAGCTGTGTGTAGTAACAAATACTCATGGACGTTGTCACGCATGCGCATTTCAGTAAGTTTACAGTCAGGGTAACTTCTTTATATATATAATTATATGCAGCTGCCCGTTATTTCTTAGCGGATGAATGAAACGCACACACAATCAATGCTAGTAGTGTACAGCTCTGTATTTGGAGATCTGCGGTCAACTCGGACGTAGTTTTTCACTCCTGTCGAGTCTTAACAAAAACACGTTCAGGGTGTACAGCTCTGTATTTGGAGAGCTGCGGTCAACTCGGACGTAGTTTTTCACTCCTGTCGAGTCTTAACGAAAACACGTTCAGGAACATTTAAATAAAAATGATTCACGAAAACGCATTCAATAAAACCATGTCCGGTGAGCCCACTGACTAGCACTGAACTATTGCTTATCTATGAGTAGTATGGAAACTGGTTTGTTATTAGGAAAGGTAGTAGGATAAGGTATGTTATGTTTCTATTTTTATAATGTTATATAATTTTGTTTTAATTCAAAATGTATTTCCTCAATAAGTAATATATCCGTATTATTTTTTTTTAAGGGGCTCCGGAGCACCTAAAATTTTATTTTTTTCATTTTTTGGTTTTTTATTGCTTATTATTGCCCTTTTATTAAGCTTTAAAACAAGACTAAATTTATTATTATATCTCAACTCTAAGTGGGTAAAAATACGTTTTGTGGTTCGCATGTCACATGATGATAAGACAAATTTTGTATCATATTCTTAATAATTTGATATGATTTATCCAATTTGAAAATAATTCAAATTGCCACCTATGGTGGGGATTTTCATTTTGGTAGGGATATTTAGCTTTTTCTGTAGTGCCAAACCCGATTATACAGTCTTTGATGATAATCAGACGATGATCAGATGATGACAACCCTGCATATGGGGCTGGCATGTATTAAATATGTAAGTAAAACTTTAAACGTGTTTTCCGGAAATCATATATTTTATTCACAAAAGGAACATTTTATCAAAATCTATCTAACATATTGATCTGAAATTTTCAGGGGTTGTTTAATGGAATATACTACAGGTTTTAACGAGAGCATTTTGTAATATAAATGCTCATTTCTAAGTTATGACTGAGAAATATGGCAAAAACTGGTCAAAATTCTATTATTTTATAAAAATAATGACAAAATGTATTCAAATGCTTGTATTGCAAAACCCTCACGTTAAATTTTGTATTTAAGTAGTACTAATACACTGATAAAATTTTACTAATTTTGATCCAGTAGTTTTTGAGAAAATGTTCCTTAAATATTGTATTTTTAACATTGCCGAAATAGGGCGCTCCGGAGCCCCTTAAATATATTTCGTATTGTTCCAGACATAAATTTTCCTTTTTTGGATAATGTTACTGTTTTGTTTCTATTTAAAAGTGTTTTTATTTTTCCTATAACTGCGCAGTCCCATTAAAAAAACATACGTAATAAAACTTACCCCTTATTACTCAAAAAGCAATGCTTAAATCAATAACATTTTCACAAATATTGGATAAGCATATTTTAAGGTAATCTTTACAAACATAAAAAACTTTCCTTTTTGTAATGTAACCATACAGTGAGGATTTTATTCCCTCAATATTTTACCGTCAACGTAAAATTTTACATTTATTTTCCATTAGTTTTTAACATTGCTGTTTCAAATTCACCTTTTTCCCTCGTCTAATGCTCGAAAACAATCTGTAAAAATTGAAAAACAAACCTAAACAATAGTACTGATACGATGTTGGATTTAATTAGAACAACAGAAGCTCAGGGGCAGCAAAGCCCTACAGTACGACGAGGACGAGACGTAGGTTTCATTGTCCCGGAGTGATTGACATCAAAGTCTCCAGAGGTTCAGAGCTATAGTTAAATTAAACCCGTCTCAATCAGATACCACAATTGTTGAAGGAAAACAATAAAAAAGCGCGAATCTACCTCCAGATAAAGGCATTAATGTCTCTATGAAATACAACACCTGGAATAGATTTGTTTCAACTTCCGGTGATTTCCTAGCACACAGGTTGATATATTGTTTAGTTTGGAGATGAGTTGAGATGTAAGAATCCGAGTATGTGTATTCGATCAGATAAAGCGAGTCGTGGAATTTATTATTACAACGGATCCGCGAGTACTGTCGGTTTAGAAAAAAATGTGGTTAGTGTTTATTCAACGAATTTGTTGACTTTTATACAGTGGATTTTTGGTTTTTACGAATGGAGGAATTATAATTTAAAGATACAGAATAATTTTATTTTGTCGGTACAATTAAGTGATTATTAGTTCTTAAATTGTTTCATTGTATTTATTTAGCTTCAGATGTTTGCGCGATACATTTTTCTGTTTAAAGGTTAGTTTAGCTTTAGCAAACTTCCATATGAAAGGTAAGCTATTGCATTGGTTCTTATGGTGAGACCTAAAGTCGGGAGTGGTCAATAAGTACCGATTATGGTCCCCTGAACAAGTTTTAGGGCGTCTTTAAAAATGTTACATATATATGAAAACATATGTGTTCGCACTCTAATTGCCGAGTCCCTTGGACGAGTTCGTCAGCCAAAAAACCAACAACTGGAAGTATGTGTTTTGACAGGAAGTAACATTATTTTAAAATTATTGATACTAGAATGAAACATTTAGGGTTTCACATGGAAAATTACGATCGAATATTATCATTCAATTATTTTACGCGATCGTATTGCCAGTCTGGTAAAATCGTATTATCGATCAAAACCTAAAATACTATAAAAGTACCCCGTTAAAATCCACGCGGGGCCGACTGATCCGAGGTTTACATGCAAACTCGTGAAGCGAAGCAGTCCATAATCCGAGGCAGCAAGAGCGAGGTCATTACTCCCGAAGCGAGTTTTCCCACTGCACGCAGAACGAAAAGGCGCAAACAAATTGTACTAATATAGCTATTCAGCGCCTTCTTGAGTAGACCAATTGTCCAAATAGTTGGTCGAAACCTTAAACTTAATTTTGGACTTAATAGATCTAATTTTGTAAATTCGCTCAACTCACTCCATCATTCCAGCATTTAAATTATTTTTAAATGATTTATCGTTTTGGTCATTTGGTTTTCTTTTAGGAAAATTTTTGTTTGTTGTGAGAAATTCAGTGGATAGGAAACCTTATATATTGATAAATATTTGAACTAACTGTTAATTATATTTTAAAATCTGTATAAAGGCATAGTTTTAAGATGTTGCTTTGGGAGATAAATTTAGAACTCTTATTCATCAATGGGACAAACAGTACTAATTAGGAAGAGTTAAAAAAAAATAACAGAACTTTGTGTTGAAAAAAATTCTTTCAACATTTGACGCACGATATTTCGTAAGCTTTTCTTATATTTTGTGTTACGTATGATGCATGACTCTTGGTTTTTTGTTATTGTAATATACAGGATGCACAAAATTCAGGATATTAGGCCTTGGGAAAACGTCAACTAACCACGAGTATATTTTTTCGTTTAAGTTTTGTCTGTATGTAATTTGTACATTAATGTTAGGAAAAACTAAATTCATTTTAAACCAAATTTTAGCTAAATTATACTCTTGCTATTAAGTAGGTTGAAAAAAATGTTTAAACAATTACCTCTTTCCTTTTCAAAATTACAGCCACTTACATTTTCGTCAACTTAGGGCCTAACAAGGGTAACATTCAATCAAAATTTAGTTTAAATTTATTTAGCAGTTTTCGTAATATTAATTAATGTTTAAGTAAAAATCTCATACAGACATACACACGGTAAAAGAAACAAAATTTACCCAGGGTTATATGACATTTTACTTTTCTTTTGAATCAAGGACCAATATCGTGAAGTTTCTGTATAGAGTTTGGGACCAAATTGTATAGTTAATTAAATACATCGAACATTTTATTAAATTACAAGTGAAAAAACATAGACCAAGACCGGGAGTTGAACCCGGGACTTTCACGTTTCCGTCGTGATGCTCTGCCAACAGAGCTACAGTGATATATCCAGATATTGGTCGGTGTTATCTCATTGTACGGTTTTACTGCAATTATTGAATTAACAGACGGAAACGTGAAGGTCCCGGGTTCTACTCCCGGTCTTGGTCTATGTTTTCACTTGTAATTTAATTAAATATCCCTTGCTGAGGAAGTGTGTAAGCGGGGGGGGGAAAAAAAAAAAAAATACATCGAAAATGTTTACCAAACGTTACAGTACATTCACAAAATATAGTTCTTACATATAGGCCTATATATCGTCCCTTATATTTGAGATTCTAGATAATTTAGATAACCCTTTTCTTAAAAAATAACTTTTTATTTTATTTAATTAACTGAAAGAATTTTATAAAAAAAGATGTTTTTTTAAGTTTGGAAAGATTTGTATGTTTTATATTATTCTTTAGATATGATTTTATAAAACTTAAAATAAAAAAAAGTACTATATACAATAACTTATATTTGCCTCTATATGTCACAAAAATTTAATATTAAGTTTTATAATAAGCACTACTTATAGTTAATAAGTCATTCCCTATACCTCTACTTAATTTAAATTTGGCGTGATAAGTAGAAGAGACTCAGTCTTGTACTAAAAACGAAATAATTTGTTTGTTTGTATAATTTAAATTATTAATTTATGTAAATTATGCCAATGAAAAAGTTTGTGTAGTGACGTAACAGAAAGGAAAAAGAACTGCTTTAAAAGAGATTGCAGATGTAGAGAGCTAGACGCCTTATTAGAACCAACTACAAGTTGAAAAATATGATTTACAAATTAAAACACTTGTGTCATCTATGGTATTAATTGTTTAGTCGTAGTTTTAAGATTATTTATTGTAAAGGACTATACCACTCAGCAGCCGAAATGACTCTATCACGCACCGCGGACTTGCAATGTATGTGACAGCAAACAATTTAAGTAGTAAATCTCGACTACAAGGCTCTACAGAAGATCTAGATTATATAAATACGCCTAGCATATGCAATGTGTATTGCTTTGATTTAGCTGAGACCGGTGGATAGTGTAAGTGTTCTAGAAAATAAAACTTGTTTTAATGGGAGAGTAAATCTATTCTGAAAGAAGATATAAACTGTACATTTGTTGTTAATAAAGTGAAATGTTAGAGTTTTAGTGAAGAAATATTTTACATCGATTGTGTATTACTAAAATAATAAAGTAAGAGAACATTAATAGGGAAGGACGGTGAAAGATAAGAAGGGAAAGGTAAGTTAGTCAGGTGGATGGATAAGAAATAAAGGTAAAACACGAAGGAGAAAGATAGATATTTGGAAGTATGGAGGAGGGATGTGACAAGATGGGTGGGTATTGGAATGAGTAGGAGTGAGTCTGTATTATAGTGTGAAGGAGATTGGAAGTAAGGCATTCTGAACGCTTACGAAAGAAGGTAGTATAAGCCAAGAGAAAAATAAGAGATATATTATAGGAGGTTAAGAGGAGGTATAGAAGTAAAACGTTGAGGGAGAAGTGGAAATGTTATAGGACTGGGTAGGTATTATATAGAGTGAAGGATATTGGAAGTAAGGCAGAATGAAGGCTTAAGAGGGAAGACAGAAGGTGCCAGGAGAAAAAGAAGGGGGATATTATAGGAGTTTAGGAGGAGGTATGAGAGTAAAAAGTTGAAGGAGGAGGAAATTTAAATGATGTAGCAGGAATGGGTAGGTATTATAGAGTGAAGAAGATTGAATGTGAGGTAGACTGAAGGCTTATTATAAAGGAAGATATGGAAGAGGCCAGGATGATAAAAAGAAGAGAGGTATCATAGGAGTTAAGAGGATTTGGAAAATATATCGTTCACCTTTTCTCCATAACATATTCCTTTTTACATATACGAGTATATAATAATCTCTAAAATCTTGTATTAATTACTTTACTGTTTCAATTATTTCTAAGTATGATTGGTAACTGATTTAAATTGCTTACTAGGTGTTTACAAACCCTCTTGACATCTAATTTGAGCTAATTTCAATTCCATAGCACACGTGTAATTGTTACATCCGTTGTTATGTGATATCTTCATCGACTTGTTTCTAGGCTTTTTAGTTTTTATTGAACGTATTTTTTTACTATGGTCATTCTTATATTAATGCGTAATAATGTAATTATCTAATTCATCGGCATATTGGTGTTTACCAATATATCCCTGACATGATTTATAGTGGTAAAACGTTGAGGTAAGAGGAAGTAAAAATGAGATAGCAGGAGTAAACCAGCAATGTGCACGTCCAAGTTAAGTGTCACAACTATTTAAATTAAAGGTCAATGATATCTAAAACCTAAAAATAAATTGAACAAATTATGTTTCTAATCGTTTCGTTAGAGTATATTGCATGCAAGGAACATAATAATATAGGCATGATTTACGAACTCTTTACTGTTTTATATTTTCAATATATGAAAAAAACTTAAGAAATACTTGTTTGGACAAAAATTTTTCAGTCGTGCTTTTTAATAGATACGCTGAAACTATAAGGGTGACATTGTCAATACAAACTCCTAACCATCATCTCCTGTCGATCTGTAAAAACTTTTAATCAAACCTTCAGTGAATGTACGACGTAAATAAAACAAAGAACCAATTAAACTTATATATTTTACATATTCCGAGAAAGAGACAAACCCGCGCGCGTTAATGACACCAAACAGCCTTGAAAAAGGCCAATCAAGGAAGACCTGGTGAATTTCTACGCTTACCATACTCGAGTCAAACCGAACGCTTTACCTAAATTAACTGAAATTTATATTCCTACCGACTGTTAAGACTCCTAATTATATGGTAACGTTCCACGTGTTGAGAGATTCCTTTCCTGTCTTTGCGTCAATTAATCAGTGTATAAGCATGGGCCGGTAGTTGTCCCGGGTGAGTTATGTCGGAGTTTGGACTATAGCCGGTCGTGTCGCCTCTTCTAACCCAGCATCAATATCTTTCATTAATGTTTTGGTTCGGTCTAAATACGACGCCAAGTTGAAACGCTATACCGTAACGTGTCGGTTGACGGGAATAGGCGACTAGGGACTGCTATTTGGGTAGTCGGTGTCTGTGATACGATTATTTATTACGGATAAATGTTCCGTCGACGGGTCGGTTTGTTTTTGTTGTTTCCTCTCTCCTGTTATTTTCTTGTTATGTTGCAAAAACTGCTATAGCCTACCATCACCCGCGGTCATATACAAAATTAACATTAAATTAGTTGACGTTTTCCGACCTATGATTTACTGTCAATACAACTACCATAATGAGAGAGGCAAAGGGAAAGAATGGTAGGTGTAGCGAGAAAACTAGATGGGAAATTAGATTAATTTAGAAAGAGAAGAAAAATGGATAGGAGAGTAAAGGGAAAGTAAGACAGTTGGGAATTAAGGAAGAGTTAGAGTGAAAGAGAAACAAAGAAAAGAAAAGAATAGGAACAATGAAGAGACAAGGAGAAATGGAAGAGAGTTTAGAATGAAACAAAAGTAGGCCTAAGAGATAGAGTGAAAAAGAAACTATCGATATAGCCAGTCAATAAAGATTTTTCATGCTAAAAAAAATACAGCAAACCGATTGCTTTATGACTTGAGGAATAGTTTTTAGATGAAAATACCATCCTCGGAAACAATGACTTTGTGAGGAATTATTGAAACAACAAAAATAAAAATAAAATATTTTTGGGGTTTTTCGCTTATATTTTGTAAATCAATTTATGAAACTCTATACTTTCAATGGAAACGTTGTAGTAAATCAAAAACGTCCATAGACGTTTGGTTGGTCTTGATAGATGCATTTTTTATTGACCAAAATCAGAAAAACCACGAAACTTTTAAAATGTCAAAATTATGAATAAAAAATTTATTTTTCTTTGTTTTTCAGATTTTACTCAATACAAAATGAACCGATCAAGACTGATAAAGTCTTATTTTAAAGGGTTATTTATTTACTCCAACTTTTCCTGAATCATCCAATGATTTATAAAATATAAGTGAAACCCCCAAACAATCTAATTTGTTTCAATAATTCCACAAAAAATCCTTGCTTCCGAAGGTGGTATTTTAACCTACAAAATATTCCTTAAGTTATAACGTAATCGTTTTGCTGGAATTCTTTTAACAAATACTTCCTTTTTTTAGACCTAATGATTTGTCTACAGCGTAAAAGGAAAATAAAATTAAAGATATGTAGAAATAAGTTGAAAAGAAGGTTAATGACATAGAGAGTGGTGTGAGATAAAGATTGATAGACGGTAAGAGAATTTAAAAATAAGGGTAACAGATCTGAAGGGAGATTGTTTGATTGGAGTAGAAGTTGTCTTAGTAGGTGTTTTTTCACTTGTAATTTAGTTAAATTACCAGCTGGTGAAGAGTAGGCTCTAGCGGGAAAATTACTAAAACTTAATAGCACAAGATTAACTAAGAACAGTTTCTTTCTTTAAAATGTTTTATTTTTTTTATATAGGTTTATTATACTAGTTTGATATACAGAAAAAATGTAAACCCCGTTTTGTGTGACTATAAATAATTCAAATTTTCCTTTGAGATTTTCTATAAAGTGAATTGTTTTTCGAGATATTTACACAAAATATTATAAAATGTCACCATTTTTTAATAGAGTGGTTGGGCATTTTTTGAAATTTGACTTCGATGAAATTTAACTCCAAGAAAATGTGTTATTATCACAATCAGTTGTTTAGGTAAAATTGTACAATGGAAAAACATGTAAAAACCAAGAACTTTCCGATACACAAACAATGATATTTTTAACTTTATCCCAAAGAAAATATCTAAAAGTATTAGTAGAGTTGTGAAATTCGACGTGTATACCGTTTGCTGTAATTACATAGATTTGTTCTTGTCTCAACGTAAAACGAAGATTGGAAGCCAACCAATCAAAGTTGTAAGATTAAATTAATAATTCAGGCCTGGGATGGTTAGACTACCTGAAATAATTGTATTTATTTACTTTTTCTATTTACTTTTGACAAATAAATTGTAAGAATAAATTTAAAATAAGTTAAATAAAAATTCAATCACGACGCTGAACCGCTGACGTTAGTTGAACGAATTTCCAATTTTAAGTTTAAGTTTTAGGTTTATAACCATCTATTTGGGAAATTGGTCTACTCACTAGGCGCTTAATAGCTGCCTACGTGTATGAAGTATAATAGTAAAAATTGCTGCACTTTAACCTCCAGTCTCGGCTCACGCGCTACTTCGTTCCGGTCGCACCCGGAAAAACTTGCTTCGCCAGTTTGTACCTTGCCCTTGCGGCGTCGGATTATGTACTGTTTCATTCCGCTCGCATGGGACCGAATTCGCAAGTTTGCATCATGGCCATCGGATCGGATCGTTTATGATGTTTTATGTTTTAATCAACTTTTGGGGAACCAGATGGGCTATACAGGAAGATTGTGGTAGAAAACAATATGCGCAGAATAATCTCATTTATGTATTATTTTTAGAAAAACACCCAAGAAAATATTATTTTTGTATGAAAAATCACAAAAAATATCTATTTTCTGTCCAACGTGTGTATAAATTTGGGCCAAATCGGACGTAAAAGGCTGCCTTAGAGTGTGAACACACATATACAAATATATACAAATTTAATGACTCCTCGAAACCTATTCTGGAGACTATGATCGGTGCTCATTTAATACTCCCGACCTTAGCTCTTACCATAAGGGTCATTGTAATTGCTCATCTTTCCTTTGTTAATTCGATAAAAAGTAAAGATAATAGACTTCTTATGAAATTATGTCTACCAAATATAAGGTAGGCCTACAGTAAAATACCACGCCACGACTAGAGAGCTTGTTAGCGTGCTTCGCATGCAGTGGTCTCCCTTAAAAATGTATAAACAAAAACACTCTACACATTGGTATTTTCTTGATTGTTACCAATGCTTTTAGTTTGAAATCAAATCTTTTCAAAATCCAAATTTATAATGAAACTCTGCTTTTAATAATGCACGATTACATATAAGTACTATTCCTACAATATGTAAAGCCAGAAATGAAAGTATATTCTCACAATCATTCCAACTATCTGAAATACCTTATTTTGGCACGTCACCTCAACCAAGTCGAGATGGAAGAGTAATGGACGAAGATGTCAGACATGCCGGTCGCCAATTTCGTTCAACAGTCCTCGGTCCGGCATTGATTTATTCATCGCCCACCAGGATTTATTCAAGTACATAGTCAAAATGTCTTTGAGCACCACGACATGTCCTGGCATTCTCCTTCTGTAGCGAAGAATCTGTAACTTTTCAAACAACTGGCATCGATTAAAATTTGTTGTTCGGTTTAAGGTACCTGTCGTATTCGGAAGGAAACAAATTTGTTGGACGGGGAACAAACGAATTGTTTGGATTACACAGTCGGAGATTTATTATTCAGTTTAGAGAACACGGACGAAATGAGAGAAAGTAATGCTGTAAGATTATGTAATGTAGTACTGCGACCGATTTGGGAAACTTGTTTGTACGTGCGAATACTTTGTTGGAAATACGAGTATTATAACAACGAAGTAGTCACGGTGAAATATTTGTAATGCGTTATTTTTACAATGCAAAATGGTAATAATTCTTATTGTGAGTAATCTATAATCCCAAATAAAACACCTGAAAATACAGTCTGTGATAAACATTTTAAAATATATATGTATTAATAAGGTTGTAACCTGTTACAAAAAAAAAAAAAAGAAAAAAAAAAAGAAAGTGCTTTTGTATACTGATGAAAAATGTCTTTCATTAAAAACAAAGCACACGAAAATCAGCACGGTAAATATAAAAAAAATAAGTATAAATATATAGTTATGACCTAAAACCGAAAAAGTGCCATTTAATACTTCATAATTTTTTATAATAAAGCCGTAATTTTCGCTCAATTAATCGCACGAAAATCGGCCAGGCAAATCTCAAATAATAGTGTCAACAGGGTTATAACCTAAAATAAATAAAAAAAAACAAAGTGCCCTTATAAATATAACGACGAAATGAAAATGAAATTTCATAAACTTTCGA
This sequence comes from Philaenus spumarius, assembly GCA_018207615.1. Classification (NCBI taxonomy): domain Eukaryota; kingdom Metazoa; phylum Arthropoda; class Insecta; order Hemiptera; family Aphrophoridae; genus Philaenus; species Philaenus spumarius. The sequence continues at coordinate 1,505,607 of JAGFPH010000008.1, forward strand.
TAGTAATGATAAAATGTGTTTATTTAATATAAACTGCACGAAAATCGGCCTCATACATCTACAGAATAGTCCAGTCAATATGTACATATGAGGTAAGAAAAAATCGGAACTTTTTGAAACTTTGGGGTGTATTTTAGATCCAACCAGTAGTATTAAATCCAATTGATCGCCCTAATTAACCCATTGTAAATTTCAGGGGGCCTAAAAGACTTCGCGATTTTTTCAGACTTTTCAGTTGTTTTTTAGGCCATAACATTTTTCCTTGAGTCCTACGACTTTGAAAACTCTATTCACTTTTGTAGTGCATTCAATTGTAGTGCACTACACAAAGTTATATTTTGACTACATACTTACCCAGATACAGAGGTTCAAAAATGTGCAAAATGTACCAAAATTGCAAAACAAAAATGCCAGATAACCTTTCATTTTAAATAATATGGAATGGCATTGTGGTTTTTTTATACATAGTACAATTTCCATGAAAACTTCCCCCATAACCTCTCCCCAACTCATTCCCCAAACCCTCCCAATCATTCCATTCAAAAATCCTCCCCCCCCCCCCCTACCTCTAACATTATAAACAGGAATAAAATGTGAATTAAACGTTCTTTCAATTGTTAAATAAATAATATTTATAATAACCTATATAACTTATAATAAATAAATAGTAGTTACCTTTATCCTTATATCTTCATAAGCATATTCTTTCTCCGTCAGGCTGTTATGGACTCCTCTTCACATTCTCCCTCTGAATCCTCTTTTTGGAGGTTGGTTTCAGGACCATTGACAAAGGAATTCCCGCAACAGTTTTGCATATTGTCGAACAGCGCAGAACGGCTTTTATGGCAGCTGAACGCAACTGAACTACATCCTTTAGTGCACTGCAGGATACAATCTTTAATATTGAGTCAGGCGCAGCATTTCTGGTGGTGGTTACGGGAACTGTTCCTCTTGCCCATGCTAAAGGTGATATTTCGTTCCCCATCCAGGTTTGTACCTTATGGTATGCTCGGAACGCATGGTATGCTGCAGTGTCTGTGGTAGGCGGCAGTTTGGCAAGCTGGAACTTCAATTTGGCCCCAGATGTTGTGAAGAGTTTATACCTCAGCTGGACAAGGGTAGCCATGCCCATTGTTCCCTCATACCATGGCACCATTACAATTTCCCCTGCTTCAGAAATCTGCTTTCGTGTGGCATCAGGCTGGTTGAAAACTGCCAACATGGCACTCTTTGGCAGGTGTTTTTTTCAAAGAGGCTGCAAACTCTTTTTCCCAATACACCGTATGGGTCTGACGTGGTGTCACATCCACTTATGGCATGTAAAAATAAAACATCTTTCGGCTGGAATTTGCATGACGATGTTGAGTACAACAACGTGCGGGGTTCTTCTTCCCCTCCTGTGAAAATATATGTTATGGTGGGAGGAAGCAAGTCCAGTCATTAAGACGAGAAGGACTACATCTTTACCTACAATGACAATGCTGTCGTAGTAGTCGTTAGCCTTGTGAATGGCTGTTTGGAGGATAAGTAAATCTGCATCATCCTTGGCTTGCTTTACCTGAATCCCAGCTGAATCGATTTCAGCCATCAACATTTATATCAAGTTCCTTTTATTCGTGTCGTTGGAGAGAAAGGACTCTTGTACCATTGTCACTGATGTTGATGATGAAAAGACGAATTTAATGGCCGAATGGATCAGTGCCCATGTTGAGATCGTTCCGCAGCTTTAGTACTCTGTTGGGAAAGGTCATCAGAAAGGTATCTATCAAAGGCAACAACGGCATAACGTCCAAAGTTTTTTTGAATCCACATGAAATAAATATGCCAAAGCCGCATGAGCAAAATCTGCAGAATGAACTGCCAACAAAGAATACAATAATACCAGGCAGCCCACTCTTTGCTCCTGCCCAGAATTCCACAACATGATTTTCAATGCTTTTTACATTATGCAAGCTGCGAGGTTTCCTAGTGATGGTGGTTTGGGGGGAGGTTTAGAGGGAAGGGTTCCAGGGCGGGGGTATGGGGGAATGGTTCATATAACATTGTACTATGTGTAAAAGAACCATAATGTCATTCAATATTATGCAAGGTACAAAGCAAAAACCAGCGTTATCTTTCGTGTTTGCCATTTTGGTACTTTGCACATTTTTGAACCTGTGTATCTCAGTAACTATGTTGTTAAAATATAAGTTCGAGTAATGCAAATTGTGGGAAATGTAATGCACTACAAAAGTGAATAGAGTGGTCAAAGTCGTAGGACACGAGAAAAAATGTTATGGTCTAAAAATTGAAAAAAAGTCCGAAAAAATCGTGGTTTTTTGGCCCCCTTAAAATTTGCAATGGGTTAATCAAGGCGATCTTTTGGATTTAACACTAATGGTTGGTCACAAACATCACTCTAAAGTTTCAGATTGTTCCGATTTTTCTCCAGCAACCAATGATTTTTAGTACATATTGACTCTACTAGAAATAGGTACTATCGTAATAGGATGGTAACTTTAAACAATTTTAAAAAAACCGTTAAAGTTTCATTACAAATATAATAATGAAATAAAAATTAAAAATTCTATATATGTTTAATAATAATTGATTTGTTTTTTCATTTAAAACAAACCTCACGAAAATCGGCCTGGCAGCTCTCCAGAAATAGGTATCATCGATAGTATACATGTTAAATTATTATATAAGTAAGAAGATGTTAAAGTACCTTCCACAATTGAAAGTAATTTTCGATGATAGGTAGAAAACAAGAATTGTATCTAATAAAACAAAAATAATCAAAATAAATATTTTTGGTTGAAGACCAGGTAGGCGACACCTTTCATGAAGTTGTGTAGGCCGACTGTTTATATCAAGTCAATCTTCATAAAATCAGCAAAAATGTAAATAATGTATTTAAAAATTGTATGTAAGTTACCATTTCGCAAGTTTGAAGTTATAGGTGCAATTATGTGCGAAATACAGGTTGTCCCCTTAAAAACCTTAACGTGCTATACAGGATCGGATTGTATACATTGAAATTAATTAAAAATGTTAAGTAGGCTAGGGTAAGGTTTTATTCGAATTTTGCTTAGTTTAGTCGCAATCTGCCATATTGTTTTTTTATTTGGTATACGCATTTTGTATGGTCCACTTTATAAGTGTACTAAATACAAAGAGTTTATTTTTTATAGTTTTCAAAATGGCGGCCTTTACAATTTTTTTACGTGGATTATCTTGAAAACCGTTAACATAACAAAATATGTACAAGAGACCAAATATTTTTCTTTTTAACAACAGACGATATTTTCTCGTTTCTGTTCATCGAAAGACAACTGAGTTGAAACAAATCTAAAACATAATTGCTTGGTGATTGAACACTATCTAGTTTCATTAAAACTATTACAATTAAACAAAGTTGGTTTAGGATAATTTTGGATTTTGTAGACGTTTCATGGTATGATTTTAAGAAATAGGTATTTTAAATTTTGTTCCAACTTTGGCAAATTATCAATGGGTTTAAGAGAGTTTATTTCGAGATTAAAACATTTCATTGTAAAAATAGTTCGACAAAAAATGCGTCTCAAATAGTCAGTTTAAGATAACAAACCAGTAAAATAATCTCACTACAATACATCGCACGAAATTTTAGTGAATTCATACCTTGTCAGTTATGTTGTTTCTGGCTTATGAAATCCACTGAAATAACATTTTCTTAAATAAAAACTAAAATCTCCTTCCGACATCTTGAAAAGGGAACGAAGGGTTACTGTCAACCCTAACCGTGAAAATATAATCCACGATAGGGGTTATAAAAAGGGCTGGAACTCGTTTAAACTTCCTTTTTTACCACACAATAAAATATAAGCCGCAAGCATGTAACGCCTATTGTCAGTAGCACAAACAACCTATGGATAAAGTAGACTTTGACGGGTGGCTATCGCAGTGCCTGAGGCGCTCAGGTGATGGGCTGACAGGAAATTTAATGAAAAGTACACATTTTTAATATAAAACATCCTCGGTTAACTTTTTAGCAGGTTATAGGTTGTGTTGATGAAATTATTCCTTTAATCGATATTAAATATATTTACGATAACTTTTAATTCGGTTGAATACGGAGACCCTTGAATATACTTTTATGCGTCAGAAGTACAAGAGTTATTTTTTTCACAAAATAATACTTTTATCTACTCCTATAAAATCGTGTCTATGTACGTACGCCAATAATACATGAATAACAAAATAGCATAGCTCATGCGCAAGCTTGTTGTGTTTGATTAATTCGTTATCATACAGTAACAGCTGAGGTGAGTTGAGCGAATTTCGAAAATTAAGTTTGTAGAATATGTTTTACGGTTTCAATCAACTATTTGGAAATTGGTCTACTCATGAAAGCGCTGAAAAGCTGTCTATTAGTCAAATTAGTTAAATTTGTTTTGTTAACCCTTTTAATTCCCTATCAGATGGTGTAACTATCAAAACAATTAAATGAAGGATAATAGATAAGTTATGGATAATAACATCATACGTACCCTCCATATTGTTGTGTTTACTGTTGTTTTGGTATTGGATAACGGGTTGAACAAACCAATTATTAGACATAACTTAACTATTATTCATCATCTATTTGTTTTGCCAGTTATACAATCCGATAGGGAATTAAAAGAGCTATCAAATTAAAAGGGAATTGAAATTTTTCGTAAAAATGTATAGTTTTTAGTTAATTCAGGTTTGAAATTGCAAACAGCCGGTATTTTGAAACTCTTTATAGGATTTAATCGCTTATTTTTCCTAAATTAGATCATTGCTAGTTAAATTTCATAACATCAGGTTTTAACTCACTCGGTTAAACCGTTCTCTAGATATGAATATTTATTAAAAGTAACAAAATGGCGGATATCTGAAAACGAAGCGTTTTTCGAAAAACATTTATCCTTATTTTCTCTTTATTTTGAGACATAAAACCATTTTCCGAAGTTTTCGCACTTACCACCCGACACTCTGTATATGTATATTTATGTGTGAATGTACATCAATGGGTATAGTTAAATTATCAGCCTGGCCTACCTAAATTTTTGTTTTATTACTTATTTTGTCTTGTTGTTATTTTTGTCCTTTTTTCCATCTGATTAGTTTTATTTTTCTCGCTTTTTGTTTTGTCTCTTGGCTTTCTCTATCTATAACTGTATAGTAGTACTACACTGCCACTGCCAGAATAATAGAAATACGATAAATAAAATTACTATGTCTGCCATGATATAGATTTGATCACATTGCATGTGAGCAGCCAATATAGCTGATCATGTTTGAAAGTCGAAATGGGAAACATGCATTTGTACGACACTGACAAGACGTTCTTGAGTTCTTTCTGTTGTTCATGTCTGCGTGCGTAACCGAGGATTCCTTAAGGTTGACGGACACAAGAGACAAAATAATTTTGTTTTTAATGGACAACAAAACAGTAGTTTAAATTTGTCTGTACTATAAACAAGTTTTCGACAAATAACCAGGAAACATACAAATGTAGACGACATTTTTAACCGGATAAAAGCCACAGTTGTATAATTGATAAAATCTAAAGATAAAGCTTATACATTTTATATATTTTTAAACATGGGACTTTTAAACTAATTTTGATACTATGATAATATTACTCTTGTAGACAAATACGAAGTAGGCCTAATATCTTCTATTTATGATAATACGTTTATTTTTTAAGGAGATAATATAAAAATGGTCAACAATTTCAAAATATATTTTGTTGCTAATATAGTTGCTAATTTGTCTTACACAAGAAAAATGCAATATAAGTCATGATTCACCTTTATTTATACCAGTAAAAAATTTTTTTGAGGAAGAACACTCTTCATGAAATATATTTTTTATTTATTTTGGCCAATATTATAACTTTTTTTTGACTTAAGTTTTTGCTGGTAAATTTAGGTCCTGAATTATTTATTATTATATGTATAGAGGGAGTTAAAGTACTTACGTCATATATAATCATTTTAAACTTAACTATCCAGTTATTTCTGTGCCAATGCAATGTTCTAGACAAGCGTTAGATCAATCGCAGTCTTCTTAAATTTTGAAATTCCATTATATTTAGAAAAATATATATATTTCTAGATAACTGCTTGTACTACAAGACTGAAATTTGTACCACTATTAATTAGATTTATGATGTAACTTAAAGTTCACACATACAAATACCACCATAAATCTACTTAAATTTAAAGGATTTCATCATACTTTTTAAAATAACACAATAATGAAAAAATCTATCAAGTACGTTTTAAGAAATATGGGCTAAATTAAAAAATACCTCTTTAAATTAAAGATTTTTTACGTAAACCTTTTTTACCAATGACAACATTTAAAAATGTTACTTTTTATATCTATATTTGTTTACATAATTTAAAAATATATTACAAAGCTTTATAATGCACATTTAAATAAAAACACTCTTGTCATCATAATATCCTCTTAAAACAACAAACATGTTTTGAAAAATATATTTTTAATTCATTTTGTTTACAGCAATATTGTGTTTTTTAACCATCATCTTGTACTACTAAACCCCCCCCCCCCAATAAAAATTGTTCTCTCCATGTTTATTGTAATTTGTTATATATATGGTTAGTTCAGTGTATTGTGAGGAAACAGTCTATACTATTCTACATATTCATTAACTGCATAAAATGAAAACAAGTTTTGAATGTTTTACGTGTTGAGGTTATTACGATCACTTTGGCGTGCAGTACGGAACCCTTGACACACTAGTTATTGGCGCCCAATACATTCTCCCTCCAAGAGTGCTGAGGTTACACATATTGTTCTGCGGTTTAAAGGATAACAAAGGAGTTACCGTATGTTGAACTTGTAATCACGGATGAGCCTAACTTGACATTTCAGCCCCAGAGGCTTTCTTACCGAACTAATAGAATGTTTACATTTCGACGAGACGGAAGACCAGACCACTTTGAATGCCCCTAGCGCCCCAAGCGCCGCGTTCGTTACTATTGTAACTCTTCGGTCTTGGTTTTGTTCCTTGCACAATCGAATCCTTTGCTTTACGGTAGAGGATCGCATCTTTATGCCCTGTGGGAAAACCGTCGTCTTTTAAAATCAAACAAAATTATCACAGTCGAGTTCAAATAAGTTTTTTTTTGCAGTTGTACAATTTGGTCTGAGAAACTTGACATTTAGGACTCGAAATAAATATTTATTTAATAAATCACACGGTTTGTAAAATAATTACTGAATTGGATATAAATTTAACTTAGCAAAGCAACACTCGTCTTCTTTTAAAAGCAGTTCACATAAATGATCAATGAACGAAAGAAACAAAACTCAAATTAAATAAGGGAAAAGATAAATGTGATTTAACGGAAGAAAAAAATCCAGACAAGTTCCTATACTGTTAGGTGATCTGTATGGGGAAGCCGAGGTAAATAATAAAATAGTGAATTTATTATACAGGGTGTTTAAAAAAAACGTTCCAAAATTTTGGGATATTTTTAAGTTGGGTACAGTTAAGTTATGTGTACTAATTGGTTTGTTCAACCCGGCATCCTATACCAACACAGTAAATACTACAATATTGAATGGACATTTGTTGTCATTTCCTTTTAACTTAGCTATTATCCTTCATCCGATTGTTTTGAAAGTTACACCATCCGATAGGGAATCAAAAGGGCTATAAAAAAGGTGTCTTGACATTTTTCGTTAAAATGTACGGTTTTGGAGTAATTTAGGTTTGAAATTTTCAAACAGCCGCCATTTTAAAACGCATGATTGGATTTAATCGTTTATTTTTCTTGAGGAATATCATTGAAAGGTTAAACTTCATGCCATGTTTGAACTCAATCAGTCAAACCGTTCTCTAGATATGAATTATTTTGTACAAAAAACAAAATGGCGGATATCTGGAAAACGAAGCGTTTTCGGACCTATGTTTATAGGAACTTTTTTCTTACTTTTTATATGAGGAATCATATCCCAAAGTTTTGGAACGTTTTTTTTAAACACCCTGTATATGGGATGTAAAATGTGTTCTATAATCTGAATAAAATAACTATTACTATTATAAAAATTCTAAAATTTGTAAAACTAAGATTAGTATACATAAAATAAGTTTTAATTTCATTAAATTGATATTTTAAACATTATCGGATATTGTCGATCTTAAAAAAAAAAAATAGTTAGAATGTCCTGTGAGAAATAGTCCTATCAAATTAGCTCTGGAATAGCTTCGTTTCAGAAAAAAATGGTAACAGCTCTCAATCGAGCTGAAAATTATTTTAACCGGGTCAGGGCAATCCTTCTACAATGCATGTAGTCGATTAATTGTGGGCGTTTATAAGGGGTAAAGAATAAAGAATCTAAAAAATATTTCTTGATGCCAAAATTTAGAATATGAAAAAATAAAAACTTTAAAATTAATTATTTTTATCATAAATTCAAAATCTCGAGTTAAATGAACGTAAACTATTTACGAAATTTTTTTTCTCGGTCAAAAAGACAAATTTAAAAACTGTTTGGGAAAAGTGAGTCATTCAATGACCCAAATAAAGAAATTTTTTCGTAAAAATAAATTTGATTTAGCGATTTTCAAGTTTTTTTGAAAACTAAGATGAAATTTAAAAAATTGTTGAATCAGGGTTTTTATTGTAAAAAGTTGATTTTGGACTCATTCTCTTCGTATTTTTATCAACTTTATGGAAAAAAATATAAAAATTGAATATATATTTTTTTCTAATTCTAAAATATAAAAAAATATAAATAAACTAAAGTCTTAGATTTTATAAAAACTTAAAATGTCATATTATACAGCGTCAAATTATTTTTTATCGATAAAAATATGGTACAAGCTTTTATAATATTCATATTATTGACAAAATAGTAGAGTCAAAATTAAATTTTGACTTTTTCAACAAAAAAAAAAAAACAATACAATTCTATTCAACAATTACAACACGGCCAAGATTTTAGAAATTCAGAGGTGAATACTACTCAAAAGTAACCAATAATAGTTGAACTTAACTAAATAGTATAAATAATAATAACAACCATTGGATAGGTTGTAAAAAAAGATAAATTAGGCCTACTCATAGAAAATGTAATTAAACAAAATTCAAGTATATTCTATTTTACAATTTACACGAATATTTATCGTATAGGCCTATTTATCCTATTCTACATGTTAAAATGGATTAATCTTAAATTATAAAATAATTTGTGTAACAAAATAATATTATAAGTCCTAGTAATGAAATGAATGTAATGAAGAGTCAAAGGACAAGTCCAAGGCTAAAGAGAATGCCTAACTAACAAGTTTCATGTATCAAATGTCGTGAATTCACAAGTATTAGTGAACACAATGTGTTCTTATATCATAAAAAAATTCCATATACGTTATATTATTTTGAGTGATATTGATGAAGAGGTGAGTGAAGCAGATGATGATGCAAATGAAAGGCCTAGAGGATCCTGCATTAGAGGGAAAATGGTCATCAATGGAGTTCTGAGCTACCTTCTCGGGGACGAACAACTCAAAGGAATATTGTTGAAAGAATACCAGGAAATAATGGTAAGGCCAAAAATATAGTAATGGAGTTATATACTTGGAATGTATTGTTTACCAATGAAATGGTTGAAATGATTGTGCATTACACAAATATTTAAATAAATATTCAAAAATCAAACTATTCATTAGGCTCATTTTATTTAGGAAATACTTCTTCTAATGAAATATATGCTTTGTTTGGCTTACTATACACAGCTGGTGTTTTGAAAGCGGGGCACATAAGATCTCATGAAATGTGGGATACTACGTATAGAGTGCCGCTTTTCAGGTACATTATGTCAGAGAATAGATTCAAGTTTCTGCTGAACTGCCTACGTTTCGATAACCGTGTCACACGAGACCCACATGAATAATTTGCTCCTATCCGTGCTCTTTGGGACTTGTTCATTTCTAATTGCAAGTCCAGTTACACACCACATGCATATTGTACTGTGGATGAGCAACTTCTAGGCTATCGAGGCCGATGTCCGTTCAAGTTCTACATTCCCTCAAAACCTGATAAATACGGATTGAAAATAGTGTGTATGTGTGATAGCAAAACGTACTACATGGTAAATGCCATACCATATATTGAAAAAGAAAATCGGCAAAGAGACCAACATCAACCTCTTCGGTTAGTAAAAGAAATTACTGAAATACACGGGACGGGTCGTAACATTACACTCGACAATTGGTTTATGTCAATACCTTTACCAGACACCATGGTATATGATTAAATCTTGACAGTAGCGGGTACACCAAGAAAAAAACGAAAAAGAAATTCCAACTTCATTCCCACCATCAAAAAACAAAGAAGTACTTTCCTCGAATTTTGCTTTTGACCGGTTAAATTATAAGGTAAATAAAAGTAAATATAAGTGTATTTGGATAATAATACTGACATTGTAACACCAAACTTAGATTAAGTTAAATGCTTAAGTGTTAGTAAATTA
>JAGFPH010000008.1:1516116-1531721 GCA_018207615.1 Philaenus spumarius
ATGGTAATGGTGGCATTATAACACCAAACTTAGATTATGTTAAATTCAAAAGGAAATGTAAGTTTATTCGGATTACACTAACTTATAACAAAACCTAACTTAGATTATGTTAAATTATAAAGTAAAAAAAAGTAAATGTAAGTGTATTTGGATATACTGACATTATAACACCAAACTTAGGTTAAGTGAAATGCTTAAGTGTCAGTCAAGAAAATATATGCTATGTTTATTATGGTAATTGTGTCATTAAAACACCAAACTTAGATTATTTTAAATTATAAAGGAAATATTAGTTTATTTGGATAATAGTAATAACATAAAACCTAACTTAGATTACGTTCAATTTTATTATGAGAAGGAAAAGTTATTATGCATTTATTCACATAACACTAACATCATAAAACTAAACTTACATTATGTTAAATTCTAAAGTGGAAAAAGTAAAATATAAGTTTGTTCGGACAACACTGACATTGTAAAAACCACACTTAGATTATGGTAAATTCTAAAGTAGAAGAAAAGTAAACATAAGTTTATTCGGATAATACAGCCATTATAAAATCAAACTTAGACTATGTTAAATTCTAACGTAAAAGAAAGGAAAATATAAGTTTATCTAGATATTAACGGCATTATAATGCAAAATTGATTTATGTTTTAACTATTAAATATAATAAAAGTTTACATAAATGCATTTATTTACGTAGTACTGATATTAAAAAATAAACTTTTATATTACGAGTACCTTCTAAAGTAGAGGAAAATGAGAGTTTATCCAGATAACACTACCAATTATATAAATATATATATATATATATATACCTATATATATATAAATTAGTTACGTTAAATTTTATTTTAAAGGAAAAGACAAGTTAATACTGACATTATAAAACTTAACTTAATCAAGATTCAAGATTCAAGATTTTTTTATTCCACACATTTTTTACAAATACAAGTTACAGAATGACAACTAAACCAAAAATAAAAAAAAACAAAAATATATATAATACATATAACCATCCTTGTTTAGCTTAGTAACTAAAACATTAGGATTAAATTACAATAAGAACGGCTAATACATGTTAACAAAACAATGCAAAAAATATGTGGTTAGGCATCTCATGACACGTGTTGAGATGCCATCCCTCTCAAAGACAGTGTCTCAAAGACATGTTTCATAAAGTAAAATAAAAGTTAAAATAAGTTTAAACAGAAAACATTGACATTATAAAAACAAACTTACAGTATTCTAAACTCTAAAATTAATAGGTTTTTTACTAAATAAATTAAATATGTCGGTTCTCATGAATATTCATATTTATTTATGTTTATAACTTTACCCACGAAAATTCTATAATATTGAGACTATCTAGATAATGTTCACATTAACATGATATAATTTCACTAATAATTTATGTTTAAGAAAACAAACACAAACTGAAGGAAATGCAGTGAGAAAGAGAGATAATATGTGTGTTATGTTGTCACATTAGCGTCTTATTTGTCGTAACAACATTCATATTCGTTATGTAAGCCTTAAGGAAAGGACATTACTATTATTTATACTTATTTAAAACATTATTATGATGTGTTACATTATTATAACATTAACCATAATATATACTACACATGTTTAGAATGTACCGTACTTACGTAGCCTAACGATTACATTTAATGTCTTGGTATTTAATATTTTGATTAATTTTACTTTAAATTTTAGTGGAATCCAAGACGGGCTCTGTTTTACAATTAACTTTCTTCCTATTTTTCTTATTTCAATAGTATATATCACTATATGATGTATTATTAAACATTGCTGTTTAATGTATTGTCAAATTTGTAGAGTAATATTATTTTTTTGTAAGCAAATTTTAGTTTGTTTTTATTTTGTACAATTTTAAAATTAACATTTTACTCGTTTGTTTTAATCAATGAGTTCGTGCAAAAGTAGCTTATGTCCTTTCTGCTTCAATTTTCTGTAAACTAATTTGTTTCAGTTTACGGCTGCAGAAAAGAGGGATTACAACGTACTAAAGACTGGTAAGTGTAAAGGCGCCTACTCTGTTATATAAAAAAATTCCAATGATTAACGAAAAACTCTGGCCCTACTGCACATGCGCCAGGATCCATTTTACCTCTACTCCCCCACGCTACCTCGATCCAAGTCAAAGTTAGTGTATAGGTCGCCTCACTCCCGTAAGACCTGTATGGACTGTATAACAAGGGCTAAACCGTTTCTTTGATCTCGGCACTGTGCCGTCAGTTTCACTCTGACGTCACCATGCTGATACACACCAGCTAGTAATATTTCAGTAATGTGCGCGCAGTCGTTAACTTGCTGTTGTAACTCGATGGAAAGCCTTCAGTAAAATAAAATTTATATATTATTAATCTACATAAAGTACGGATTCTAACAGTATAAAAAACTTTTATTTTAAAAGGTATTTCGAATTTTAACCATTGAAAATATTTCAGAATTATCACTGACTGACATGCAAAACTTACTAAGCGAGGATTTTTTTTATTTTTGGGTTATAAACAAACTTCCAGCGGGAGTACCATCCCGAGTACAGTAAAAATATATTTTACTGTACTCGGGATGATTTGAGCATACAAAGGCGAAACCACACGGATTAAACCTAACTGTTTTAATAGAAATATTTATAAATATATATTTTTTTTAGAATGTAGTTTTTGTTTTATTAGATAGATTTCTCTTTTACCATTACCCAAAAGCTAACGACTTGGACGTAGATAATATTTTGTAAAATATACAAAAGAAATGCGACGGTTGTTACTTGCATTTTTGAGTCAGTGAAACCTTTACGATCAACAGACTCCGGTCTGCCACTGAAATCCGCCATTTACGAAACTACTAATTTTCTTACCCCTATAAAATATCGACGTTCAGCCACCTAGCGGTCGGTACCAAAACTATCTGTTTTCGTGAATGCATAACTGCGAGAGTAGTTTTTTTGAAAATTTTAATATGTTTATGACTGTGATTGTGTAATGGTGTACTGCAAATGGGGAAAATGCCAAAAGAGCGCCGGGTAAACAGTTAAGAGTCCTGCAACGCATTAAAACATTTTTAAAACTTTAATAACGTTTGTAGAAAAAGCGATATCAATTTGAAATTGAAGTCATCCACCTTTCAAATTGTTCCACCATGTAGATTGTGCTTGCAAAATGTTATCCAAATCAGTCGAGTAGTTTCCGAGGAGAAGAGTTTACAAATTGTTCCTGAAAGCCTTTTAAGAGGGCTTAGTTTTATTATTTGATTCCAGCCATTTGCATTATTATTGGTTGTTTTATTGGATGTATGGCGAGCTAGTACGTTATTACTAACATTTCGTATCAAAGTTAAGCGACATTTTCAGGAGAATTAGAAAGCAGTTTTGGCACTTTACTTTCGTGAAACCTAAATATTCTGCGCGTTTTATTGCTCTCTTCAGTTAAGGATAGTTTTTATTTTATATCTGAACACTTTCGTGCCAGCTGACGTGCGGAACCTTTGATTTCTTTGTTTTGTTAAACTCAAAATAAATCTCATCGTCGATTAAAAATTGTTATTGTACTACTGAAGTGCACTGAAAACAATTATTAAATAAATCAACAGGCTGGAGCAAATTATTCTTTGCATATACAATACTACTTTCAAAAGTACTGTATCTACCAAGTAACAGCTAAATCCCGCAGATTAGTCGCTCAGCTACTCCAGATGTTAATGAGAGCGAATAACCGTAGAATAGGAAATGCATCCACTGAACCATGAGTGGGGCGAACCTTTAGAGCTCTAGCAAAGCTTCTAAGGCCTACAATAATTACCCCAGCTTCGTCTTATAATCAAGTAAAGTTACCCTTGAGCCATTCAAATAAGGGTAAGTAGTTTAGGCGTGTTTCTATTTACAACAGTTGTACAGCAGCGATAAGAAAACAAAAACCAATTATTTGTACACGTATTTATTTCTACGTGTCCACTTTAAAAAGTAATTTAACTATTACGCTTTATAAAAATAATTAAAAGATAATAAATTGTTAGTAAATTTACTTACATCTGGTAAGATTGATTTTTCTAGTGGAAATTCTACTGCAGGTCACCCTAAATTATCTCCTCGTAAAGCCTTTATTTTACAAACTGTTGGTTGTGAATAATAATTACCTGATTTTGTTGCTGTGATAATAACTGCAAATGCTTTCAAGAAACATGTGTTGGTTCCGTTATTTACAGGTCTAATATAAAATTTTGTGAAACTTATGATCCAAAATAAGCTGTTTTGTTTGTAATATGAAACAACAGATATTTGAATTATAATACAAAAATCATTTATTTAATTTTTTGTTTGTTTGTTTTGTATTTGTTTATATTTTGTTAACTTAACATACAAAACTGTTGGTTATGAAAAAATAATTAACTCATTCTAAATTTGCTAAGTTAGTTTCTTCTATGGTAATGAATGTAAATCCATTCAATTAACGTGTGTTACTTCAGAATATTCCACACCCAGAATTGTGTAACTAAGTTTTCGAATCAAATCAGCTGTTTTATGTTTATAAATCTGGCGGTGAGTGAACCCAATTTTTACCATTTTAATCACATTTTAATTTTTGGTAAACATTGGTTTCACTCACAGCCATATGACAGATAAAACAGCTGATTTGAATTGAAAGCTTAGAGACACAATATCAATTATTTAAAAATTCTTTTCTCAGGTCGCTTCTACAAAAGGGTATGCAGGTATTCTGAACATTTTTAGGCCCTAGCTATCACAGTTTTTACACTTTGACTATGAATCAGTCATTCAGTCTGGATTTCTTCTTCTATAATATATAAAAATAATCTTTAGTTCATTAAAAAATATATAAGTGAAATTATACATTTTAACAACTGTTTATTCTAGAATATAAAATTTTTAATTGTTAAGGATTTGAAGAAATTTACAACAATTCATGTACTTCATTACATATGACGAACATTGTTTATCTTATTTCTAGTCTAACCAAGGTTCAAAGTACAACCAGACGGGAGACTAAACACAGAGTAAAGCTGGCTTAAACCTCAAACAGATAAAGTCGTACTGTTTCCCGAATATAATTACAAACAAGGGTAGGCAACCCTGCAAATGATTACAGCTAACGGCCAACATAACCTTCAGTTCCTCTGTGGACACCTATTATCGTTTCCGGGTTGAATTTATCTTATATACAATCAATTAACTTCTTGTTTAAAATAAAGAAACAGGGGTTTGTAAATGTAAAAAATATGTTATGTTAACAGCCCATGTTTTACTACGTTGTTAATGAATAACTTGGAAATATATAGGCTTAAGAACTTGTGGCGACTGCAGTCTAAATATTTTGTGTTGTTTGCTGCTCTCAATTTATTTAAACAAAATTCATTCCAGAGAGTTACACAATCTCTTAAATTATTAGTAAAAAATACTGCTATAACAATAATATTAAAATTATTAATGTGAAATTAAAAATATATATGCGACTGTAGGGCGGGCCAAACAACAGGTAATTAAAGGTTTCGCAACGCCACAGCGCTGTGTAGAAGACATAATGCTCATTGTCATAAAGCAGCCTGTAATGGTTTTAAAATGTACAATGGAAAAATGTACGTAAAAACTCACCTACCTAGATGATAACAAGGTAATGGACTTTGAGGTAATTAATCATCAGTTTGAAATTACTCGACAAAAGAATTACTGCAATAACTGCGAGAAGGAAGACTTTTACGACCTGTTAAAAAAAGTAAGTATTTTCTTACTGAAATAATTGCAGAAGGTATAGTAATAGTATCGTGGTTCACAGGAAGCGATCGTCGGTAGTTAAAACGAAGGACGTGACAGTTGCGTCAACGTAATCGGTTTAAAATATTTAACTGGTAAAATCATTATCATTATTTGTACAAATTTAGTCAATTCACTGTCAATAAAATAAAATAATGTTCCTTTATTTATAATATTAATACAACTCAAATGTCACATTCTTAGATAACACTTTTTGCTAGAATAAAATTGAAGGAGAGAGAGAGAGATTCTACTTTTAAACAAATTCTCTGAATACAGGGAGTTTTAAAATGAATATAAGGGCCTTAAGGATTTATAGTATTTATTACATTTAACTTACAGTTATAAATATACTTCAAATGAAAGAGCAACTCAAAACATTTGTTGCTACACCTGTGCGAATGCGTATGCGCAGATTCCTCGGTCTTCCTTTAGAAAGTTCTATGAGCAAACATGGCGGCTGGTGAACAGATGATTTTTTGTGTTTTACAGTTTGCAAACTTAATCTATAGTTACAGTCCAACGTGCGTTCCGTATTAAGTTCAAATGCAATCCTCCAAGTGATGATAACCTCCGCAGATGGTATCATCAGTTAGAAAAAAGCTGCTTTTTTTGTAAATGGAAGATTTACCGGACGACCAAGAGTGATAGAAGCAAGTGTTGAACGAGTGAGAGAGTATTTCACGCGTAGACCCAAGAAATCTGTTTGGAAGGCTAAACTTGAATTAGCAATTCCAGTGACATCTGTGTGGAGAGTTTTAAGGAGGCGCTTACAACTACGTCTTTATCATTTGCAGTTGTTACAAGCTCTAAAGCCTACAGACTATGGTTTACGTGCCAGCTTTGCAAACGAAATGTTGCTTCATGATAATAAAATTTTCTTTATCAATTCAATGATGAATTGACGTGGACAAGTGAACACTCATAATGTGCGCATATGGGGATCAGCAGGGTTAGCAAATTCCCACGAGATTGTCCAGTTGCCCTAAATTGACTGTTTTTTGTGTGCCATATCCTAGAAAAAAGGTTTATTTGCCTTTTTTGAACTGGTGTTTCGTATATCGAATTAGAAGAAGCTGAACCAAAGATATTTTTATTTCGCAGCAAGACAGTGCGCCGCATTAAGAGTCTGCTCCAGTAAACAAGAAAGCAACCAGAAACGAAAGCGCCTCTCACTAGATCCCTATCTAAACAGTGCAATTCCTTGCGCTGACATTGCCTCATTTCAAACCATTTTATAAGTCTATCTTTTGTAATTGACTGTTGAAAAAAAATTGGATTATTCTTTATAAAATTTCAGATCCGGCTTGCAAATTATTTTTAGTTATTAATTTTTTATTGTGTTAGGAAAAAATTCAAACTTTGTACTTGCAAAATGTCAATTACACAACAAATCAAAAGCATAAAAAAAATGTAAAATGCAAAACGGATGAGTATTGTGACTGTGCTTAAAATGAGACCTTGAAAACAATTGTATGATAAAAATTAAACGAAATAAATCGTTTGAAATTTAACATGGCACTTATGGGATAAAAATCCAAGATGGCCGCCACTACACCAGACCCTTAATGGCATAACTCAGTACGTGATAGGTTAAATTACGTTATGGCCGACCGCTGGATTGTCCGCTAGGGGCCGGATGACAGAGCTTGTTTCGCATATCATCCCCGTTCACCTGATCTAACACCACGCGATTTGCGATTGTGTGAAGGATCATGTGTATGTGAATCCACTACCGGCTGACCTAAAAGACTTTAGAAACAGGATTGAACTAGTTGTTGCAACAATTAGGGGAACAGCGGCTAGTATGGGCCACTTAAGGATAATTATCAATTAAAAAATCATAAATGGTTCAAAATCGATAAAACCTGAAAATTCCTATTCTACATACCTCTCTGAACATCAAGTGTAAAGGAAATATTTTTTAACTTACCTAATCTAATAAATATAAATTAGATAGTTTTTGCCATTATTATGAGAAAAATTAAGTATGTAGGGTAGTATGGGCCATATTAAAACTAAAGGTATTACAATTAAAAAATATAGTTTTAAGTGAAAACAAGTGTATTGTAACAATATACGTAGTACATATACATACATTTGTCTAATTTGCCTTCTTTAGTTTAAAAAGATCACAAAAGAAAATCAATGAATTAATTATCAATGTCTGCACAAAGCTCTTGTGACCACCCTTTACACACTTTGCACTGGATCCAGTTCTCTTCAAATGTTTCACCACAAGCAATGCATTTTACTTCTGAAACTTTTGATGTCCCTGGTGTTGGATTGGTGTAGTCAATAGTTAGATTTTTTTTAATTTTTGGATTGGGTTTTGTTTTTGATTCTTTCGCTCCCCCTTTTTTGGCATTGTTTAGGCCTAGTCGTTGCTTCGTTTTCTTTGCTGCTTCTTTACTTTCTTCTTCCGTTCTTTTTGAAATTAGCAAATTTTTTACAGGCGTAGAAGTCAAAATTTCACTCTTTTCAACTTTTCTCTTTCTGCATTTTAGTCTATTTTCAGCACAGGATGGCATAGGAGAAACCTGCTTCAAAGCACTTGCAAAATCCTGTTTGTATGATTTTGTAGAATCGCGATGAAGTGAAGGTGAAAGGGTAGGATCATCACGTCTCGTTTGTAAAGAGACATTTAGGCCTACTAATGAATCTGTAGATAGATTTAAGTCTGCCTCTGAAGAGGGTCCAAGAACTACAGGAGCAGTAGAGGAGATGACTGACAGCTGAACAGCTGTTGAGTTGGGCAAGACTGTCAAGGACAAAGAGATGCCTGAGTTAGCATTGGTGGAAGGTTGAACAACAGAAGTTTCCTCATTCGACGACGGCTGTGGTATGTTCGTAATCTCACTGCCCATAAAATCTAAATCAGTAAAAATATTTGGATTTTGGGGATAGATTCCGGTAAATTTAAACCCGTTTTCTGCTATGTCTAGGCGACACACTTGCTTGTAAGCATTGGCCACAATCTTAGCAATATCATAGTCATTGATTCGACACCCTGGGTTTGCCCTCATCCACAAGCTACACTCAGCATTGTAGCAGTTCTTGAAAGGTTTCATGAAAGATCTATCAAGAGGTTGTAGCTTGTGTGTTGTGTGAGGGGGGAAACTTAAGATATGAATATGGTTTGCACGAGCTTCTAAAATCACATCTAGCTCCTTGTGGCTGCAATGGCCATCGATGATGAGCAAAACAGGATCTTTTTCAGAGGGCTTTACGAAAGAAATGAAGTGCTTGAGCCACACCAGAAATGCCTCAAACGTCATCCATCCATTTGCAGTTGGGAAACTGATAATTTTCGCTGGAGCACCAATCATAAGACGATCGTTCATTCTTTTCCGAGGAAAAATAAAAAGTGGAGGAATGAACTGTCCTGTGTACGTATTTATAACATTTATGTGATTTATTTTATAAGTATTACACATGTTTTATTAAACTGCAGTATGACATTCAAGTTTTGGTGGTTTATTATAATAAATACAACTATTTTCAATAATGTGGCACATTTTGTTCAATTTCGTATTTAGTTTTCAGAAATGATTCAGAGAATCAAATTAAAAGTATGCTGACATTAGTACACTAAATCGTTTTATTACCTACGAATTAGTTAGTTTTATTGTAACCCTGTCTTCTGCTTATATCTTTAGACTAATCATTGTTTACATTCTGTTAATTGCTTTGTGTAGTGTCAATTAAAACTAAAGAAGAGCGCATCATAAAAATGTTACAGCTTTGCCAAGAAATTGAAATTATTGTAGCAGAAATACTTATAAGAAGCGTTGGGAATGGAGCAGGTGTTACCACCGTGACGTCATCACAGTGGCAGTGGCGGGAACGCTTTCCTTGGCGGACTGGTCCAGCCCTTGTATTCTATAGCCCTGATACTAACCGCTGTTCCCCTACTCCAGACACACTGAACAAGGTTTGGGTTCAAATCGGCGTGACGAATGTTGCTTACTTTGGACACTTGTAGAAAAAACTGTTTGAGTTGCTCTTTCATTCTATGTATAATTTATAATTCTAAGCATAAAACCGGTATTTTTACAAGTTAGTTTCATTATGAAATTAAAATAATCTTATCTGACCGTTAAACATACAAGTTTGGATATCTTGAATTCTACTTGCAGACCAGTCTCAGTTGAAATCTGATATATACTGTAGCAAAAGCTTATTATGCCAGATCAACTTGGGCCAGAGACGATCCAGATTAATGAGAGAACGTGGAAAAATAATAAAATCAAACTAATAAGTTGCTTCTAATTTAGAATTTTACGTTTTACACAGATAGTCTAAACTGTTCGAAAACATTTGCAAACAAAAGTTCTTATTATAGTTACTATTTTTCTTGCAATCAGAGACGATCAAAGTACTCATCCGAACTCAGTAAAGCCGGTTCTACACGATGCTACGAACGCTTGCTCCAACGTTGGATAGAATGTTTGAGACAAGTATGTTCGATAGATGATGCAGCGAATGTTCCGGCTACACGGTGAATCGAATATTTGATCCAATACTTTAGAAGACAGTTTGGTACAAACGTTTGATCAGTTGCAAAAATGTACGAGGATAATAGTCTGTAATAATATATCTTTTAACAGTAGGCCTACACATTTATCGAGTTAGAAATCCCCTAATCATATTTAGGTAGGTCTACATCGAATTTTTTCTTAAATAGTATTTTTTAAATTATACATGATTGGTAATTTTTGACTAAGAAAAATTTGAAAACCCTCGAAAAAATGTATTTAAAAACATTTATAACTTTTAGATTTAAAAAGTTAAAGCTTTTGAATTGTGTAAAATGACAGTTAATGGCACAATCTTTGCTAAGTCATAACGCAATAGCTAAGCAGTTAAATATTTTTACATACAAAAGCCTCTATTGACTATTGTATATCTGTTGATGCCCTGCTGTTGTCTACAAAATGCGTCTTGTGTTTTGACTTCTTATACATGTCATAAACTTTTTTATCAAACCTTTTTCGATTTATGAGGAAACCCGCGCTAGTGTTTCCTGAATAATTTTTGAATTTAATTTATTTAAACTCAATTTTGTAGTATTTTTACTGTTTCGTTATACAGTTAGTTATAGACTCATTAAGGTTGACCTCTAACACCAGTCCTTTAACACTATTGTGAATGAGAGAATTAATTTAATCTAGCCTATATTTTGTAGACTGTTTTGCATAGGCTAGTAATAATAACAAACATTCGGGTCTCAATACAATTCTAATATTTAAATTGTTGTATAATTATATTGATACAAGGTGTGCCTACTAGGTTGGTAGAATTTAAAAAAAAAAGTTAAACTACATACATGTTTTATACATATACATAATACAATCTGACATTCTTATTAACATTCTTGCTTAACATTCTTAACATTCTTATTAACATAAAGAATACTGCTGACACTCAGATAACTAAAACTATATATATTATATTTATACAAACCACTATAATGTATTATAATTAATACATTTCCGCGGATATATGCTTGTTAAATAAATTCTTGAATTAATCCTATATTACCATGCTTGTTGGACATATTTCGCAAGGAGGAACCCATCCCTTCCATTAAGATAACTATTCTCCAAAACCATAGATGGGCAATAAAACACCTTCGAATTACCTTTAATGGCAGTGAGCAACAAAATGGAAAACGTCCTCTTCGAAGAACAATCCAAATTACCTTCCTCTGCCCATGGTCTGTCGTTTAAGTATTTCATTCCAACCTACATTTCATAATCCATTTTATTGTAAAAATATTTTTTTAAATTACCTAAGTTTTAGTACCTAGTTATAAATTTTAACGTTTTATAAATTGAATAATTGCAACCGATGCTCATCGCAGCAAACAACTTATCTTGTTTACTGCGACATCGAATAACTTCGGTTACAGGAAACATCTGACCATTAAACTTCATAATGTCACATATTCCTCAATCAAAACACACGGTATGCTTTTCTAATATTTGCCATACCCTATACCAAAAACGTTCTTGGCTATTGCCTCTTTTGCGAATAGTTTTAAAAAACACTCCCTTTATAAAAATAAATAAAATACCAATCATTAAAAAATACTCTAATGATTTAGTTTACTAAATTTGTAAAATTCTTTACAACTTCTTTAATTTATATCAGTTTTAATATTGAAGGGCACTGGTACAGCGCAAGCAAATCGATGTATTCGCAACCTACATTGGTAAGTTGCAAATGTAGGGAATTGGGCTAAAATATTTAGCCTAGCCACCTTGCTTCTCCTAAAATTAGAAATAGTAATCGATATATAAGTAATTTATTATTTTTCTTAGTCACAGGTAAGTTAGCTCTTTCTGGGATTTATTTGTTAACATTCTATTAAATTTGCTTGACTGAATTAAAATAATTCATGTTTCAGGACATTTCAGAAAATTGCATAAAGAGTGTAAAATAAGTCGTGATACACCTCGATATAATTTTAATGGATTACTGTATCAATGTAAAAGCTCTAACATACCTATTATTAAATTTTGTCTGGCTTTTAGGGGGATTAAAATGTTGAAACAGTTTAAAGATAGGAGACGTGTACTAAGTAAACTTTATTTTTAAATGGCAAAACCTATCTTGTGAACAAATCATGAATTTCTGTAGTAATAAAATAAAAATTAGCTGAGGCACTCGTTCGCTAGCTCAAAAATGTTATTTTGTAAGCGATTTGTTTAACTTTACAAGTGGACCCGGCAATGCTTCCCTAAGGGTTAAGGGTAGTTATTCCATGTTATCCTTTTGACTTAAGTAATCGTATTGCAGATGGGGGTTTTTTTTTTTTGAAGTTATACTTCTTTGCGCCCGTTGTAATCGGGATTAGGTGTCGGTCGAGAAACCGCGTCACGCGTTAGGAGTAAAATCCGGAAAGTGCCTTTTTATACCTTTTCTCTACAAGAGATACCTCAAGAGTCTCGGTGGGTGAGTGGTTAGAATTCCACGCTTGAATCCCTGGTTCGATTCCCGGCTGGGAAATTTTTGTTCAAAAATTATAGGAAAATAAACGAATATACGAATGGCCAAAGAAGTATAATTTCCACCGTCTGGTCCGACGCAGACCCAATTTTTTTTGTAGTAACACTAAAGAATAATATTAAATAATTTTAAATTTTTAGTTTGTCGAAGTTTGTGCAATTTATTTTTATAGTAAATGGGTATAAAAACCATTTCAACCCCATACTCTAGGTATTGTAACTTCTAAGCACTCCTTTCAGTGATATGGATAAACTGTGAAATTGTTAGTGAAAGTGGCCTTTAGAATCTATAGAGGACAAAGAATCAAAGACACATTATTTTGTATACAGAGAAATATCATTTAAAAGAAGAAAAGAGATATGCAAGTCTGATATAATGACAGTTATTGGCCGTCACAAACCCTATTTACAAAATGTCAGTAAACCGCCATCCCATACCACTCCTAACTCAAAAATGAGTAATGGACAAAAATAGTTTGTGATACTTCCCATTGATGACCTTTAAAAACCATGCATTTCTGTGATAAGAAATTAAATAAACGGTATCAGTTAACTGACACAAACTTTCTCAAAACTTATTGTAGTCAAAATAATATTGTTTTTAATCATTTTATTTATTACTTTTTAGAACAAAACAAAAAAATAATATTCTACCTACGTCAATCGTATAAAAAAGTTATTGTCCCAGGCGGGATTCGATCGCGCGACCTTTGAATTACTTGCCGTGATCGCTACCACTGTGCTACCCCGTGCGGCCGTCGCCGCGATGCTAGATTGACAACATAAACTTGTTTATTTTTTAACACTTCCCCATAATTATAAAACGCCGAAGTTTTGATAAAAGCGGGTGGTGTCATTTTGTTTGGCATCTTAAGCACTATAAATACTGAAAATTTGATCAAAATCGTTAGAGCCGTTTTTGAGAAATTTGCATTTTTGTCGTTTTTTATGGGTTTTTAGGGGTAAATTACCCTTAAAAATTAAAAATTCAAAAAAATGAAAAAAATGCCTGGAGATATTAGGGTTTAGTACCTACATACCAAATTTCATGAAAATCGGACCAATAGTGTCCTCTCTGGTCGTGTATACATACTGACAGACTGACAGACAGACACCACGTTAAAAACACTTTTTTGGGTTCAGGGAGCACCAAAACAAAAAATTCCACTAAAAATCTTTTTGGGTTCAGGGAGCACCAACACAGATAATTGCACTAAACAATTTTTTGGGGTTCTGGGAGCACCAAAACAGATAATTCAACTGAAAATTCAAATTTGAACATTTTTACGAAAACAATACTTTCTCCATATACTACGTATAGGGTGGAGAAAGTAAAATCAGCTAACGCATTCGTTCGCTACGATGAAAAATGTGAATAAGTTACTGTTGTAATTTGATCTTATTATAAAGACGGAAAATATATTTTCGGAAAAGTTTGTTATCTTTTACAACAACTACACTACCATCACCTCATGTTAACAATTTGTAGAGATCACGTATGCCTTGTGATACATCAAATTAAAACCCTTTAAAAATAATTAATTTCGATGGTTATCAAAGCAAAATTGCTTGACTTATTTTTACATTAAAGCGAGAACCATAAATATAACCTGTTTGTAGGCCACAAGTTAAAAGATTTGGGTGAAATGGCACTATGCAATCAAAGGATCAAGGTCATTATAAAATTTGTAGTCTCTGACTATGTTATTGTTTTTTTACTATTTATAAAATAATTATTTTCCAGAACAGTATTTTTAGAAAACTCAGTAGATTCTTATGTGGCTGTGCATTAGGTTATTAGAGTCAAATGACGTTTTGCTTCTTTCTGGCAAGATAATTTTACCTACCTATCCTTTTTCCATCACTAGTTTATAAAAAATTCCCTGTATATTTTGCAATTTTTATTTAAACGTTAATTCCATCATCCAGTTTAGAAAGACTAGCAATATTTTTTTCTAAACTTTGCTATATCTTGGTGAAGTTTAAACTTGTTACGTCAAGTCACTTAGTCCGGGTAATTGGATTTTCAAGTAGGCGAACTCTAAATTGCCCTTCGCCTACTTTAAGTATCGATTTATCGTCCCTTGGTTATGTGGTCCGTAATTTGCTGCAAAAGTAAATTTAATTAAAATATATTGTATTTAGTGTATTTAAGTTTAATTTAAAAATATTTGATTTAATCAACTTAAAACACTTAATGTTAGTAATATAAATTGAGATTTTCAAAACTAAACAAATATAAGTTACCAAGAGAATAATATAATTTTAATCTGTATGAAACATTAAACCAGTTTTTATATAGTCTACTCTTATATCTTTTACTGTATAATGTGCTTGATTAAGAATACAATTCTATTATATTTTATTACTTTTAGGGTTCCTTAGCTTTTCATATATAAAAAACTTACGTTTTTAGTATAACTCGTTTGTTTCACTGGCCGACTCATTCATATGCTCAGGAACTGATAAAGGTTTAACGCTGAAATATAGCATAGTTATGAAGGTCACTAACCCTTATCAAAATTCTTATAATCAAAACACAATAAAATAATTTACTCTAAATTTTGTAGGGACAAAATTTGGTACTGCGATAAAGTAAGTATTGTATGACACTATCTTCTCATTTGAAAAAAGCATTGAAACTGTTTAAAAAAATATTTTGTAATATCAACTTTATAAAATATTCAATCAATTTTAACACCAATTAGTGTTATTTGAAAAGTTTTCTTCGTTAGTCTGTTGATCAAAATAACTCTTAGGTGCGTGATTAATGTTTGCCTTTCTCCTAAAACAC
>JAGFPH010000008.1:1566745-1585498 GCA_018207615.1 Philaenus spumarius
GGCTTAGGTTAGGAACCAAAATGACCCCAAAAAACACAAAAAAAAGGGTGCGTGGCCCAAGGTCAATGACCTTCCCCCACCACTTTTGGCGCCAGACTGCCCGGGACTCTACTACTATTATATATTTTTATTGCTCTATCTCCAATCGAGTTCAATAGTAATGCAATTTTATACTCACTGTTTTCTGCTGTACTTTTACTCGCAATTATATAAATTGAGAATTTCTGCTTGTAGAATTTCCAGTTTTCCCCCATATTTCCTATCCATGATATCTCTTATGGTGGTTTAACGCTGTGACTAAATGTTGAAACTTGCATCGCCATCGTTGAAGCCATGTCACTTTTTACTTCCGCCATTTATTCATAACTTATTGTACTTAATATTATTTATAATAAACTTTTTCCACCGAGTTACTGTACTTAATATTATTTTATAATACAGTATACGTTTTCACCGACTGCGCCATGTGATGTTACTGGTTACTGGAATATATAAAGGACACATGTCTTAACAGTTTGACTATTTTATTGAGACTGACTCTCTGACCGTACAAAGTTCATGTCTGTAGGTACGTAGGCCTACAACATTCTTATCTTATGACATATAGTTAGCAGAGGTCGAGCAAATCAACAACTGATAAATGCCTAGTAAATTACGACTCTATCACTTCACAAACTTTCAAATGAGTAGTAATTTATCAGTTCTAGGGTTAATATAATATACTATATTTGTAGGTTTCTTACAATCTTATAATCGCAGTAGTATGTTGTACTAAATTATAAAATTCAATACTGGAAAAGTATTTAAGTACTAAGAAGAGCAAGTGAAAAATCACGTTTAGATTAATTTCATGCACACAAGAAGAAAAAAAAGAGATATAGAACTAGTGTAGGCTAAATTACTTGTTTTGAGTTTAGAAGTAGTTCACAATTGTATTGTTACTGTTTCCTTCCTTCTTCCTTACTTAGGCTTACGAACAACAAAATATATCTAACTGGTTATAATATGCCGTTATGGGGTTTCTACGTGGTAAACATACTGATCCTACAATTAAATATTTTCCACTGACATTAAATAAATTTTGAAAAACAAAACAAAAGATCGTACATTTTAATCATAGGCTTACTTCAATCAACGATTTTAACCTCAAATATTTAAACTCATTCATTTAGGCACAACTATATATTATGTTCACTATGAAAGTTTTTATCGAGAATAGGCCAGTAAAAGTAAATGAACTTTAACTCAAACTCTTATAAATTAAAACTGCAATAATTCAGACCAATAGCCCAAGATAGGAAAGATTAAAATTAATAATATTGTTTATAGGCCCAGTTGATTTTTAGGCTGTCAAGATTGAAGTAAACAAAAAGGTTTGAAAATAGATCAGTTTTCAATAATGTATGATTTCAAAACCGATTATGTAGCATATTATACTCTACATTAGTTTTATAACTGGTAGCAACCAACATCCAGACTTTATAAGATATTTTTTTCACTGAAGTTGTGAACTTGTAAACATAACCGCAAAGCATAATCTAGGCTATTTTTTAAAAGTATTACAGGTGATGAGCGAAATAATCATCTGAAGTGGGGTTTACTGTTGAGAGCAGCTCAGTAACGTAATATATGTCTTTAAAATCACGGTTGTTTTATACGACAATTCCCATGCGTTACAGTATTTCTTACTCATGGACGTACGTACTAACACTAGCTTTTATAGCAGTTGATTAATTTTTAGAGAAAATTTGAGTAAATTATTGTTAAACTATTTTAAGCTACTAAAGTTTGTTAGGATTTTTATAGGGTTTATTTTTGAATAGTTATATATTTATAGGACACGCATTAGGATATGTTAAACTATTGCATGTTACACTATTGATATTTTAGTTGGAACTGTGCATAGAATATATTATAATATCAGTGCATTCATCAATCTAGTGCTTGATTTAAGTTTAGCTGAAGTAATTTGTTTGGTAAAGATGGTCTAACCAGGTTTATTGTAAAGACATGCGAATTTGAAACACTTTTTGTGTATTCAATTATGATACAGTGTTTTATTAAGGTGACTTCTTTAACTTTGTATGAACTTAAAGTCAAACCGTATTATGACTTTCTAAAAATAAAAACACAGAACACAATTCTCACAAAAGTAATTTTGATTGTCAAACGCATTTCAACGGCAAAGTCGTCATCCTTAGTGCGATTTTGGCTACAAGTAAATTATAATTAAGTTTATAGTCACTCACAAATTTAGTTCTTATATAGTTGAAGCTAAAACGTTATTGAGGATGACGACATTGTCGTTGAAATGCGTTTGGAAATTCAACGTTTTTTTTGTAATAACTTTGATTCTGTTTTTTTAATTTTTTTATTTTGTTCTTACGAGTCAAGTTCGATTATAATATACCAATTACTCGTATATTACTTGATGTTTCTTGGCTTATGATTGTTAGAAAAGTGCCTTAAACAATACAATTTGATAAAAAAGTTTTAAATTGTCATTCCTTCTTTTATGTTGTTGATGTTTTATAAATCACTACTGAAGTTTAATCAGTTGTAATATTTTATTGTTTAAGTTATAAAAAAGTTATATAAATTTCTTAAATTATTGATTTTTGAATGCATTAAAATAGAAAGTGCGGTAAACTTAAATTCATTCGATGTTTCTAAAAACTAAACTGATGTGGAATATTCTTTCTCATTCACATTATAATGTAACTTCTCGGTGAGGGCCGTGTTGTCTGAGTACGCAAACACATTGAAGTAGTCTTATGAACAACTCGCTTCGCTCACCAACCCCGGTGGGTACCCATGGCACAGCCAATAGAAACATATTTTTATATACTAGCCTATTATATTTTCACAGAAATGACGATTGATAACAACAGGTGTTTGAACTGAATTATAATATATCAAATATATATTAGTAAGCATCTATCGTTGATTTTTGTTTATGTTTGCTTTTAGTTTCATAATCCAACCCAAACACTCTGTTTTTTGTAAAGAATAATAAAATCATTATAAATTTGTTAAGTTGTTTGCTATGGTAATAATTTCTTACAAATATGTCTCGCTAAACTTTTGATCCGAACAGCTGTTTTATCTGTTGTACAGCTGGGAATGAACCACTGAAATTTCAGTACTTAAAATCAACTTTTTGGACACTATACATTTAAATTTTTGAATTTGCATCTTAATTAATTAGTTTTTGTTTTAAGTTTATTCTATGAGAGTCAGTCAGTCAGTCATTATGAACAAAACCACTTATATAATATAAAGATGTATACCACTTCTTTAAGTGAAATAAAAGAACAATACTTCGTTATAGTTCGACTATGCAATTATGTTAAAAATTGAATTTTAGTTTTTTAAAGTAAATATTAAACATCCATTAAATTAATGTGTGAACAAATACGCTGCTTTAGTTTAAGTCTCCCATTTAATTGCAATGCACTATTTTATTAGAATTTGTGCCAATGCTATTTAATTACTAGTTGCAAGTTAATTAAAATGTACAATGGGTTTTGGTCTGAATTCTGAATATAATGTAAATACTTTTTTATTTTACACCTAATGAATTAATTGTGTTCTCTTTTTCACATTGTTGCTTTATACATAAATGTATAATTTTAAATCGTATATTATGTTTATTTGTGTATTTATTACTTGTGATAAATAATTAGGGCCTAAATGTAACACTGAAAGGTTGTTTTCCTAGTTTTATTTTTCCTTTAATGATCATAATCGTAAAAAAATAAATATAAAATCGAAACTTATTAAGAAACTTCCCATTCATCCATGTTTGTGGCCGGGTATTTACTACTTTTCCATCCATAACAAGTTCTCTAAAGTTCAAGTGCGAAAGTTTTTACAAGTTTTCTTTCTATATTTATATATATAGTTGTATTACGTTGTATGATAGCCGCACTAGCTCTCAGTTACTGAAGTCAGATAATTGGATTTTTAAGTGCAAACTCTCTAGTAGTTTCATACCCAGTTTCAAAGAGTATCGAGTGGATCAACTTAGATTTTTGATCGTGTAAAGTGTGCTTTTTGTTCGTTTTTACTGTCTGTAAATAGAATTTTTGTTAGCGAATTCAAATAATAAATATGAGCAATTGCAGTGACTCTTACGGTGAGTCATAAGGTTGGGATGAGTACTGGTTATAGTCCCCAGAACACGTTTTGGGGTGTCATTAAACATTGCCTATGTATATATACTGTATGTGTTCACGCCACTCTACTTTCGGTGTTACTTTAGTATGCAAAATCTTCCCTTCGGATCGCTTTACTTTTAGGTTTAAAACCATCCACACATTTTCAAACCGTTGGTATAGGTTGATTGTCTGCCTAGAGGTCGGATGAAAGATCCTGAAGATCACCGGGATTCTATGGTTTTGTCTGGGATGTGTTGTCTCTCCGAACGTACAGACCAGACTAAAGTCGTTATTACGGTTTTGTTGAAGACACCATGAACCTGATGTCTGAGCTTGAACAATACGACTCCTCCCGGTGCACGGAGTGTTTCATACTTCAGAAATCACACAATAAAAAGCATTGAGACATCCTATATGATTAAAAAGGTAAAGCAGCAGAAAGTTTATACGAGTCATTTAACATAAAAACAGACGAAAGTCTATTTTAATTAATCATAATAGGCTAGTTTTAATTTTCCTAAATTATCTATTTCCTTAAAACTTTGATCGTAAATTATTTTTGACCCTGCCGAGGTCGGACACCACAGCTACTATTATATAAAATAAATCTAATTATTTATGTTGTATATTCATTATATATTTCTATTTCCATTCAATAGCAGAAACTTCTTAAATAATATTCAAATAAATTGCAAATTGAAATTAGTTTGTATAGATGAAACTAGTAAATTCAATTTGCCAAGACCCTCTTATAATTCAAGTCTGGTATTAAAATATTATTTAAAGTCATTTTTTATTTGAACGTTAAATCAGTTAAAACGCGCGCGGTATGGAGAAAATTAAAATATATTTAATTTAATTCCAATTCTCTGTGAAACTGAGTAAATAAATAGATTGAGTTTAAATCGATTTAGCAATATATATTGAATCTCGGTTTATAGTAAAATGTAAAACGTAATTACAGAAATGCAGTTTTTAACTGGTATATTAAAAATGTTTATATTCATTTTAAATTGATAAATAATTCTAAAACGTAGCTGTACCGGTAAAGTGAGTTGAACGAATTTCCAAAATTGAGTTTGTATGTACAGGGTTTCAACTATTTTGGAAGTTGGTCTACTCACGAGAGCGCTAAATATTATGTAAGTAGAATTTGTTTGCACCTCTCCCTCCAGCCCTGGCTCACGAGATGCTTCGTTCCGCTCCACACCTTGCAGCCATGGATTATGCGATGCGTTTGCTTTTTTGCATCTTGACCTTGATGCCTCGTATTATGGACTGCTTCGCTCAACTCGCTTCGAGAGGTAATAAAAAATGTCGGCTATTTTTATGGTATTTTACTTTTCGATCGATTTTGGTAGAAGCAGTCGTGTAAAAAAATTAAATTTGCAGCATAATCTCATAAAAATATATAAATTATTGTTTTAGATAAAATCCCAAAAAGTTTCCTTCTATTACGAAAAATCTCAAAAGGAATTTACTTCCGGTCAAAAAAACGTGCTTCAGATTGTTGGATTTTTTATAATGAATCGTCCGAGGTACTTAAAAACCAACCTGAATACCAAATATATGCAGGGTGTCCCGTGAGAGGTTATCTATCACTGCAATAGCTCATATTTCCTATGGAAAATCGAAAATATACCTGAAACTGTATATACTGTTTGTTTGTACACTTTAAAACTAAAGTAGGCTTTGAAGGCCTATTAAACATTTTTGAACAGGTAATAAAAGCTATATCTTTAAGCATTACGCTTATAGCAACCAGGATTGCTGATTTTGAATAACGTTACGTAATTAATATAAAATAATTACCTTTTATTTTTTCTCCGTCTTAACAATCCTTATTTATCTTTTGATAACTGGTTTCGGTGAAACTAAGCCACCATCTTCAGATCATTACAAACATGTTTTATTCATTTTACAGAATCTAAGTGTAAATATATTTTTTACTTGTCAAGATATAATAACAAAAAGTACACATTATTAAAAAAAAAAGTTTACACATCACACACACGGACACTATAAAACAATATAAATTCAAATATTAAATTGATGTTTAATCTGGATGCTTCTATTACATAATCTGGATTCCAACTGAAGGTGGTTGTTCAATGTTTATTTAGCTCTGTTTGGATTTGTTTGCTGGTGGAGGGGGATGATTGTATTAAATATTTCATTAGATGAATAGTTTAATTTGTCATTCCAAATACATTCTGAGTGTAATTTGTGACATCTGTGTATTTGGAATACCTCTAAAGTATTTAAAAGGTGTCCCTTCTTGCACTTGTGTAATACCTCCATGTTTAGGTCGATTGACTTGTATGTGTGGGCACAATCTATACGGTGTTTTGCAAATCTTGATTTCTGTTCAATGGCCTTCTTAGGCATATGTTCCTTGAACCTTTCGGAAATTGTTCGAACCGTCTGCCCGATGTAATATTTTGGACAATCAGTTTTATATCTTTAAATTTATTATTTGTTTTATTAGTTGAAATTATTTTTATAATAATGTATTATGTGCTGGCTATAGTACTTGCTAACAGAAGAATAGTTTCTTAAAAAATTCACTTTGTTTAAGAATTTTCGGAGATGCGTTGATGATTTCACCGGAAGCTTTTTATACGAATTGAATTGAACGTATTCAAATTTGCATTAATAAAAGTTGACTGCGATAATTTAAGTAAAGTCCTATGAAATTTCACACCAGTCGTTTACGCAGGCGCTGATATACTTTGATAATAACCAGACAGACGTTCGTCCACTATTGCAGATTTAATAACGGCAATATGACGTGTAAGAATCTCATCACTGTAGTTGCACAGTAGTTTCATATTTAAAAAAAAAAAATGTGTTAACCTTCCGTTGGCCCTTCAAAAAATGTGCATATAATATTTCGACAACAACAGTTCAGATCAGGCTGGGGGTGGATGAGTGAAGCAGACAGAAGGTGCAGCTTCCTAGTTATTTATAATAATAATTCTTTTAATATTCCTTTTCAAAGCATGTAGAAATAAGTCTGTTTTGGTATTCTGGTAGACTTTCTAAAAAAATAAATAAAAACTATACAGTGTTCATAAAGTCCCTATAACCACTTCATTATTATTGTCACTGAAAATAAGTTTAAAAAAAAACTTTGTATATATCTTGTGACCCAAAATAGGACTTTTTATAACATACTGACCCTCTATAGGTGAATGGGGGGGGGGATCTACAAAGGTGTCTCATGCAATACACCATTATAAAGCTTATTAAAAGAGAAACAGCATGGAGCAAACTAGAGCTTAGTATCTTGCTTCTTTTCAAAGTAATGGACAATCAAAGTTCTTGAAATGATACTCTTATTACTTTCTCACTATACTATAGTATAGAGAAAGTTAGTGATCGCAAAAAAATCAATGTTGAGATTTTTGTGGAAATATCCGTTTTGGGACCCCTGAGTCCAAAAAAGGGGTTTTTACAAAATGTCTGTCTGTATGTCTGTGTGGATACAAAGATAGAGCGAAAACTATTCGATTGATTTCAAACAAATTTGTACCAGACATGTCAAGTTGGCCTGTATAGATGCACGAAAAACGGTTTTGAAAAAAATAGAAAAACAACCCCCTTTTTGGCAAAACTATCCCCAAAAAATCAGTTATTATTTTTTTAATCAAAAAACGGCTCTAACGATTTTGATCAAATTTGGCTCATTTGTAGCCTTTAATGTACCCTACCATATGCAAAAAACCGCATCTTTCTAAAAATTCTCGGTTAGCTAATAATAATAATAACTGATTTTGGGGTTTTTTTAGCGTTAAAGGGGGTTGTTTTTCAAAATTTTTCAAACAATTTTTTCGTGCATCCATACAAGCCTAATTGACGTGTTTGGTGCAAATTTGTTCGAAATCGATAGAATACTTTTCTCTCTAGATAATAATAATAATATTTATTAGTTAATCTCCTACTTTAATAAATCACCTCTCCTACCCCACCTACAATTACGAAGTCACAGTGAATCTGTTTAGTAATTAAAATATGTTTGTGAGAAAGTATTTGGTATTTGGAATTTGGTATTTGGTTTATTAGCCTTATTTGGTTACATTTCTTATTGAACATTTAAGTTGTCACATATCTCCACATGATAAAACATATACACAGAATAAAAATTAATACACATATACACATAACACACATACAACACAAGTAATAAAAATAAGACATATACAACTATATAAACTATTTCAAATCAATCATACAATAAAACAACTACATATACAATCCATTCAAAGCCCCAGATACTCCTCCACCGAGTAAAATGCCCGCTTTACTAAGAAGGCCTTAGGCCTTAAGTTTATTTTTTAAGGCTTTAATGCTAGGCACTTCCTTTATATTGTCTGGCAACCTGTTGTACAATTTGATACCAGAATAGCGCACCCCGTAAACGAATAAATTTAATCTATGTACTGGGTATTGAAGCATTTGCCGTCTCATGGAATATCCATGTTTGTACTGATCGACACCCATATAATTACTTCTATAAAAGAGCAGGACATTCAGGATGTATATACAGGGAAGAGTTAAAAATTGTAATTTCGTAAATGAATTTCTGCAAGATTGCCTACCTTTTAAATTACAAATTATTCTTATAATTCTCTTTTGGGTAGAAAAAATGTTTCCAGACTCTACCGAGTTCCCCCAAAGAGCAACACCATATTTGAGGTGAGAGTACACATATGCAAAATATACTGTTTTAATTGTATCCGGATTGGAAATACGTGAAATAGTACGTAGTGCAAAACAAGCTAAGTTAAGTTTATTTTAAATGAAGGTAATATGTGATTTCCAGTTTATGTTTTCATCAATTACCACTCCCAGAAATTTTGACGAGCCTGTACTTCGTTCTAAATGATTAATTGAAATTTTGTGTTTTAATTGTTTACAACTGAACTGCACTAGCCGAATTTTATTTTTATTAAGTTTTAGACCATTTGATAAAAACCAATTTTCTGCCATAATCAGTGATGAAGTAACCGACTTTTCTAGATTAATACTATTCTTCCCAAAAACCGTTAAAGTGGTGTAATCAGCAAACAGGACAGCTTTTGCTTCCCCAATATTATAAGGCAGGTCATTTATGTAGACCAAAAACAGTAAAGGACCCAATATTGATCCCTGAGGCACACCTCTAGAATTTATTTCCCAAGAAGAGCAGTGCAATCCGTAAGAGTCTGTATAGACTACTCTTTGCTTTCTACATGTTAAGTATGACAGCAATCACTCATTTGCCTTTCCACGAATACCAAAATAGTTTAGCTTATAAAGGAGAACTGTATGGTCGACACAATCAAACGCCTTTGAGAGGTCACACATTAGAGATGCTACATGCATGTTCTTATCCAGCGAGCGAGTTACAGCATCTAGTATATTATATATAGCAGATTCTGTAGAGAGGCCTTTCCGGAATCCAAACTGGCTCTCTGTTAAAACATTAAATTTATCAAAAAAATTCAAAATTCTGCTCAGAACTACTCTTTCAACACCGGTATTAGTGCTATATAACGGTAATTTGTAATGTTGGATTCATCTCCTTTTTTAAAGATAGGTTTTATTAGGGAATATTTAAGTTTATCCGGAAAACTAAAATTCTCAAAAGTCTGATTGATAAGAAAAGACAATGGTTTTGACATAATATGGGAAGAAGCTTTCAAAACTTTGGTAGGAATACCATCCCAACCCATAGCGTTTGTATTATTTAATCCCGAAATTACTTTATACACTTCTTCCGCAGTGGTCGGATTTAAAAAAATTTAATTTGAAAATGGATGTTTTTTGTTTTTTAAGTGTTTTATCATACCGTCATTGTTAGGTTTTAGTCCCAAATTATCGGTAATTTGTATAAAAAAATTACTAAACGTGCTGGTAATTTCAGACGGGTTTTCAATAATGGATCCTCCACTGCAAAGTCTCAAATCACTACCTCCAGTATGTGCCAGTTCCTGGTACCTTTTATTTTTATTTTAACATCAAAGCTGGTTATTAATTTGTTCATATTAGTAATAAGTAGGTTGGTAAGGTTAAATGTAACACACTTTATAAAAATAACTTTAAATGATTGTAGTAGGGCACCACAAATTTATTTTAATTTATGTGTGTACTTAGTTAAGTTCATAATGTAAATATAAAGGGAACCGGTAATACAATCTTGACCTTTGCTCTTGACTTTCTCTACTGTATGCGTAACTGATAGGCAACACATTTCATGTACTAACAGTACTCCTCCGTCATTTTGTTCCCGCTATTTGTTGTGATAGCACTCAGTTCTGACTGTTTACAAATGAATCGCTCAAATGAAGACAAAATTGAAGTGATTTTGTTTACGGTAAAGTTTTTGAAAGGAAGCAAGTTACAAGCTTTAGGGTTCGCCATTCGTTTTCTCTTTTAATAAGGTTACAATGGTGCATTACATGACCTACCTTTACATTTGAAATTGTTAAACCATTTCAACCAAGCCACAAAAACATAAAATGTCAGATATGTCAAAATATTTGTCCTGTTATGCAACACAAGATGTATACAAAGTTGTGTTCAGTTATTTTCAGTAACACAAATAATGAAGCCAGTTAAAGGAACTTAATGTACACTCTGTATAATTAATTAAAATTAATAACTAATGTTATTTTGTAAATACTTTAAGACGGATTAGTTGGACAATTATAGTGGGCATATCTAAAACTAAGGAGCCAAGGGAAAAGACAGGATGAAACTAATAAGGGTACTAAAAAGCACCAATAGCAAGAATGTTAGCTGCGGCGAAAATGTACTCTTTTCCCGATTACACAAACACACTTTTTAAGGAAACACTACAGTGTATTTTTTCCTTCCTAATTCGTGTGAAATATTCACAGAGATAAGCAAATAATGGTTTAGTCCAAAGATTTGCACACAATTTAAATAAACCAAAGAAAGAGAACTTCCCGGAGCGTAATAATCTTGTTAAATATGCAAATATTGAACGAAAAAACTCCTACAAATATCACGATAAACCAACACCTAATTGTATATTGTAAGCTTACCTGTCTGGAATAATTTGTTAAATTACCGGATATTGCCGACAGGAAGTACAAACAAATTGCTTGTGTAACTATGTCTTCTTGCTAAACAATGACAGATAAGTATATTCTGACGTTTTTTGTGAAACTCGAGTTTCCATTTTTTAATTATTACTCATGAACGGCTTCGCTGGTTATAGTGAAACTTTTGGATCGTTTCAGGTTATTTTTGGGACGATGCGTTTTGAATCTAGGTCTTTGCTGGACCTATTGGAT
This sequence comes from Philaenus spumarius, assembly GCA_018207615.1. NCBI lineage: Eukaryota > Metazoa > Arthropoda > Insecta > Hemiptera > Aphrophoridae > Philaenus > Philaenus spumarius. Next base: position 1,578,210 of record JAGFPH010000008.1, read on the forward strand.
CAAATAGTTTGTCTTGTTTCAAAGAAAAGTAAAATTCGTGGTTTTTTGACATTCCGTTTTACAAAACATTGCAACAAAAATAATTATGAAAATAATATTTTATTTTTAAATGTAATTTGAGTTATGAATCTCCGTTCTAATGTATGGATTCAGAACGACTGAGTTATCGAAAAAAAAACTGAAAAAACAATTTCTTAGTAATTGTCCACAACATCCAAAATAAGCCTAAAACCAACATTTTAAATAAGATAAAACCACTGCTAAGAAATGTTGGTTTTAGTATAATTTTGAATGTTGTAATAACTACCAATAAATTATGTTTTCGGTATTTTGTCAATAACTCGATTATCTTTTGACCTACAGATACAAAAAAAAAAAACACATTTTTTTCTACCGTTTAAAAAAATATTATGCCTGTTGTAAATTTGTTGTAAAGGTAACGGTTTTAATGATATCCACATTAAAAATGTGTAACGAAAACCATTTAAAAATTAAAAACATAAATTACTGGTGTTCGGTACATGTGTAAATCGTAACATAAAAAATTCTTAGGCTATACCAAATTTGAACTCAATGCCTTATCTATTTCTGGAGTTACAGTGGGTTTTTGAAAATAAACGAAATGGCGGATTGGGACGTCATTAAGACTAAGTTAAAAAGAGCAGTACTAAATGTCTTTAAAAGTGAATTAATGGTTTAATTTTATTTGTTTGTTTCTTCTTTTATAAAATACAAATATTTGCTAAATTTCGTTTACAATAACGTATTTAACACACTGATAAAAAACCTAAAACTACAAACAAATAAATGCTACCTGGAGGTTATAAACCTATTAGGCATTAGGCTTTATGTGTAAACTTAAAAACTAATTAATACTGAATCTACACATTAAACACAGATACAAAAATAAAGTTATAAAATTAGTTTATACTAAAAGTAAAAAAATCGCAGCTGACCGAACCGAGTAAAATAAACAATACATTTACAAAAGGTTACCGATTAAAACAAAAAGCTAACTTCCTATAGTAACTACTTTAAAAAGGATATTTAGAACAATAAGAGTTACTAAATTACATTTGCTCAAATAACTAACCATATCCTAATAATATAAACTAAAAAGAAGAGCTAATACCTCTACCCCCTCCCTCACACACTCCTTCACCAACTCATACACACCAAATCTGTTTTTCAACATCCATGCACACACACATTGTCAATTTAATACTTTAAAATAGAGTTCTTATTTTCTATTTGAATTAAATGGTCTCTTAATAACCAGGAAAATGTATTATATTTTTACAGATTTGAATATTACATAGTAAAGAGTTAAAACATCTTTGGTGCTAGTTATGCGTAGAATTTAAACAAGAGTGTTTATTATGTTAGATATATATTTACGTTAATTTATAATTGACTTATAAAATACTTGTTTGTTTAGTCCTCCGTTGTACAAATCGCTTGTAATTTATTTGCTTGTCATCGGCTCAGATTTGAACATTACAATTCACAATATATTTACATTATTAAATGTTGAAGTAAAGCGAACACACAACGTAGAGTCACATCCATTGATTACGAACGCTTTGATATTGAATTCAAACGGAACTCAGTGCGTGCAACATGCAACGCCTTCACATGCTAACATGCTTGCAGAATAGCATGTGGCGTGCTCACACTGCCAACTAGATTACCAAACATTCTGAGCGGGACTTTAGTTGCTGGGTAAAACCAATTTGTCACTTGTAAATTTAATACTCTTTGTGTTTTGATTTTCATTTAAATCGTACTGTAGTAAAATCAGACGTGCGAGGATCAAGTAGGTATAATTTTGGTGACAAAATATAAAAAATCGTTCACGTCTTTTGCTAGCGGATTTCCACCGTTTTGGATCTTTTGTTCGAAATAAAAATTTCTAGCAGTAATTTTCCTGTCAAGTTTTATTTTGAAGATACACAGTTTACAGTTCTATTGATTAGTTGTCATTTGTTAAAATAAAAAGTAGAATTTAATAGAAACAAAAACTTAACTCGCAAGTAATACAACTGACACAAATACAAACAGTAATCTATTAACAATCGCAAGGGATTAGAACAGTCGCGTTCCATTTTCAAACTTCAACACGGATTTAAACACTTTCAAAACCTAACGTTTTAATAATTTTTTCGCTTTTAGTTCAGGCAATTTTGAAATTTTATGTTTTTATTTATTTTGCTCTGCTTCTTAAAATATATTTTGTATTTGCTGAGGATTAAAACAAATAAAATAAGCCTGTCACGCAGATGAACTGGTGACGTTAGTTGAGGGAATCTCCAAAATATTTATACGTTTTAGGGCTTCAACCAAATATTTTGAAAATTGGTCTACTCACGTTAGCTCTGAATAGCTGCCGCCGTGTACGACATATAGTAGTAGAATTTGTTTGCAATTCAGCCTCCAGCAAAACTCATGCGCTGCTTTGCTCTGCTTACACCAAAAAACTGGCTTTTTGAGTTTGCACCTCGACCTTGCGGCCTCAGTTTATGAACTCTTCGATTCCCTCGCAGAGGGCCAAACCTTCAGCCTTGGCTCAGAAGCCGTCCCCACGAAACAATTCCCAAGGTGAATTTGAAACGGGTACTTCTATGGTATTTTGTTATGGGCCGATTTTGGGGAAATACACGGACTATTACGTCATCTAAAACAAAACAAAAATCAAAATGTGCAGAATAAGCTCCTATATTTATCTCAACACAATCCCAGTGCAGCAGATAAATATAGAAATTATTAGTGCTGTTAACTCAAACTAGGAATGTGTCAGGTTTAAGAGGCGGGTCGTCCTACTAGTTTCTCCTCAACTCTGAATTGACCGTACAAAGCTTAGCAACATGTTTGTTTACATTCATTACCATAGAAAACAACTTATTAAATTTAGAATCAATAATTATTCTTCACAAAAAACAGTTTATTTAGGTTAGGAACAAACTAAAAGCAAACACCAACAAAAATAAAGAAAAAATGCTTACTGCAATATAATTAAATTCAAACATCCCTTGTTATCTATCTATATATATAAAAGCGAAATACCACTGACTCACTGACTCACTTATCACGATTTCTCAAAAACTACCGAACGGATTGGCATGAAATTTGGTATGTAGCTTCCTCTAGGGCCATAGGTGCTTACTAAGAAAGGGTTTGGAGAAATTCGAAAAATTAGGGGGTTATGTGGATCAAAGTTGTTAAATCACTATTTCTTCAAAACTACCGAACGAATTGGAATGAAATTTGGTATATAGCTTCCTCTAGGGCCATAAGTGTTCACTAAAAAAGGGTTTAAAAAAAATGGAAAATTTAGGTGGGTTGGGGTGGATCAAATTTATTAAAAAACGATTTCTTCAAAACTACGGAACGGATTGGTATGAAATTTGGTATGTAGCTTCCTATAGGGCCATAGGTGCTTAATAAGAAAGTTTTTGGAGAAACTCGAAATTTTAGGGGGGTTTTGGGGGGATCAAAGTTACTGAAATCATAATTTCAGATCTTTTATTATTATGGAAATACAGTAGTGCTTTTATTATTTAAGATCTATATATATATATAAGCCCAATACCACTCACTGACTGAACACTTCTAAAGAATACAATTACGTTAAAAAAAATGAAAATACCAACCACCACGGGCAACGCCGTACGGGTCAGCTAGAATATAATAAATAAAACTTTTCTTAATTTTCTGTTAGGCCTACGATGTTCCAAAACACGTTTATTTGTGACGTTTTTTGGCAAATTTAGAATTAGGTACTTATTCTTCACAACTGATAATTTTTTTATATTAGGTAAAGGTAAAAGCATACAAAATGGTCGTTTCTTTTTCGATCTCTGTCTTACATTGACTATGTATAGGTCATCGATCAATCATCATTTCCGTGAAAATACCAGATTATACAATAATCTTCTTGCGTTGGCATCACTAATGATCGCCGACGGATATGTAGCGAGCAGGAGCGAGCTACTAGTACTTTTATATAAACAATTTATACCACAAGAGAAAATACACCGGGAATATAAATAATCAAACAAATTGTTTCTTACAAAATTTATAATTAGTTATATCTGTAATGAAAGTTGTTTCTATAATAAACGTAATGACGACAAATATTCATGAGGCCAAAACGTTGAATGAATCTTTTGATTGGAAACTATTTTCTGTACTACCCTTTGTTTGGTTTGGAGCAAAGTAACTCCTGTGCACAGAATAGGTACTTTGCGTGACACTCTCATATACTATTTTGAGTTAATCATAAAATATTTAAAGTTTTAATGAAAGTGTACATTATTTTCATATTGAAAAAAAAACTACTAACATTTTTGTAGCGAAGTTGGTGAAGTTAATAGCTATATATGTAGGATTTAAAACAACTCAAACAAATAGCAATAACGGTAATTATTAAATTGAATACAGTTTACTCCACCTACTCCACACGGGTTCATAAGAGGGACTGATTAGTAATTTTGATTTGAATAATAGATTATTTTATTTTATTATATTTGCCCTATTCTGGAAATATTAGAATATATTGTCAAATATAAATACTCTAGATTATGTTTAACAATATACTAAAGTAGGATATGACGTAAAGAAACAGAGGGTTATATTGTTTTAGTAGGGTTGTACCACTGAATTCACCTTTTTTTCCTCTTTATTTCTCTCGCCATGCATTCATATTGAGAGGCTACTGTAGTTAATTATATTGAGCTCCATTTATTTTTATCATCTTAAGTACTAAGCGAGCTACATAAACTCTGGCAATAGTTTTATTATTACAACTTTATAAAAAAAAAAAAAAACTATACATTTAGCAGCACGTCTTTGATGGAATTTAATATACCTACCATTTAAAAATACATTACATTTAAATATACACATAATATGTATACAAATTTAGTTAAGTCAAAACTTAATACTACTGATTAAGCCTTTACTCTCTTTCTCACTTTCTTCCAATAATGTTGTTAATAATCAAATCCAATATTTTAGACTTGGCAGAATTCTCCACAGTCTAGTAAACTACGTTAGTGGAGCCATGTTTCACTAAATATCACCCAAATTTAGTTTTAAATGCCACTCTGTTGTGTTCTTGGGTAATAATTTTACTTTAAATGGTAACTTGAATGTTGTGTATTTAATTTAAAACTTTTAGAATTCATCAATTATTTTAATTCTTATACAGACTGTAACGTACTAAAAGTATCTATTAATTATCTCTCTTTTCATTTGTTTTTATAAATTTTAGTAAAATAATCATATCATGTGAGCAGCAGGTGCAATTTACTGTTTTTGAAGTGAAAACTTCTTTATGCGCAAGTAGCACTTTTTGTTTGAGCACTTTTTGGACTGGCGGTACCAGAAATTGAATGCAACATCTGATCGTAAAAGAAGAATAAATCAATGACATAAAATAGAAAGTTATAAATTCAAAGGCTTAAAATCAGTAGCTTTAAGCTTCTGACGTGGGTTTAATTCACGTCACACTGCCGATTATTTGGACATTGTGCTTCCTCATTGTGTAAGTTGTGTTAAAATAGTTTACTTGGTGATACCTCTAAAATAGACATAGTAATTTCAGATTTTTTTTAAATGTATTTATTTCCTAACGTGGTTGCTATAGCAACGAATGTCAATTCATTAAATACTCATATGTTGGTTCAGTAGGCTACAGGACTAACCTAAATTTATGTTGTTAAAGATGTAATATAATTATAATAAAGTAAGCCTTTCTTGAACAACCTGTATTGGCCCAGCATTCGTTGAATCTAAAATTCTGTTTTTAAATATTATTTGACTATAGAAAATCATGTTTGTGTTATTTTTTAGATTTTAATTTTTAATGGGAAAAGATAAATTAATGATGGCATTTCCGTTTGAACCAAAATAACGAACGATTTATATTCATGACAGGTTTCATTTCTGTCTGCAGTCTCAGGACTGATTTCTTTTTCTAGGAAAGATTAGTCTAAAAACTATTTTTATTTTCAAATAAAATGTAAAATTTGTAAATGATGTATGTTACTGTGTACAAGAGTAGCAATAATCTTTAAAATGTAAACCATTTATCAGATAGAATAGCTCTCCCGACTCGGTCAGATCACAATGAGTGTGGTCCGTGATCCATACCAAGGTCTTCTAAATTGTCGAGAAAGCATTCAGAAGTCCCAATTTGTAACCTCCTCCAACCACCAGCCTCCACTGCCTTGGGAATTATTGAGACCGTCGGCGTGAACAAAAGCCTAGAAATAATATCCCATTGATAAATTCTTCGAGTGTGGGAGTAGAAGTTGTTTTGACAAAACGAAGCTAAGCTACAATTACCGATGTCACAGGACCGCTTCGTTCTGACCTTCCCGGGAGCGGAGATCCAGTCGTGACTGGTATACTCACGGTTGCTAACACTTTACCCGGCCTTATCTCTTCTGCTCTTGGCAAATAATGGAACTGTAGAAAGAGAAGAAGTAATCTTTAAAATTTCAAATGCATAAAACAAGATTAACATTAATAATTGTATAATTGGATCTGCCGTGCGTGTAGTCCTTCATTTACAAAGAATTATTTCATACAAACAAATGGTTTAAAACTTATCAACCACGTACAAAACAATTTAATAAACTCTAAATCATAATTTGATATTTAACTGTGAGATTTGTTTTACAAAAATTCTGTTTTGCTTTTAATATTAATTAACAATATATAATTATTATGTTTACTTTCAGTGTAATTAGAAACATAAATTTTAAACTTGTTTATGTCAAATAAAAAAAAAATAGAAAAATTAAAAAAAGGAATTACACCTATGTTTAATTGTAAGATAAATAAACCAACTTAGGTAATATTTCAGTAAGAAATTATTTCGTATGTATAAAATGAAATAATTCACTATTACAATAATTATTTCGTTAATATTTTTTAACTAGCTATAAAAATTAAACATAATTTTACTCGATTCTCAAGTGTTCCATAGTTTTACTTAGTACATTTATTTCGTTTATCATTTTCTTATATAAATTACTACGTTTTGTTGAATGGAAATTTAGGTTGCTATCTATATATACAGAGTGTACATAATAAAGTCCCTTTAACTCCCTTAATTATTTGTGTTACTGCAAATGAGTTAAAACAACTTTAAATAATCCTGAGTTGAACGATAGGACTTATTTTACATGGACTTTCTGTGATTTTATAGGGGGTTAAGAATTTCAAATTTAGAGGTATACTTTATTTATTATTGCTTCGGACTTGGGACTCGCGTTGGGAGA
>JAGFPH010000008.1:1585508-1597040 GCA_018207615.1 Philaenus spumarius
ACTCAGACCTGATTGTTTACAAAATACGGACAAGGTTGAACTAAACAAGATTTTGTACATTCCAATCTTTGAAAAGAAGCAAGGTACAAGCTCTAGTTTGCGCCATTCGGTTTATCTTTTAATAAGCTTTACAATAACCTAACATGACCTACCTTTAAATTTGAAATTCTTAACCCCTCTAACCTCCTAGTCATCCAAGAATTATAGAGGGCCAGATGTGTCAAATGATTTGACCTGTTACGCCACACAATATAGGCCTATAGGTATATACAAAGTTTGTTAACTTATGTTCACTAACAAAAATAATTAATTGGGTTAAAGAGACTTTATGAACACTCTATATATTATATATTCTCTGCACCAAAACAAAACTTCAACGAGGTTTAATAAAACCACACAGTTTTCATGTTTCTAAACAAATTGCACTAAGTCAATAACCAAATCATGTAACCGCCTCCATTACCCCTAAAGAATAGAACCATTAAGCACAATTCCCGTCCACGTGTCGATCTAATGACGTGCATGCTTGAAATTCGATGTTTAGGCGTCCCAAAATAAGTGTTGTTTTTTAAGAGTTGCGTAGGCGAAACAAAAGAATTGAAGGACATTGTCTTTTGGTTCCGGTACACTCAAGAGCGGCGAGATTTCTCATAAGTCTAATTAACGCGATGTTGTATGTGTTCAAAGTATGGAGAAAAAAGTGTCAAAAGTCCTCACGAATAGCTAACCGTGGATTTTTTTAACGCGGTAGAGTAAGGAATAGTTTATGGTAACATAACTCTTCGATTGTAAATATTATATATTCGGTCTATATTGTATTAATGGATCGGTGGAAAATAATTCTTGTTTATACAAATCTTTTATAAAATTCTTATCTTTAGTGTTTTGTTGTACTATAAATATAGTCACTTAAGGGGGCGCTTCCCTGCCCGCCATATTGAATCTGATTCCCATAAGAGCAATGCTACAGAATAAGTAATTTTTTTCCGTTAATTCGTGGAATAAATTTAAAAATTTGGTTTCATTTTGAAGTACGGTCATATGCGGATGTTGATTGCCGAATACATTTTCAGAAACCGTTTTATTGCTTTCATAAACGTATGATATAAATAGTAAAAAATAGTAAACTTTATTAATTTTTTACTTAGTTGCAAAAAGAGATATTGAAAAAATCCTTAGCAATGAACACCCACAATCTATTTTACTTAAAAAAAAAAATACAGCTTTCGTTTTTTAACAAAAACAGCACAAAAATATGCTTAATAGTGAAGGTATGTTTTGGTTATTTAACATTGAAATTGGTACCCAATATCGTAGTTTTGAATGTGGAGAGCCGAGCCTTAAACATTGGTTCTATTAATTATAAGCATTAACAATAATAACCTAAGTTCTTTGCCACAATTCCTATCTAGTATTTAGACTGCTGTACTTGCTTTTAATTTCTTTATGCACACACAGTCTTTAATATAATGAAATTATCCGTTTTACAAAATGAACAAGAACATGGCTACATTTCTTTTCAAAAAGTATTTAGGCTGATAAAATCTAAATTTATTAATTTGTTGCTCCTACAACTTTTAATAAAATACCCATTAGAAAAAACAAAAACAAAAAACAATCGGATAGCAACAATAAGAAATTTAAAAAAAATCTGATTAAATATAGGTTTTTAAATGGAATTAAATATGTATTGGATATCTCAATAGTATTACTCTTGTTTATAAGCTGAATTGAGCCAATATCAAATGTAATTATTAATTGTTGCACCTACATTTTTTAATAAAACTAAAAAAAAATTAAGCAAACTGCTCAACAAATACCTTTTTTAAGTTCTAATGAAACTTCGTTATTACATTTATATTAAATGGCATGAACCATTTATTGGGTATACTGTATATAATCAATGTATTAATCTTATATTTAAGTTATTTGTGTAGACTGAATTAAACTTTAGTATGAAGGATTTGTTTGATTGAATTAAGTTTGAAGTATGAAGAATTTGTGCAGACCGAATTGAACATGAGTATGAACAATTTGTTTTGATTCAATTGAGCTTGATTATAAAAAAAAATTGTTTTTATTCAATTGAGCTTGGAATATGAAGAATTTGTGCAGACCGAATTGAGCTTGAGTATGTAGAATTTATTTTGAATGAATTGGGTTGGAAGTATTAAGAAATTGTACAGACTGAATTGATCTTGAAGTATGGAGAATTTGTTTTTATTGAATTGAATTTGAACTTTGAAGTATGAAGAATTTGTGCAGACTGAATTGAGCTTGAAATACTATATACGCATACGCATAATTTGTATTTGTTGTACATTTTTGTATTATGTATGTATGAAAATATGTGAAATTTTTTCCACTTAAATTTAGGACTTTAAAAATCTCAGTAAAAGTGGATTATTATTTTAATTTTTCTTGATTATAAAGAATTTGTTTTATTGAATTGTGCTTCAATTATGAAGAATTTGTGGACTGAATTGAGCTTGAAGTGTGAACAATTTGTACATTTTTGTATTATGCATGTAAAACATATATATTTATTTTTTTCCACTCAAATTTAGGACTTTAAAAATCTCAGAAAAGTGTTTTATTTGAAAATATTCTTTAAAATAGATTAAACAACATTTAAACAGTTCTAATGTATTTAATCTCCTTACGTAAGTTCTTATTTTTAACATGAATAATATAGGCACTACAAAAAACCTTAACATTGTAATATCAGAATACACTTAAAAGTTCTGCTAATGAATTAAAGTAATTATTTTTCTAGGTTTTAAACCACTTAAAACAATTTGGATTGCAATAATAACCATTTTTGTTAATTTACGGTGTTATATGAACCTAGTTTGATATATAGGCCTACATTATTAATATACGCCAAATCTACTTAGTACGAACAGTATTAAGCGTTTATAATCTCTTTAGTTTAAAGTGTACACAAGTTTTACTAAAAAACCACTTTATTTTCCACCGATGCTTATCTTTAATGCCGTTAAAGTGATCCGGCACTCATCTTTCTTTCAACTACTTACCAGAAATTCGTAATATATTTTTATAGGTTAAAATATCGAATTAAATAAATTATGCGTTTAATTCTTAACGATTTACAATCCTCGATTAGTTTAGTGAATAACCTGGGCAAGTGTTCTTAGAAGATAGTATTAATTGTTAAGGGAAGACTATTTCAGTTGGAACTTTGACAACGTTTTAACTTTGAACTGTTTGAAGCGAAGCAGCTGTTAGCCATAAACAGGGATCTCGTAGATATGTACAAATCTATGATTATTTCACTCCTGACCATTCTGGATCACTCTGACAGGTTCGTGACTGGAAGGACGCCAAACGGACAAGAGCTAAAAGTAATACGAAATGGGAGTGGAAATCTTTTGAGTTTTGGTAAACACAACTTTTTTTGAAAGATCGATTTTAGAGAAGAAGATTTAACCGGAAAATTTGAAATGGTGCAATTATTGTTTTGCAGTTTGGAATGGTTGTGGATATTTTATTTTTGAATTCCAATTTGATTTAATGTTTTCGTAACTCAGACGATTCAGAATTGTAGGTGAATTGATATTTTAAAAATTTACCAAAGCGCGTATATTCACAAAGAATCAAAGCTTTTGTTTAAAACATTATAGGCTATTTCAATTGAAATTTCCTAATTTCTACAATAATTTCTCTTAAACAATTTGTGCGGTTTGGCACCAGGGTCGTCCCTGGTATATTGTAAATTTGCAAATTGTTTAGCTTCACCTGTATGAAATAATTTGTACTAAACCTTTGCTGGTTGGTTTTGATTTTCTAAATCTACACAAAGATTTTGGGTTAAACTTGGTTAAACTTTCTTCAGTTTTTAACATACACTCTCACATGTATACACACGCTCTGGTCATATAAATTTTCTTCAAAATTGAATAGGAAGTTTTTTATTCAAGCAAACAAACATACAAATATTATTTGTTTTTAATATAAAACATTTATGCACAAGTTATTCTATGAGGAATACACCCATCGTACAGCAAAGGTGAGGCAGATTTACTTGGACCATTGATATTAGACGTTTCTGAAAGTAATTTGGCTCTGAAGTTTAGTAATCTAATTTGGAACTAGATGAAGTATCATAATTAATCTCTCGTCCACATATCAAATTTTGTATGTTACCTCCATCTTAGATTAAAGTTAATTTACAAAAAATAGTTCTAAAACATGATTAAACTCTTCTCAAAGCACAATTCATTAGTGCAATTTAACAGTGAGGGCCAGAGAGAGTTCCTCACAAATATACGAGTCTGTTTTTAGTTGAACCGAGTGTCCGAGAATCAATAGTGAATGTACGTATCTCCAAAGTGGTCAGTTAGATGCAGCACTGACTTGTGGCGATGTCATTGAGACTTGTGTGCAATCAACTGTTACAGAATCATTAGAGTCGGTAGCCTAAGTCAAAGTCAAGGTCATTTGACTACTGTGCGAACTGCTAACTTCCATCAAACTCGAATTACATCAAAGTAGGGGTTATGTAGCTGGGTTAGACACTGAAACAACATATACCTATTAAAACGTGTTTCAACTGACATGAGGGTGATTGTTGTAATGTGTTTCTATTGGTTGCATTACGATCGTATCATAATAATGCAATAAAATTAAATTTACTGAACAAAAAAACATTCCGAAAGATTTTTTTTGCGTAATAGGTTAAATGGTATCTTGTAACCCCTTACTCCATCTACACTTTCTGTAGGGCATGAGATTTATTTTATATGAAATAACTATTTCTTGTTCAAAATAACGAGAAAAAAGATAGAAAATTTTTGTTTTCACAACCTTCTGAATATACTTTAGTTTCATTACATGGCTTTAGTAAAATATATGTCTCTGTAGAACATAAATGGTATTTATAAATATAATTTAGCTTGACTCGTGAGAAATAGTATTTCTAAAAGTAAAAATAAAAATACAGAACACAATTCTCACAAAAGTACGTTCATTGGGATAATTTAGTTTTAGCTCATGTGTCACTGAAGATGACGACTTTGTCGTTGAAACGTGTTTGACCAATAAACATATTTTTATGAGAATTGTGTTCTGTATTTTTATTTTTACTTTTAGAACTAAATTGTATTAGTTAAATATTTTCTAATGATAACTGGTATAAATGTTATGAGATGGTACTAATTATTTAGAAATATTTTTTGAAAGAGGAATTTCAATAATTTATTTTGTTTGCCGCCCTTCCGACTACTGTTATAAATGAATATAATGTTACAAATTATCGTCAAATATTTTCTAATGATAACTGGTATAAATGTTATGAGATGGTGCTAATTATTTAGAAACATTTTTAAAAGAGGAATTTCAATAATTTATTTTGTTTGCCGCCCTTCCGACTACTGTTATAAATGAATATAATGTTAAAAATTATCGTCGTCAGTAGTATCTTGGGCTCAGTGGACCCAACTTACATGGTTTCATTATATGTTTTCGTGAATAATTTATTTAAATGTTTGTGAACATGTTTTTGTTAAGTGTTAATGGAGGATGTTCTTCAATAACTTGATAATGGCCGAATAGCCGAAAAGGCCGTCAATTGACTACTGACGATGTTGTAACATTATATTAAGGAATTTTAATGGTTGTTATACCAACTATATGTTTTATTCTGTAATTATGTAACAAATCAAATTTAGTTTTTGCCTAGTACAGTCAGTAAATGATATAAGTATGAAGCAATTGTATATATTTGTCTCTTGTTGCCTTATAACGAAGGATGGATTATAGGAAGTGTACAAAATGCATTTAATAATACTAGAATCTTTGTTTTTTAGAATTATAACCGGTAACATTCTACTCCTAAAGTTAATATACATTCGTCGTTGAAAGTTAATGTTTACATCATCTGAATCTATTCAATTGAATGGTTAAACAGTTAGAAGATATATTTTTGCTTATTAAATGTATAAACCTAAGCGAAAAGCTATTTACGATGATATTTTTTATATTTGGTTTTTTCAATTTATGCTGGACGATGGTTGTAGACCTACAACATTACCGATAGGGTAGGTAATGCAGTTTGTATTATGTATAAATAACTTAAAACAGTATTGTTAGGTCTATTCGTATGAGTTTAGTTATTCTACGTTTGTTGTAAATACTTACAACAAGCATTATTGTATTACAAGTATACAATTTTACACTTAAAATAGTATAATAAACTACTTAGGCCCCCAATATTAACGATAGTGTAGTTATGAAAGTAACTTTAAGCAGTATTATCTAGACTTTTCGAATAAGTTTAGTTATTCTTAGTTCGCTGTAAATACTTAAAAGAAGTATTATTGTATTACAAGAGTATACAGCATTACACTTAAAATAGTATAAACTATTTAGGACTACATTAGAATTCTTTTAATTGTATGCAGACTGCATTGCGAGTTTACTATCGGAACGAATACAATGCAAAGTGACATGCACTTTTAAAAAGAGAAATACATTACAAGAACAAAACAAAATGATAAGATTAAATATGCTACAATCTTTGCACCAGTAAGAGAATTCAATGTATCATAAATAGAAGGCGAAACAGATGGAGCGATAAGGTGTTCGTTTGTTGCTGGACCACCATGACGCTGGATTTCAAGGTCGTAATGTCTGTTAGTACATGATTCTATTCATTCATTGACACAGTACAACCATTTACCACAACAATGACGACCGTCACGTACAGTCTACAAAAACTGAATTTTTGTAAATCAACTAACCACAAACTCCTTGTTAAAGTTCCAATCTCGTGTTTTTCTATTTCTTGCGGTTTTTCTTGTTTCCTTCTCAATTGCTGTGTAATTGAATCAACTCAAGTGGAAGAAATGTTTGACAAAAGAGATCATGTACTGATGCAGTAGTTCCTCTCGGATGGGAATCGGCCCTTTAGTTTGAAGTTTGTTTTCCTTATTTAATTGCCATTATGTTCTTCAGGGTTTGTTTATTTCCTTTTTTCCATTTAGGTATAATTGCTCACAACTTCAATTGAATATTATTCTTGATCTATATAAAACATACAAATTGCCGATAAATATACAGGTGTCACCAAAAACCTTAGCGGGCTATACTGGATCGTATTGTATACATTTAAATAATTAAAAATGCACAGTAACATTTTTTCGAATTTGACTTAGTTTAGTTGCAATCCGCCATTTTTGTTTTTACAAAAACTCACTGCGACTCCAGAAGTAGATAAGATATTGAGTTCAAATTTGGTATAAGCATTTTGTATGTTACGATTTACAAGTGTACCCAACCAAGAAATTATTTCTATAATTTTATAAATTGCGACAGTTACACATTTTTAACGTGGTATTTATTCATTTTTCATGCGATCTATTAACTTTATTTTACAAGTGAAATGTTGAATTTATACCAGTGGAAGAATTAATCCAGAGAGATACTTTAATGTCCATACCGTTTTACTTTTGAAAATATTATACATTCCTAAAAAAAGTTAATTTAAATTATAAAATATAATAATATAATTAATTAAGGATTAATTTAGTAACTAACACTAAGTGTTACAAAAAAACATTTAGCATTCTATTAAATTTGTGTATGGATATGTTGCAATAGTTTTCTACAATTCTCAAAATATGCCGAGAATTTAAAATTTTTTTTTTTTTGTAAGTACTGGTTAGTATAGGCTTATAATTTTAAAAAATATTAGAAGAAAATCAGTTAACAGAAAACTAATTATTAACAAATAGTACTTCCATTATTCTGTAATTTGTAGAAAAACAAACATAAATAATAATGCAACAATATTTACAAAATTAGATAACTGTTACTCTTAAACAGTCGATTAATCGATTAATTGACATTATTTAACATAGCAAGAACAATTTGAAATATCGTTTAACATTTTTACGTATACAATTCAAAGTAAAATTCGTATATATATAACAATTATTTAAATTCCCCCAATATTGCCCTCATTCCCTTAACACGAATAGTTACAAAATAATTAAATGCTACATTCAGGAAAATAACCTTAAATAATGTCGCATACAATTGTTCGGACAGACTTACAGTGAGGATAGAGCGTGGCTGATGATAATAGTGTGTTATGTTTCTAAAATTAACTGAGCTAAATAAACCAACAATAGTCAAAGACGTTTAGTTTCAAAACAAGAAATTCAACTCGCTAAGAATTACGTAAGCAATACAAGATATTACTGTCTTTATCTGCAATAACGACAGACATCGATGTTTTTTTATAAGGAAGCATGTTGCATCTGTAAAAACAAGTTAGTAGCTATTAGAAAGTAGATTTTTTATCTGGATCTCTTCTATTTTAAATGTATAAATTTACAATGAATAATACTAATACATCACTTTTATGATAGTACTATTCACAAGTCCCTCAGTTTATTAATAACTCTTTCAACCACTGCTTTCGTTTTTATTAATACATCTTGGCATTCAATAACTTCATGTTAAAGTAATTTATGGTTATTTCTTAAATCTTCATTATTAGTAAAGTAATGATTTATAAATACCAGTATCGTGTTAACAGCGTGGTTTCTAGCCATCGGTCTCAGTTTTTCCTTAAACATGTGAAAAAACTAACAGAAACTTATATTTAAGTGAACAGTTAGCTGGATTTTATATTTTAAAACACAAATGATTAATTATACAAAAATTATATACATGCTTAAACATTCATTCACACAAAAACGCATTAATACATAATACATATAAAACAGATTCCACAAAACAAGATTAGCTGCAATATATTACTAAGTAAATAAAAATACGTAATATCTGTGGATATGGAGGAGGAAATAATGGGAGAGGAGAAGCAGAAGAGGGGAGAGGACGAGGAAATAATGGTAGCAGAGGATGAGATAATGTGTTGTGGGATAGTGTGAGGCAAGGAGGAGATTGAGGATGGGAAGCAGGAGATAGTGGAAGGGCACTTGGAAATAGTAAGAGGCAACGATTAGATTGTGGATAGGGAGGAGCAGATAGTGGGAGGGAAGTGAAGATAGTGAGAGGCTAGGCGAAGATTATGGATGGGATGACTATATAGTAGAAAGAGAAGTAGAGATAGAGGCGAGGAGGATATAGTTTGAGAGTAGAAGCAGATGGTGGGAGAGGAGGAGGAAATAGTGGTAGGGGAGGAAGCTATGGTGTTAGAAGAGGAGAAGATAGTGTAGGTGAGGAAGACATGGATGGGAGGGGAAGAGAAGAAACATAATTAAAATGTTTTGCAAATTATTTCCTTTTTTAACTATTAGACCACCTGGTTATTTAAAAAAAATGTACCCCATACAAAGGCAAAGTCAGTTTCACTGGTCACCACAGCTCCTAAACCAATGAAATTATTTAAGCGAAATTTAGTATATAGATGATATACAGAATCGTGTTAAACATTAATTGGGTAACTATCGCAGGGATAGTTTCTATAAATACAATATTTATACAACTTTATATTTGGAATCCACCTAAAAAACGAGACTATCAAAACGGTCATTTTTACTTAAGCTTCATCACATTTTATGGGTTTTCCAATGTACCTTTGGTTAAGAATATTTTCTTGATGTAGATAGAGTTGGGGAGGCACTGCGTTGAAGCTTAAATACTAGGGGCGATTGCCTATCTAAAAGTAAAAGTTGCATGTAAATACAACCCAGACCTCTTTAAAGCATACAGAAATCAAAGGTTATTAAAACCAAAAACTTACAAAGCTGAGTGTTGGAGCCTGACATAGTTTTTCTGTAATTATAAAATCCAACTACCACCACTAATAAAATAAAACATATTATGGTATAGGGTTTAGCAAAACTATCCACAATACTACATTTTGCAAACATTTTAAAACAATTGTGACCCCTAAAGTATAGTAAAGTACTTTTGATTATTGTAGTATATCACACGTGTAGCTTGTACTCTAGCATACTTTATAACTCAGTTTTGACCCGTTTCTGGGAGATAACTTGTAAAAGACAAACGGTTGATTGTGGTTCTGTAGATTTAGTGAGTATTTGGCTCGTTTTAGGGATAGGCATGATACATCATTGTAAGTAATGAAGATAGCGACAATAATCAACTATACTATTAAAATCCAGATCAATCTGCATAAATAATCTGTAGAAAGTCTCCTTCAACATGTGAGTTCGAAATGATTACAAGTCTTTATCGGTTATCTAAAAGGTTAGGTATACAAACATTAATGTACCCATTGTCTGGTACAACCGTTTATTAGCCGTTTAAAAATTATCATTATGCGAGTATTAAATAAACTAAGCTCGAAATCACTATATTTTTATGACTCAATCATAATATTTCTTCACAGTGAATTACCATGCATTGTCTCGGACGAGGGTCTTACTGTCGTCAGAACCGTTGAAGCTTGACTTTACTTCAGACATACTGTAGGTGGATATGTCAATTATAGACGGATGCGATAAGATCGAATCTTTTATGGGATAAACCAAGCGTGCATATAGCAAACACTATGTACTTTATAATTTATTGTCTCCAAATAAGACTGTAGTTCTGAGGTTTAAGGTTTTATGACTTGATCGAATTAGTATTTGTTAATGTGATCAATGTATAGTCTGGTCAAATTAAATAAAAGAATGGGTAAAGGCAAAGTAAAAGAATGCTGGATGAACTGTTCTTATTCACCAAAATAAAAATTGAATTCTATTAATAAAACCGTAGTAGATTATTTAAAATTTCTAAATATAAAGGCATTAATGATTAAAAAAAAATACTACTCCCATTTTTTTTAAGAAACTAAATAAATATTTTCTACTATGTAAATTAATTTCTTTAGGTAAAATAAATTTCATTGACCTTGATTGTTTATTTGTATCTGTTATTTCTGTTTATTATTTGTGTTTGTAATATCATATGTTGTTCTAATTATAATTCTTTGAAAAAATATTTTAAATAGCTGTTGAAGTGTTTATTAAAAAAAGGTGAAATTTATATTTTTTATTTTAAAGAGGTAATTTTGTAGGGATTTAAAGTATTGTTAAAATGTGTCAAACCTCATATAGTTTCAAGGAAGTAATAATATAATGTAATTGCAATAACAACATTGTTTTATGCGTAGATATGTGATTTTTATTTTATTGATAGTTTAAAAACTGTCAGTTAATGGATTTCCGAAGTAAAGCCAGGAATTCAATTGTTTTTTACATTCTCCACCCTATACGTAGTATATGGAGAAAGTATTGTTTTCGTCCAAATTTTCGCATTTGAATTTTTAGTGAAATTAACTGTTTTGGTGCTCCCTGAACCCGAAAAAATTGTTTAGTGGAATTATCTGTGTTGGTGCTCCCTGAACTCAAAAATAATTTTAGTGAAATATTTTGTTTTGTTGCTCCCTGGACCCAAAAAGGTGTTTTTTTGGTGATGTCTGTCCGTGTGTCCGTGTGTCCGTATATCTGTGTGTCTGTGTGTCTGTATAAGGATGTGTACAGAGCTGGAGACCATACCATTGGTCCGATTTTGATGAAATTTGGTATGTGG